>CANIUD010000411.1:0-299202 GCA_947470075.1 Closterium sp. Yama58-4 | reverse complement strand
GGAAACCGGGATACCGGGAAACCGGGATACCGGGATACCGGGATACCGGGATACCGGGATACCGGGAAACCGGGAAACCGGGAAACCGGAAACCGGGAAACCGGGAAACCGGGAAACCGGGATACCGGGATACCGGGAAACCGGGAAACGGGGATACCGGGAAACCGGGAACCGGGAAACCGGGAAACCGGGATACCGGGATACCGGGATATCGGGAAACCGGGAAACCGGAAACCGGGAAACCGGGAAACCGGGATACCGGGATACCGGGATACCGGGAAACCGGGAAACCGGGAAACCGGGAACCGGGAAACCGGGAAACCGGGATACCGGGAAACCGGGATACCGGGAAACCGGGAAACCGGGAAACCGGGAAACCGGAAACCGGGAAACCGGGATACCGGGAAACCGGGAAACCGGGAACCGGGAAACCGGGAAACCGGGAAACCGGGAACCGGGAAACCGGGAAACCGGGATACCGGGATACCGGGATACCGGAAACCGGGAAACCGGGAAACCGGGATACCGGGATACCGGGATACCGGGAAACCGGGAAACCGGGAAACCGGGAAACGGGGATACCAGGATACCGTGAAACCGGGAAACCGGGAAACCGGGAAACCGGGATACCGGGAAACCGGGAAACCGGGAAACCGGGATACCGGGAAACCGGGAAACCGGGAAACCGGGAAACGGGGATACCGGGAAACCGGGAAACCGGGAAACCGGGAAACCGGGATACCGGGAAACCGGGAAACCGGGAAACCGGGAAACCGGGAAACCGGGAAACCGGGAAACCGGGATACCGGGAAACCCGGAAACCGGGAAACCGGGAAACCGGGATACCGGGAAACCGGGAAACCGGGAAACCGGGATACCGGGATACCGGGATACCGGGAAACCGGGAAACCGGGAAACCGGGAAACCGGGAAACCGGGATACCGGGAAACCGGGAAACCGGGATACCGGGAAACCGGGAAACCGGGAAACCGGGAAACCTGGATACCGGGAAACCGGGAAACGGGGATACCAGGATACCGTGAAACCGGGAAACCGGGAAACCGGGAAACCGGGATACCGGGAAACCAGGAAACCGGGAAACCGGGAAACCGGGAAACCTGGATACCGGGAAACCGGGAAACGGGGATACCGGGAAACCGGGAAACCGGGAAACTGGGAAACCGGGAAACCGGGAAACCGGGAAACCGGGATACCGGGATACCGGGATACCGGGAAACCGGGATACCGGAAACCGGGAAACCGGGAAACCGGGAAACCGGGAAACCGGGAAACCGGGAAACCGGGATACCGGGAAACCGGGAAACCGGGAAACCGGGAAACCGGGAAACCGGGAAACCGGGAAACCGGGAAACCGGGAAACCGGGAAACCGGGAAACCGGGATACCGGGAAACCGGGAAACCGGGAAACCAGGAAACCGGGAAACCGGGATACCGGGATACCGGGAAACCGGGAAACCGGGAAACCTGGATACCGGGAAACCGGGAAACCGGGAAACCGTGAAACCGGGAAACCGGGAAACCGGGAAATTGGGAAATTGGGAAACCGGGAAACCGGGAAACCGGGAAACCGGGAAACCGTGAAACCGGGAAACCGGGAAACCGGGAAACAGGGAAACCGGGATACCGGGAAACCGGGAAACCGGGAAACGGAGATACGGGAAACCGGGAAACCGGGAAACCAGGAAACCGGAAACCGGGAAACCGGGAAACCGGGAAACCGGGATACCGGGAAACCGGGATACCGGGAAACCGGGAAACCGGGATACCGGGATACCGGGAAACCGGGAAACCGGGGAACCGGGAAACCGGGAAACCGGGAAACCGGGATACCGGAAACCGGGAAACCGGGAAACCGGGAAACCGGGATACCGGGATACCGGGAAACCGGGAAACCGGGAACCGGGAAACCGGGAAACCGGGAAACCGGGAAACCGGGATACCGGGAAACCGGGAAACGGGGATACCGGGAAACCGGGAAACCGGGAAACCGGGAAACCGGGAAACCGGGATACCGGGATATCGGGAAACCGGGAACCGGGAACCGGGAAACCGGGAAACCGGGATACCGGGATACCGGGATACCGGGATACCGGGAAACCGGGAAACCGGAAACCGGGAAACCGGGAAACCGGGAAACCGGGAAACCGGGATACCGGGAACCGGGAAACCGGGAAACCGGGAAACCGGAAACCGGGAAACCGGGAAACCGGGAAACCGGGATACCGGGAAACCGGGAACCGGGAAACCGGGAAACCGGGAAACCGGGAAACCGGGAAACCGGGAAACCGGGAAACCGGGATACCGGGATACCGGGATACCGGGATACCGGGATACCGGAAACCGGAAACCGGGAAACCGGGAAACCGGGATACCGGGATACCGGGATACCGGGAAACCGGGAAACCGGGAAACCGGGAAACGGGGATACCAGGATACCGTGAAACCGGGAAACCGGGAAACCGGGAAACCGGGATACCGGGAAACCGGGAAACCGGGATACCGGGAAACCGGGAAACCGGGAAACCGGGAAACCGGGAAACCGGGAAACGGGGATACCGGGAAACCGGGAAACCGGGAAACCGGGAAACCGGGATACCGGGAAACCGGGAAACCGGGAAACCGGGAAACCGGGAAACCGGGAAACCGGGAAACCGGGATACCGGGAAACCCGGAAACCGGGAAACCGGGAAACCGGGAAACCGGGAAACCGGGAAACCGGGAAACCGGGATACCGGGATACCGGGATACCGGGAAACCGGGAAACCGGGAAACCGGGAAACCGGGAAACCGGGATACCGGGAAACCGGGAAACCGGGAAACCGGGATACCGGGAAACCAGGAAACCGGGAAACCGGGAAACCGGGATACCGGGAAACCGGGAAACGGGGATACCGGGAAACCGGGAAACCGGGAAACCGGGAAACCTGGATACCGGGAAACCGGGAAACGGGGATACCAGGATACCGTGAAACCGGGAAACCGGGAAACCGGGAAACCGGGATACCGGGAAACCAGGAAACCGGGAAACCGGGAAACCGGGAAACCTGGATACCGGGAAACCGGGAAACGGGGATACCGGGAAACCGGGAAACCGGGAAACTGGGAAACCGGGAAACCGGGAAACCGGGAAACCGGGATACCGGGATACCGGGATACCGGGAAACCGGGATACCGGGAAACCGGGAAACCGGGAAACCGGGAAACCGGGAAACCGGGAAACCGGGAAACCGGGATACCGGGAAACCGGGAAACCGGGAAACCGGAAAACCGGAAAACTGGGAAACCGGGAAGCAAAGCGGGAAACAAACCTACTCACCAGCCCACCGTCCCACCCACCCACTCACACATTTCTCTACTGCACTTCATCCCACCCCACATTTACAAGCACCATGAAAGTCAGGCCTCAGGCCCGGCATGATCTCATTGAGGTCCAGCATGGAGAAGAGCCGCTCCGCCAGGCGCTTGTCGAGAGGCTGAGGGAAACGAACTTATCCCACCCCACCGCACTCCACCGCACTTCATCGCACACCATCGTACTCCACCCTACCCCACCGTACCGCACCTTTGCATGCTGCATGAAAGTCAGGCCTCAGGCCGGCCATGACCTCATAGAGGTCCAGCATGGAGAAGAGGCGCTCCACCAGCCCACCACACCACAGACACCAACCCATCCCACCGCACCCCACCGCACACAACCCCACCACACCTTTGCATGCCGCATTGAAATCAGGCCTCAGGCCGGCCATGATCTCATAGAGGTCCAGCATGGAGAAGAGGCGCTCCGCCAGGCGCTTGTCGAGAGCAAAGGCCTCGGCAAAGACGAATATGAATCGCACCGCTGATGCCGCCACCTCGTGGAAACACATCTCCGCTAGCTGCGAGGGAGGAGGGACAGGGGGCAAGAGGGGACGTGTCACGGCAGAGCGGCCTCTGCAAAGGCAAATATGAATCGCACCGCTGATGCCGCCACCTCGTGAAAAAACATCTCCGCTAGCTGATGTGGGGGGGAGGGGGTGGGGAGTGTAAAGGAGGGGGGTTAAGGAGCCAAAGGCTTGCCGAGAGCAAAGGCGAATATGAATCGCACTGCTGATGATGCCACCTCGTGGAAACACATTTCCGCTAGCTGAGGGGAAGGCAGGCGGGCAAGAGGCAAGGGGCAGGGGTCAGGGGTTCAGGGGATGCTGTTTGGGACTCGGAGGCAGAACAGATTGAAAAGCAGGATTTGGTATGAGACGTTCGTGTCAAGGAAGCAGAGGGACGCTCCTCCCTTCTCACTCACAGAAAATCCACCCATCCCACCCTCCCATTCCCGCACTCACGTTCCCCTGCTCTTGGAACACGGAATCGCACAGCCTTCGTTCAGGCAGCAGCAGCACCACGCCCCCCTTCCCCTTCCCCCTCACCCCCGTAACCCGTTTCCCGCACTCACGTTCCCCTGCCCTTGGAACACGGAATCGCACAGCCGTCTTTCAGCCAGCAGCACCACACGCACGGCCAGCCGGGCGAACTGCATCCACGCCTTCACGCGCTCTTCCAGCGCCTCCCACCGCACGCCCCCCATGTCCTCTGGGCGGAACTGCCCCGCTGCCAGCTGCTCGAGAGTTCGGTCCAGCGCCTGTGGGGAGGGGGGATAGGGCACGACACAACCAGCGAAAGAGGACCTAAGTCTCGCGAACACGACTCTCCAGGGCCTCCCACCACTTCCCACCGCCTCCCGCCGCCCTCCACCGCCTCCCACCGATTACGTGCGCCCTCCCTGCTGCGCCTCACTCCCTCCCTTCTCGCCCTCTAAATTCCCCCCCCCCGGGCTTCCACTACCTTCTCGCCCCTTAACTGGGGCCTCACTGCCTCTCTTCGCCTCTCTTCGCCTCTCTTCGCCTCTCTTCGCCTCTCTTCGCCTCTCTTCGCCTCTCTTCTCCCTTCTCCCTTCTCGCCCCTTACCCCTCCTCTTCTCGCCTTCACTGCCTCTCACCTGCCGCCGCACTGCGCGGTAAGTCTCCAGACACGTCTGCCCCAAACCAGCCTGCACCATCCGCCGAGCCACCTCCCGAACCTGCACCGCAGCATGGGGCTGCATCAGGTACGGTCCGCCGTCCGAGCCTCCCTTGGACCCCCTCCCGCTGCCGAAGCTGCCGCCGCTGCTGCCGCCCGTTCGGCTCTTCGACGCGGCTTGGTAAACGGCCTCCGGTTCTAGCGGCTTAGAATGCTGTTTTAGAACGTACCAAAAGCCCTGCTCTAACCACGGCCGCGCCGCGGCCGCGAACCACTTAGCTCGGTGAAGCATCTCGGCAGCTTCGCTGCTGTTTCCGCCGTATCGGCCCGACTCACACGTGTCGATTACGGATTGGATGGAATCTAGGGCTTGCAGGTAGGCGTCCACGTGGACGCTCGAGCCTTCCCATAGGCGGAGGCTTGCTGCTGACGTGTCACTGGGAGTCTGGGAGGACGCGGAGCGCGTGCTGCTGCGGGAGGAGGGTCGACTGCTCGCGCTGCTTCCGCCGCCGTATGATGACGTGTCGGAATGCCATTGGCGAAGAACGCGCTCAGCGTTCTGAAGGGCTGCTCGGGTAACGGTAGCGGAGGCGGTAACCATGCTGGGCGAACACGCACGAACACAGCGGAAAACTATGGGAATACCGTATCGCAGCAAGTAGTTTAAATTACTGAGCTGACTTCAAAATTAAAGATGTGAAAACACGAGACTCTCGGATTACGGTGTGTTGCCGCTAGAACTACGGGACTCTCGACGCGCCACGTGTCGGTTGGTGCAGGGACGTAAACTACTATGGGAATAACTGCACCTAATGGCGAGCATATGACAGACTCGAGCACTGCTAACTTCACGGGCTCGCAGCACCGCGCGCCGATAATTCCCTCAGAACCGTTCTGCTAGCTCTACGTCGACAGCGCTGCTCGCTCGTCGCCCGTCATGCTACCGTCGTTCGCTGCACTTCAGCACCGGCAAATATGCCACGGCCGTTACACACGGAGGAGTAACAAGTCACTTGAGGCACGCGGGCCTTGCGGGTCGGTTGCAGGATGAAACTGTTAGCTCAACAGAAATGCGAGAGAGGAATGCGAAGTGAGATGAAAGCCAAGAGTGGGGAGGAAGGTGGAGGCAGGGATGGATGATGCCTGCCTGACAAAAATGACGGCCGGAGACTGACGGTGAGAACTGACGGACGGGAACATCGAAACTCACTCCAATTCTTCCCGCCAACCTTTCGTGGTAATCAGCTGGTTGCTAACTACACTTGGTTCGTGAAGCACGCTATATAGCAATTTATGAGCTCCCTAAACGTCCTCCACAAACGAATCATTCCAACTCAACCAGGGCAACTTCAGATACAATACAATGCCGAGGTTCTACCACCATCCATCAGTGCAACTCGTTTCTGAAAGGAACCGAAAATCACTGGGCATAGTAACCCTGCTGATAGTACCCTGTCGTGGCACCAGCAGCAGGGGCGGCAGCAGCAGCCGGCGCAGCAGCGTAGCCGGACTGGGGATACTGCTGTGAGAGGAGCAGGATGGGATGGGAGGGAATGAAGGGAGCACAGAATGCATTTATGAGCGAGAAAAATAAATAAATCAGTGACAGTTTTGCTTGCACCCATGCCCCCTTTCCCTCTTCACACAAGACCCATACTAGCGCCTCACACACACCCTTATGCTCCATACCTGTGCCACATATCAATACGCTCGTTCCTGTGCACATGCCTACCCACCTGTGCATATGTCTGCCCATACGCCCCATATCCAGAAGCGTCAGCCTGGGGCGCAGCAGGAGCAGCAGCAGCTGCAGCAGGGGCAGCAGAGTAACCGCCGTAGCCAGCATAGCCAGAATATGCCTGTAGTCATGAACGGGGTGAGGCGGAGACATGAAGAGCAGTTAGGCATGCATGCAAGACAGCAGCACCAGCTCGGCATGCATGTAACCATTTCCAAACAATACCATTTCCAAACAATACCATTTCCAAACAATACCATTTCACCGCCCTCCCTGACAATCCTGTCCCCTCCTTCTGACCCTCCCTTCCCACTCCCCTCCCCTCCCTTCCCGCCCACCCACACTCAACCCCTCCACTAACCCCCTCACCTGTTGCCCATACGCCCCCCATTGGCCCTGCTGGGCAGGCGAAGAAGCCGCAGCCGGCGCCACCGCAGCAGCAGCAGGCGACGCTGGCGTTGCAGCAGCAGCTGCTGCCGGTTGCTGCCACGCGCCCTGCTGCCTCTGCCCTGCGTAACCCCCATACCCCCCTCCCGCTGCACCACCGTAACCACCAGCGCCCGCAGCGCCATAGTAGTTGGAGGAAGGCGCAGAGGCGCGGTGGTGCTTGTACCCTCCGGCTCGGTCGGGGTAGGAGGCGCCGTCTGGGTGGGTGCGCTTGCGCGAGTCGGCAGCGGCGGTGGTGGCGGCGGCGGTGGGGCGTTTGAAGGGGAAGAGGGAGCGGTGACGCGCTGCTGCTTGCTTCACTGCTGCTGTGTCCCCAAAGAGATCCGCTAGCTGGATGGGCGTGCAAGGGAAGGAGGGTAGGGAGGGAGGATGATGGCGGGATTGAAGAGAGGAGGAATGCGAAGATTGAAACCTCGGAAGAAGAAAACACATGCAGGAAGAATAGGGAGGAAGGTCAAAAAGTCCTCAGACTCAGTCAGTCCTGAAGGAAATTTTCCCTCACCTCCACGGCGATGGTGGAGATGTCCTCCCTGTCAGCAGCAGAGAGCAGCGGTGTGCTGTCCGCCTCACTCTACCCAACGCATCTGCCACCAGTGCTTCCAATCACCCCTCTGCCTCCCACACCCAGCCATTACGAGCACCACCTCTCACCTCGACGGCGATGGTGGAGATGTCCTCGCGATCAGCAGCAGAGAGCAGCGGCGTGCTGTCCGCCTTGGTTCTACCCAGAGCATCTGCCACCAGAGCCTCCACTCGCCCCATGCGCACCGATGGTGATGCACCCGGCAGAGATGCCTCAAAGGATATGGCCGCCTGGTCATGGCAGGATGTGAGGGGGGGAGAGGGACAGAGAGGGGGAGAGGGACAGAGGGGGGGAGAGGGACAGAGAGGGGCAGGTGTGGTAACAAGACACAATTCGATGATAGAGCTTCTGGTGAAGCTATCTTGGAACACAGGTAACTGCGATTACACTGAAACGGTGCAGGAGGACTCGCCCAGCCAGATACCAGCCAGCCTAAATGCGTGCAGGTCAAGCACCTACCACCGAACGCAGTTCATGTCTGCGCACCTGCCAGATGGTCTTGTTGTCCGGTGCAGCATCGATCGCTGCCTTGAATGCCTCACGCGCCTTGTCCTCCTCTCCACCCACCTGTACCCCGCCCCACCCAGCAGCACACACAACGCACAATGCAACACCAGCCCATGAATGTTGCTCCCTAGACGTCCTGGGCCTGGCTCACTACGGAAGGGTGCAGTGACTGTGCTTCTTTTATGCACAATAGTGTGCTTACAAGTTACAACGAATGTGCTAATAACAATCCGCGGCAGTGGGCATACAGTGAGAAGGTAGCGAGCGTGCTGCAGGTGCAGATAGGGCAGGATCTTGGATCCCTCTTTCTCCTTCTCCGCCTGCACTGCTGCCTCCAGCACTGCTGCCCCTGCTGCTACACCAGCCTGCCAGAGCAAAAGAGGCAAAACACACAATTTATGCATGTCAATGGGAGGGTGAACTCACAATCCCACTCCACAACTCGGCACAGTGCAAAGACAGGCTCGTTCTTGCATGATAACCGACAGTCCCCATGTCGTGACGTGCATCAGCAGGCGACTTTTGAGTCGACTCAAAAGTCACCTCAGTCCCCATGTCATGACGTGCATCAGCAGGCTGCCTTGCAGCCGTCACCCCAGCCCAACGACCTACACATACGCCCAACCCCGCTGCCACCCTCAGCCAATACTGAGTCATTCACTACTCTCACAGTCCACCTCAGTTCACCATGCTACCCCATCATCTCGTCATCACCTCGCCACCTCGCCCCACCATCTCACCACCTCACCACCTCGCCACCTCAGCATCTTGCCACGTCACCTGTCGTCTCTCCAGGTTGGCCTTCTGCACCGTCAGCTCCAGCAGGCCCGCTGCCAGCGATGCAGCCGTGTCCAGCGCTGACGTGGCACCCTCCACGTCCCCATGCTGCTCCTTGTACCGGGCGGCAAACAGGTGGATCTCCGGGCGGCGCTGCCAAGGAAACGGATGGGAAGGAGATATGCAGCAGTGGCAAGAATGTAACACAGGTGAGAGAGCACCGAGGGTCAGAGACATACCCTTGGGATATGTCTCTGAGCTCCGAGGGGCAGGGGTGGACACTGAATGAAATAGTACACTGTTACCTTCTCGATCATGAGACAAGGCAGAAGACTCAGCATCGCACACACAACCTCACCTCACTCCCTCCTGCCAAAGGGTCTCACCTTGACGAACACGGCAGTGGCTCTGAGCAGCGCGTCCTTGGCCCGCTCATCCTCGTTATAAGCATCCATGCACTCCACATAGCGCACCCAGTACTCGGGGTAGTTGGCGCACGGCACCACACAGCGCTCGTAGATGTTGATGGTCTGATTGAAATGGAGGGAGGGAGGACGGCCCATGGGAAAGAGAACTTTCAGGGGAACTCAGCAGCCAATCTTTAAGTTGACAGGGGAGCATCTGAGGGTAGTTGGCAGACGGCACCACACAGCGGTTAGGGAAGAGCAGGGAGCGACAGAGAGGCAAGAGCACAGGGAGACTGAATGGGAGGACAATGGCGAGTGCAGGTACGGCCATCTACTTCCAGCTTCCCTCCCAGCCATTCAATATTCACCCAGAGAAGCCTCGCATCCCTGAGTGCTCCATGCACCCTGTCACTGTGCAGTGCACCAGTCCCCGTTGCCAATGCAACGAATCCCCCAGCCATTGTGCCCGCACTCCCCTTCGCCAATCCGCCCCACTCACCCGTGCGATGTTGCCCTCCTTCTCAGTGAAGTCCAAGTACCGGTGCCAGTTGTTCAGCTGTGCCTCATCAAGCGGCTTCACATGGAAGTAGGGGCGTTTGATCACCACCTCAAACTCCCGGATCTCCCCATCCCGCCGCTTGCTGCTCTGATACATCACGTCCCTCAAGGCTAGATACTCTGCTAGCTGCTGCTCCTCTGTCTTTGCCACTGGGACTGGCGCAGGCGCGGAGGCGGGCGGCGGGGCCGGCGTGGGGACAGCAGCAGGGGCGGCAGCAGCGGCGGCAGGGGCAGCAGCATCGGCTGCGGGGGCCTCGGCTCCTGGAGCAGCATCAGCACCCGCAGCACCACCAGCACCAGCACCAGCAGCAGCACCAGCAGCGGCAGCAGCAGCGTCGCCTTCTTCTGCCTTAGCCTCGCCCTCTCCCTCCTTGGCCTCCTCCGCGCCTGGCGCAGCAGTGCCGTCCTCCCCTGCTGGCTGTGCGGGGACGGCCGTCTGCACCTTGAGGGCGGCAGCAGCCGCAGCCGCCACTTCGGCAGCGGCTGCTGCGGACTCCTCGGGCGTGCGGATCTCGTCCAGCGTGTGGGTCGTCGCGAAGTGGCGGAAACTGAGGAGACAAGGGGGGGCAGGGGGACGAGGGTCGCGGAGACAAGGGTGTGAGGGGCGGGAGGGGGGGGAGAGGGAACCGGATGGGTGTGAGGACTCCTCAGGCGTGCGGATCTCGTCCAGCGTGTGGGTCGTCGCGAAGTGACGGGAAGCTGAGGGAGAGGGGATGCAGGTCGCAAGGGAGAGGCGAGGATATAGATGCTAGCAACCCAGAGCCACCCGGAACCACCCGGAACCACCCAGAACCACCCAGAACCGTGCTACCCGGTGCAAGCCGAGCCCTCGCTCCACACCCTTCCCCAGACCCCTAAGCGAACCCCCCCACTCACGCGTGGTAGTAGTGGTCGAGCTGCTGCAGCGGCACCTGCAGCATGCGCGTGTGAGTGGCATGGCAGCAACCCACGATCCAACGACACCGCCACGCCGCCCCACCACTGTGCCACCCAGTGCAAGCCGTACCCTCGCTCCTCACCCTTCCCCAGGCCCCCAAGCACCCCCCTCACAGCACTCACGCGTGGTAGTAGTGGTCGAGCTGCTGCAGCGGCACCTGCAGCATGCGCGTGTAGATGGCGGCGACCTTGCTCCACTCGGAGCGCCCCCCCTCAAAGTCCAGGTACTTCTGCCACACCGTGTGCGACAGGTAGTCCGTCCCCACGTACACCAGCGCGCGCTCAAACAGCCTGCGCACGCACACCACACACAAGCGCACACACGCGCGCACATTCCCCGCGCACATCCCCCCCGCCCCTTCCCCAACCCCAACCCGCAGATCATCCCGCAGCTCACCACGCAGCCTTCCCCAGCCCTCCCCCCAGCATTCACCCGCACACCAGCACCGCACAACACACATGCGCATGAAAACAGAGAGACTGTCAGGCGAGGGAAAGGGACGTACTATCCAGCGGTGATAGGGAAACGGGGGGCAGAAAAAAAGTTTGGTTTGTGTGTTGAGTTGAGGGACAAAAAGGGAGAGAGGAAAGTTGAGAGCTGTGTAGAAAACCGGACCCCCAGGCGAAACTTGGCACTCACAGCCCGAACCGAGCAACGAGGCTGCTTGTAAAGAGCACGAAAGCGGATTAGCCAGACTGAATCGGACCCACGTCACGTCAACTGCCTGAATCGGACAGTCCGCCGAGGGTTTCTTTTACCTCTTTCCTGCGCCAGCGCGGCCAATCGGATTCCTTTCTCGTTTGCCTGCCCGGCTGCCCGTAAAGACCGCTAGGTGGTTAGGCGTAGGCCGATCTTTGACGCGGATTCGTTAAAACGCTCGGGAAGTTGGCGTGAGCGGATACCAAACAGCGCGACGTCGATTACCATAAACGAATCAAGCTTAGCCAACCGAGGGAACAAAAAAAAAACCCTACGCAACGGAAGCTATACAGCATAAATTCCGCAAAAATAAACAGGACAGAACGGCGGAGCGACTTGTAAAGGCAGCGAGGATCGCGCTAAGGTGGAGGGAGAGGGTTGGGGAGAGGGACAATGGGAAAACTGGGGAAAGGAAAGGAGTTTCTCCTCGCGCGCATCTGCATTAAACACAGGAGGAAGTTAGCGGCAGCAGAAGCAGCTGCGGCGACCAACGAACGAACCACTAAAGACGGGGAAAAGCTAAAGGGATGGTAGGGAATAAAAACAAAACGTGCGGAAATCGTTATACTCACAGCCTGACGGTCTCGGCTGCGAGCCTTAATAATGGGGTCACATGAACCAAGGGAGTGAGGGGGGTTATAGTTAAAAGAAGGAAGAACCACAGACCCCGATCTATGCTTATAAAAAGCCCGACTGCGTTCTGCTGTGGCGCGGAATGACGGAAGCGGCGCGTACGAGCCTTCGACGGAAAGCACACCGAACATGACGCTCAGAAAAGCTGCCACGGCGAAAAAGGAAATATAGTGCGGTCGAGATGGATTCGGAGGTGCACCTGCGGATCTCCTCGGGGTCCTCAACAGTGGCGGTGAGGTGGTTGACGTAGTGCAGCCAGATGTCGACGCTGTACGGCACGGCGGCGACGGCGCGCTCAAACACCTCCAGCACGCGCTCCTTGTTGCCGTGGCGCTGCTCGTGGTCCGCGTACTTCTTCCAGTACCCGAAGCACAGCGGGAACTCCGCCAGAAACGTGTCGTACACTGCGCGCAGGTTCTCGAGCTTGTCCTGGAATTGGCGAAGAGGAGGTATGTTGAAGCGTGAAATTAGTTGGGCATCTGTTCAAGATCCGCTAAGCATACGACGTTAGTTTGAACGGATAAATGTCAGTCAAAACATATTTAAAATGGAAGGTGGGATGGGGGGAGCGGAATAGAAGAACAAGGCTCCGGTTCAGGGTTTGTGGTACGAAAGACGTACCGACTTCTCGCTTTCCTGAATGAGCGCGACCCACGACTCGAAGTCCCCCGAGTTGGCGCGCACCAAACCCCATAGCCGCTCCTCCTCCGTCGGCGCTGGCGGCGCTGCAGGAACTGCGATGCGGAACGGACAGATGCAGCACGATGGACAGGCACAGATGCCGGATTAGTCCAGACAAAAGCACGCAATCATTTTAAATCACCAAAGATCTGCTAAGAAAAAAAAGGACATTTGTAGAAAATAGGTGATAAGAAGCGAAGAAGCGAATGCATTCGAGGAAGCTACGGCTGACAGGATAAAAGTCGAAGTACCTTCAGGGGCTGCAGGAGCAGCAGCAGCCTCAGCGGCTGCGGTCGCGGCACCATCAGCAGCAGGCGCAGCAGTCTCGGCGGCAGGAGCAGCAGCATCGGCAGCAGGGGTTACTCCAGCGTCGGCAGCAGGAGCGTCGGATGCACCATCAACGGCAGGAGCAGCTTCACCCTCAGCAGCAGGCGCGGCTGCAGTGGCATCGTCACCAGCACCAGCCTGAGCAGCCGCGGCAGCAGCCGCCTCTTCCGCTGCCGCTTCTTCCTCCGCTGCTGCTTCCGCCACGGCCGCTGCAGCGGCAGCCGCAGCGGCTGCAGCTGCGGCCGCTTCAGCAGATCCGTTCTCTTCAGCCCCGTCCTGGGCCATAGGATCGTCATGCGCAGCGGCTCCGGTGTCCGCGGCTGCAGCTTCCTCTGCTCCTTCGCCGTGCACGTCCATCTTCACTGGCTGGTCTTCTTCCGACGCCATGTCGTTTAAGTTGCCCGGAAAAGCGCCTTCGATAGAAGCCTTTACCAGAATTGGCAAGAAAAAGAATCGTGGAGGCGGAAGAAACGGCTTGTGCCAGCGCCTCGGATGGATCTGCTACGAACGAGAAGATAGGCAAGGCAAGCAAAATTAAAACCTAGAATGTGGGGTTCGCTTTGCCTGAAAAGCTGTCAACTGTAATCCAGTGTCTGGAGGCCTTGTACAGCGCATCTACTTTTCAGGTGCAAAACATAGTATAATGTCAACCTAAATGCTACTAGTTCTGACCTTATCACCAATTCTTGTGCAAACTCCCACGTGGATTTGGATATTGAAAGAATAATTGGACTCATGATTACTGGGCTGGAGAGTAATCCCTCAAGGTGCTGGCTGGATTTCATGGATTGTTTGCTAAATATACTCTATTTCCCGTGTGAATTTCCGTTAATGTTACAGTGTATGCATTATTTGTATGGAAAGTAAGCGCAAAGCAGGTGTATACATGACATCAATCATCTCGTTCATATCAATGTTAATGAAGCTCTGCCGCATGGTGCTCAGTGTGTTGGTGCATGGTGTGTGCATGGTGTGCATGGTGTGAACCATTCAACAATGGGCTGCTATACTCAAGGCCCACGGGTCTGTTGCTCCCGAAAACCCGTGGTTGGGGCCCCCCGGCACATGTTTTCAACAGACATGACTGTTCTACTCGGAACCTATGATGGACCAAGCATCTTCTCCGGAACCACCACTTCATCAAACTTCTCAGAAGAAATAACTCCCAATGCAATGGCAGCTTCCTGCAAAGCAATTAAAATAACATCAGCATTGACCATGAGCTTGTAACGCTTACCGTATTATTGCAGCTTAAGTAACTGCATAATACCTTAAGAGTTGTTCCTTCCTTATGAGCCTTCTTGGCAACAGCAGCTGCCTTGTCATATCCAATGTGCTGCAGAAACGCAAGACACTTTGTTAGTAAGACGTGGAACCCTACAGGATCTAAGTTCCGATGGGACGACTGATGCAGGAACTTACAGGGTTCAGTGCCGTAACAAGCATGAGCGACTGAACGACGAAGGCGGATCAGCACAGCACAAACATGGACAAGTTAGCACTCAAGGATAAATGCATTAGAGAAAGCGTGATGCAAGACTGTCAGACAGTTACACACCTGCTTCATGATGTCAGAGATACGAGCTCTGTTTGCCACAATGCCAACAACACAGTTCTTCTTGAAGGAGAGAGCAGCATCACCCAGGAGGCGCATTGACTGGATACACACAAACAAGTACCAATTGATGCAAGGTCATCAATAAACACTTAAAATCTTTGAAAAAAACATGTATCAATAAACAAATCGCAAAAACTAGTGGAAGGTACTGACCTGAAGCAGATTTGCAGCCATAAGTGGCTTGAAGACGTTGAGCTCAAAGTGGCCATTCGAACCTCCAATCGAAATAGCAACATGATTACCCATCACCTGCCGTGAAGCATGCATCATTTCCAGTGAGCACACCATAAACTTCAATAAAACCATGATAATTTGAGGAGATGGTCACCCACCTGAGCGCAGACCATTGTGAGCGCCTCACACTGTGTTGGGTTGACCTTGCCAGGCATGATGCTGCTGCCTGGTTCATTCTCAGGCAAAAGTAGCTCGCCCAGACCACACCGAGGGCCACTACACACGTGGAGCCGTACACAGATCCAGCACATCAGTCATTTCAGTAGTGAAAGACGAAATCAAGCTGCTGCGTGGTTCCAATTCTGCATGGTTTCAGTTTTGCATGCTTCTTGCTATTTACGTCGGCGTTTTTCTGCATCCTTTGAAGTTAGCCCTTGTCGTGTGAAAACCTAGCCTGAACTACAGGTTTCTGCAACTGACCTGCCAAGGAAGCGAATGTCATTAGCAATCTTCATGAGCGACACGGCCACTGTGTTAAGCGCCCCGCTTGCCTCCACGAGCGCATCATGAGCGGCCTGCAATAAGATCGTAAAGAATAATTACTCCAAGCGTACTTCTGCACACACATTTCTCAATGCAAAGCCTGTTCTAATTAGGTACCACATAAAAAGAATACTAACCAGCGCTTCAAACTTGTTCTCAGCAGTAACGAATGGCAGCTTCGTGTCCTCAGCAACAGCCGCGGCAACCTTCACGTCAAACCTGCAAGGTTGGCGACAATGATGTGTTGGGGGCTTTGCAAGAATAAGGACATCCACAGACAGAAGAATACACGGGCAGGTGGACACGTGGCAATTTCCAAAATGGCTCACCCCAACTTAGTATTGAGACCAGTGCCGACAGCCGTTCCTCCTTGTGCGAGCTGCAAGTGCGAACGCCACGTGGTTTATAAACACTTTTGGTAAAAAAATTAAGTCAAATGCATGCCACAAGCAGACCAACCTGGTACAGGCGCGGGAGAGTGTCCTCGATACGCCGAATGCCATACTTGATCTGCATAAAGCCGATACACACTATTGAGGTTACCACAGGCTGTCACATGCTGTCTAATGCATCTAAGAAGGAAGCAAACATTCCGTACCTGCGTGGCATAGCCACTGAATTCTTGACCGAGGGTCAGCGGCGTTGCGTCCTGAGTGTGAGTACGGCCAATCTTGACAATGTCCTTGAATTCCTCGGCCTACACCACAGCACGGCAGTCCACCCTCAGTTGTGCAGGGTAGTTAAAACCATAATAACATTGTTAACGGTGGAGCAACAAACAGTCTTACCTTCTCAGCAACGGAATCGTAGAGGGACCGAAGGTGCGGAATCAAATTCGAGTGCGCCTCCACAACAGCAGCGATGTGCATCACCTGCATCAGGATCAACGTTGGAGTGACAATGTGTAATCTCGGGTTGGAGTGACAATGTCAAGAAGACAGAGTAAAAAGTGACAAACCGTCTTGTGATCTTACGGTAGGGAAGGTATCATTCGAGGACTGGCTCATGTTCACGTGGTCATTGGGATGAACAATGCCCTTGTCACCAAGCTTGGATCCCAAAATCTCCGCAGCACGGTTGGCAATGACCTGAACACGAGCATGTTGCGTCTTTATGTCAAAAGCGCTGGGACTGTACCAAAAATCAAGGGGACTAGATAAGAGAGCAACAGTACCTCATTGGCGTTCATGTTAGACTGAGTTCCGCTACCAGTCTGCCAGATGACAAGAGGGAACTGGTCCATAAGCTTCCCGTCTGCGACCTCCTGCGAGGCCTGAATGATCGCATTCCCAATCTTCGGATCCAAGCCGTAACCGAGATTGACCTGCATGAACGGACGCAAACTCCATGAGGTTCGTCATTTACTCAGCCTTCACTACCTAAACGAGAGAAGGACGGGGCTCGTACCTGTGCGCAGGCTTTCTTGAGAATTCCGAATGCTTTCACAATCTGATCTGGCATCCTCTCCCTCTCTCCTCCAATCTCAAAGTTCTGAAGGGATCGCTGAGTCTGCGCTCCCCAGTATCTGCAAAGCATGCCATTTGCGATGTCAGCAATGCTAAAATTTCAACACGAATCCGCTCTCATGACGAAAATCCGGATTCTCACTTGTCGGCCGGGACCTGAATCGGTCCAAACGTATCCTTCTCTTCGCGGAACGCCATGCCGGAATATGCTCGAGAAAACAAGATGCGCACTTGCTGATGCTGAGGTCGTGGAGACGTAGCAAGCCTTCTAATGACCGTCCTTACTAAGTAGCTCATCTGGCCTTCAGAAGAGCTGCTGAAGGTATTTATGACTCCAGTCCCAACCAACTCAAGAATTCTGTTGGCGAAGTTGTTGTGCACTCGAGTTTGGCTGGTCCGTTTTGCACCGAGAAAGGTAGATTCAACCAACCAACCAACCCGACAAGGCAAGAATCTCACAGCAGCTGGATGCTCCCTAGAAATGGGTCTTCCTTCCCCCCTCACCATCTTATGTCGGGGAACTCAGGATCTTCCTGTAATTGAGGAATCAGTGGCGTTTTGCCCCACGCGTAAGCCAATGGCTGAGCTGGAAGTATGTGCCAGAGAGTCATATAGTGCTGAGTCACTTCCTTGCTGGACAACCAACCAAATTGAAGTATCGAAGAGCCAGAGCTCGACAAGGTGGTCCCATTCTGTGTGATGCGATTGAGCTACACGTCCCCATTTGCAGAAGTGCATAGAAGAAAAAACATGATGGTTCAATTGATGATAATAATAAGCACTACTATTCACCAGTTTCTGATGTATCCTTTCAATACCCATACACATGAGAAAGATTGCGTAAGAATCTAATACCGCAGTAAGGTTGTGAAGGGTATCGTTTGCAAACTATACGTTCCACACGGCTTCACTAAGATCTAGGTTTGACCAAAATACGGTACCCACACGCCATGCACCTCTCGTCCAGCCCTCTATCCTTATGTTCCCTCCTCACACAGTCTTCCTTCCATTCCACCATCTCCACTTGCCTCCAGCTGTTACCAGCCTGCAGAAGACATGATGCCATGCCACACCATACCATACCAAATCACAGGCACTCCAAACAATGGCATGCCACACGATGTCATCCCACACCATGTCATACCACACCATCACATCCCACACCATGTCCCGGGATGCCACATCATGACCCACCACATGATCACACATACCACACTGATGAGATAATGCACCATGGCATGCCCATGACAAACGACACACATGCACACCACAGGATGACATGCCACACCATGGTCCACACAATGCCATACCACGCTACCACATGCCCTACACAGGCATGCGAGATTTGGGGTGAGCAAAGAAACGAACACCTGTTCGGTTCGCCTCGAACGTGTTCGAGGCGAACCGAACAGGTTTTGTTTTTTAGCTTAAATTGTTCGCCCGAACGTGTTCAATGTTCGGCCGAACACGTTCGTGTTCGTGGCGCTGCTGCAGAACGCCCCGTGTCGAACACGAACGTGTTCGAGGTTCGCCCGAACATGCCTTCACAGGCGAACGGCGAACACCCTTTTTTGGGGAAGTCGTTCGGCGAGCCGAACAGTGTTCGGTTCGCCGAGCGGCCATGTTCGTGCAAGGGCGAACGCGAACGCCCTTTGCTCACCCCTATGCGAGATTATATGACACCAATGCATTCCTCGTCACACCAACGCATCCCTTGTCGCATTATCACATGCAACACGGTAACATACCATACTGTTAGATACCACACAGTAACATACCATTCTGTAACATACGAGACTATGACATACCATACTGTAACATACTCTCCCTTATGTCACTGTACCATACCACACTGTAAAATGCCCCACGGTACATGCCCCAATACAGCATGCCACACTGTGAAATGCACAGTAACATGCACACAGTAACATGCACACTGTCAAATGCACAGCATGTAGAATGCAACATTGTAAAACACAACCAGTAACATGCACAAAACAACATGCACAATGTAACACCCCACACAATCACATACCACACAGTAGCATGCACATTTTGACATGCACAGTGTAACATGGACACTATAACATACCACACAGTAACCTGCATGCAAACAGTAATAAATAGGCACATATAACACAGCAACATGCACAGTGTTTCGAACGATCAGTAACATACCACACAGTAGCATGCACACGGTAACATGCACATTTTAACATGCACAGTGTAACATGCACACCGAAACATGCACACAGTCATATCCCACCATCACCACCACTCCCAACCTTCGCTGCCCAACCCCACTTCACACACACCACCCACCACAACTCATCCACTCAAGGGGGTTCAGCCCCCCTCCCCATCACTCACCCACCCAAGGGGGTTCAGCCCCCCTCCCCATCACTCACCCACCCAAGGGGGTTCAGCCCCCCTCCCCATCACTCACCCACCCAAGGGGGTTCAGGACCCCCTCCCCATCACTCACCCACCCAAGGGGGTTCAGCCCCCCTCCCCATCACTCACCCACCCAAGGGGGTTCAGCCCCCCTCCCCATCACTCACCCACCCAAGGGGGTTCAGCCCCCCTCCCCATCACTCACCCACCCAAGAGGGTTCAGCCCCCTTCACTCTCACCCATCCACTCAGCCCATCCTCACCTTAACCTGCCAGCAGTAGGAGCAGCAGACAGCCCACTTTCTTAGGAAACAGCAACCCCAGAAGCTGTGTCTCATGGGGCGAAGTGAGGTAGTGGAAAATTGCTTCCAGCCCAAGACTCAAATCCCACCCCTGACGTAGCCAGAGCTGACGCGAACCAGAGCCGCCGGCCGGTCGGCTCTAACGGTGTCCATTAGGCCTTGAACACCAGTTCGGTTACTTGAGCACCGAGTGCCGTGCCGCGCAGATTCCACCCACCCCACGTCGACCCACAAGGCACAACCCCAGAGGTTGCTGCCCCTAAGGCAGTGAGCTGCCCACTTGCTCCCATGCTCTCCACCCACCCACCCACCCACCCTCCACCACACCACACTTCACCCCCATGCATGCCTCCTTACCTGTACCTACCTCAGCAGAGCGCCATGTTGGTTGAGGCTGCTGGGAAGTGGGGAAGAGGGATGGGAAGTGGGGAAGGGGGATGGGGGGGGGATTAATGGAGAGGGGGACTCCTCTGTGGTCCAGGAAGGGTGCTGGTGGGAGGGAAGGGGAAAAGGAGAGAGGAGGAGGAGAGTGAGTGAGAGGGTGAACTCCACTCTCCTGCCCTCGCTCCAGTGCTCCCACCCTCAGGCTGCAAAGGAGAGAAGGCGGGAAGAAAGAGAGGGGAGGAATGAAATTACCATACCTCACCTGTTACCAAACCTCACCTGATACCATACCTCACCTGTTACCATACCTCACCTGATACCATACCTCACCTGTTACCATACCTCACCTGTTACCACACCTCACCCACACTAACCTAACCTAGCCCGCTAGCCCCCAGCCCCCACTGCTGCTACGGCTGCTGCCACCGCCGCTTCTGCTGCTGCAACTGCTGCTGCCGGTCTGCTACTCTGCTTCATCTGCTGCAATCTTCTCTTGATGCCAAGTGACCTGGTAGCGGGCAGAAATGGGGGGGAAGGGACAAGAAAGGAGGGACAGGAGGAATTGGTGAGTTGGCATGAACAGGAACACTCAAGTGAACAGAAAAAAACTTGAGTGGACAAAAACGAGAAGACGGAATTGAAGTGAGAGCTGCTGCAGCAAATGAACTCGAGGGGGGGAGAGGCGAGGCCAAGGCGTGAGATAACGTACCTTGAAGGGCCAAGCCCACCCCCATACTCTCCCTGGCAGCACCAACTTCAGTCCGCTGCACTGCTGCCTCCTTGCCATCCCCATGGGTACCTGCAAGGCCACCAGGGGAGGGGCGTGCGGGAGTGGCGGCGTTGACCCCACGCCCCTCCCCTCCACCTGCAATGGCAAAGTGAAAAGTAATGAGTGACTGGTGGAGAGGCGAGAGGTTGAATGAGGGGAGTGGATGCATCATCAGGAGAAACAGAGCGGAGGAGGCCACTGGTGCAGCCTCAGCTACAAGCCACAGACCCAAGGGAGGTATTTACTAAGGAAGGCTTAACCTGAGAGTATACCGGCTGTACCAGAGTGGGTTTACCAAAGAAAACGAGGCTGTGGCTTGAAGCTTTGGCTCAACCAGAGGCTTGAGTTAAAGGAGACAAGAGGTGGGAGATGCAGCAAGGATCAACTTGGAAAGTGAAGAACACACGAGAGGGTTGGCGGAGGAATAGCAGGGCAGGGACTTAACTGTGGGTGGGTTGGGTGGAGAGCAGCTGCTGCCTGTGCACTCCATGTCCCCCGCCACTGCACCTCCCATGTTAGTGACCTGCTGGGACAAGAGGGGGCGGATCAGGACAAAAAACAAGAGGAAAGAAACCAGATCAAGTGAGTAAAGTGAGATTGAAGAGTGGAAAAGGAAATGCAAGGATGATGCGTGCATGAATGGACTGCTGCAGTGGCACACCCAAGAGACCTCGTACCAGCTGAACCAAACAAGAACCAAATACCTGAGGCTGTACCAAAGTCTTGAACCTGCTACCTTGGGGGAGGGAGGTCTCTTGAGTGCAACAGAGGGCAGTAAGGAAGGGAGTTTGATGTATGGTGCAAGCACGGCATGGAAAGGAAGGAGGGGAAAGAGGACGTTTGATGTATGGTGCAAGCACGGCATGGAAAGGAAGGAGGGGAAAGAGGACGTTTGATGTATGGTGCAAGCACGGCATGGAAAGGAAGGAGGGGAAAGAGGACGTTTGATGTATGGTGCAAGCACGGCATGGAAAGGAAGGAGGGGAAAGAGGACGTTTGATGTATGGTGCAAGCACGGCATGGAAAGGAAGGAGGGGAAAGAGGACGTTTGATGTATGGTGCAAGCACGGCATGGAAAGGAAGGAGGGGAAAGAGGACGTTTGATGTATGGTGCAAGCACGGCATGAAAAGCAGCACAAGTGCGAGGGTTGAGAGGAGAGAGGTAAGGCGGGTACTAAGCTGTGGGTGGGTTGGGTGGAGGACAGCTGATGCTTGTGCTGTTCATGTCCCCCGCCACTGCCACTCCCGTGTGAGCGACTTTCCTGCTGGGAAGCAAGTTGGGAGATCAGGACAGAGAGGGCAAGGAAGGAGGGGGGAAGAGGACGTTGGTGTGAAGGAATGGGTAGGGTAAATCATGCACCAAGTGGAAAGACACAAAAGGGGGATTGATTGCAGCAGTAGAGAGTGTGGAAAAGGAGGCTCACCTTGAGAGGCCAACCCCACCCCAGATACTCTCCCTCATGGCAGGCAGCATTCTTCCCTCCTTCCCTCCCACCCGCCAATAGCACCTGCACAGCCACAAGGGGAGGAGCGCGAGGGAGTGGCGGTGTTGACCCCCACGCCCCTCCCCTCAACCGGCAAGAAGAGAACTGAGAAGTCGTGAGTAAGATGATAGGGGTGGAAATGTGAGGTGCATGGGTGGGGTGGGATGGCAGGCGACAGCAGAAAAGAGGACCACTAGTGCAGCCTCAGCTACAAGCCACAGACCCAAGGGGGGTATATACCTAGGTAGGCTTAACCTGAGAGGATACCTGCTGTACCTGGGGTGGCTTACCTAAAAAAAAGGGGTCTGTGGCTTTAAGCTGTGGCACGACCAGAGGCTCACGTTTGAAGGGAGACGAAACAGGTGATGCAGCAAGGAAACGAACGAACGAACGAGAAACGGGGAGAGAGAATGAGTGGGTAGGCAGCTGACCTTGTGCAAAAAGAAGAAGCCCGCATGCTCTCCCTCTGGCTGGCTGGAGTGCCTCTGAGCCTGTCCACATGAGCCTGTCCACATGAGCCTGTCCACATGAGCCTGTCCACATGAGCCTGTCCACATGAGCCCTGTCCACATGAGCCTGTCCACATGAGCCTCTGCTGCAGGAGCGGACAGACAGCTAAGCCTGCAGGGAGAGAGGCGGAGGCATGGAAGAGAAGGGAAACAAGTGAGTGGAGAGGGGTGAACAACGGTTGTAAACAGAAGCTGCAGTGAATACTGAACTGAGGGAAGTGTGAGTTGACGGGAGTGTGGAAGAGCAGAGGAGGGAAGTACCTGTGAAGGCCAAACCGATCCCAATACTCTCCCTGATGGTAGCCCCAGAACCCAGCACTTATTGCTGCGTCCCTCCCGCCCCCACCGGCACCTGCAAGGCCACCAGGGAAGGAGCGCGAGGGAGTGGCGGTGTTGACCCCCATGCCCCTCCCCTCAACCAGCAAGGAGGCAACTCAAGGGAAGTGAGTAAGCGGCTAGAGGGACAAATGTGAGACCAACGGAAGGTGAGAGCAGGAAAGAAGGCCACTGGTGCAGCCTCAGCTACAAGCCACAGACCCAAGGGGGGTATATACCTAGCGAGGCTTAACCTGGAAAGATACCTGCTGTACCTAGGGTGGTATACCGAAAAAAAGGGGGTCTGTGGCTAAAAGCTGTGGCACGACCAGAAGCTCAAGTTTGAAGAAACGCAGCAAACAGCTCAGTGAAACTGGAGTAAGAACTGGAGTGGTAAGGCGGAGAAAGAATGAGAGGGGAAGCAGCTCACCTTGTGCAGCAGTAGGCAGCCCGCATACTCTCCCTCTGGCTGGCTGGAGTGCCACGCCACCACTTGGCCTGCCCACATGCGCCTCTGCTGCTGCAGGAGCGGACTGGCTGCTGATGGGGAGGGAGAGACGGGGGAGGCATGGAGGAGAAGAGAAACATGTTAGGGGAGAGGGGTGAGCAACGGTTGTAAACAGAAACTGCAGTGTAGAGTAATCTGAAGGGAGTGTGAGTTGACAGGAGTGTGGAAGAGCAGAGGAGGGAAATACCTGTGAAGGCCGAACCCCTCCCGAGACTCTCCCTTATGGTAGCCCCGAGCTCCAGCTCTTCTTGCTGCCTCCCTCCCAGCCCCACCGGCACCTGCAAGGCCACCAGGGGAGGAGCGCGGAGGAGAGTGGCGGTGTTGACCCCCACGCCCCTCCCCTCAACCGGCAAGGAGGCAACTGAAGCTCAGTGAGTAGGTGGCTAGAAATAGAGATGTGAGGGGTGCGTATGGGTGGGGCGGGGTGGCAGGTGACAGCAGCAACGACACCACTGGAGCAGTGGTAGGCACATGGTGCAGACCCAAAGGCAGTGCGGGGGTGTAATAAAGGTCTAGAATTGGGATAGGCTTAACCTGGGGGCTGAAAGGGGGGGGGATACCTGGAATAGGGGGTCTGCACCATGTGGGCTAGGCTGCTGCAAGTGGCTTGGTTTGAAGAGAAGAGGCATGCAGCATGGATGGAGGTCGATGTGCGGATGCATGTGGGAGTGCATGTGACAGAGAGCATTGAAAGCATTGAAAAGGGGAGGGCGAGTAGATTACTCACCTCATGCGGCTGTGAGTGGCGGTGGCGCCTTGAGGCTTGAGACTGCTGTGGTGCCGCCACTGACGCGCCTCCCACCACCCAAAGGCGCTGCTGAGAGTGCTGGGAACTCGCCACCAGAGGGGCTGCTGGGGAATGGGCGGAGGGGTGAGCGGGGGGAGAGGTGGAGGGGGGAGAGGAGGGGAGAAGAGATTCGGAGGGGAAGTTAAGGGGAGGAGAGTGGAAGGCGGATGGAAAGCGACATGTGCAGGCAAGGCAGACAGATGAGGAAGAGGGGAGGGGCCACTGGCGGGGATACAGTCACAAGGCACAGCCATAAGAAAAACCTGAGGAATACCTGTGGGGGCTGTGAGTGAGGCTGTAGGGGGTCTTAACCTGAGGGGATTACCTGCAGTGAGTGAGAGGTCTGTGGCTTGTGAACCGCGCCCCAACCAGTGGCACCAAAGCTTCAAGACGAGAGAGAGCAAAGCTAAGCAACGATAAGAAAGAAGAGAGCAGCAAGCAAAGGCGAGAGCAGGGAGGACAGGGTACTTAGCTTTCAGTGAGGTGCACGTGAGAGTGGCCGCCATCCCTTGCTGCTCTCCCCTGCCTTGCCCTGCTGCTCCCTGCCCTCCCCAGCCACCTCCTTCGCACCACCCCTCCTCCCAGCCTTGCCGTGTGCGCACCTGCACGGCCAAAGGGGAGAGGCGTGGGGGAATGGTGGTGCTGCCCCCCCCCCCTCCCCACCGCACACACACGGTAGGAGTGAGTGGGCAAGGCATGGCAGCACGCACAGCCACAACACACAGGGCCACGTGCATGGATGGCGTTGGAAACGAGAGCAAAGCTTGCTGCACCACGCCACACCCAAGAGGGGAACCTCAGTCTCAACCTTACCTCGCTCTCACCATCATTACCTTGGCTCAAGTTTTGCACCTGCAAACCGGGGGGGTTACTGACCAGGGGAGGGGGTACCTAGTCCGAACCTGGTAGGTGGGGAACAAGGGCTTGGGTGTGGCAGCGAGCAGGGAGGCAGTGTTGGTGCTGTTGCTGCTGCAGCGAGCAGGGCGAGAGTGCGGCGTGCATGCGAGCGAAGCGGCACAGCAAGGCGAGTGCATGCAAAGCGCGGAGGGGTGCTTAGCTGCGAAGCAGGACAGTCCGTTGGCGTTGGCGTTGACTGCAGCACAGTCCGCACTGACCAGCACCCAGCAGCCGCGCAGGCGTTGACGGGAAGAAGCAGTCGTGCCCACAGCAGCAGCGCATACGTTAACTGCTGCAGCAGCAGCAGCTGGCCGCGGAGGGGGGGAGAGAGGGGTGGGGGGGTGGGTGGGGGACGGCATGGGTGAGCAGAAGGGTCGGAAAGGCAAGCAGCAAGCAGGAGGGGGGCAGCAGAGGCGCACGCATGCATGGGAGTAGAGAGCGCCAACGACAGCAACGCCTGCCGCACCACACCCAGGGGGTACCTCAGTCTGAACCGTACCTGAGCCGAACCTGTACCGAGGACAAGAAATTTTGCACCTGGAACGAAGGGGTGGGGTTATTACCTGTTGAACGAACCTCATACCGGAGCCTAGGGGAAAGCCCTTGCGTGTGGTGGTGAGCAGGCGTGCAGCGAGAGGCGCTCGTGGCAGCGTGGGGAGGGGCGCATGTATGCGGAACGACAAGGCGGTCGAGGGCGAGAGGGTACTTATCTCCGTTCACTACACTTCGGAGCGTAGATGCTGGCAGCTCATGGCACGCAGCACGAGGGCTCACTGGAGTGCCACGCGAGTTGACTGCCCGCCAGTAGAGTGGAAAAGCCAGTATCGTGGAAACGCCAGTAGAGCGAAAACGCGTGGATGCAGATGATTGCGTTGAGCCGGACCCAGTAGCTCTCGTGTGAGCAGTGAGCCTGCGAGACAAGGCACAAACGAAAAACCCATCAGATACTTCATATTGGAGATTAACACGAACATTGGAGATATATACGAACCAAACAGGGAAAAGGTGATCCTCTAGCCGTGATGTGGTAGACCAACGCCATAGTTTTGAAACTTACGTTGAGAACTCGTTCACGTTGGTGCGTGCTGAAATGCCTAACTGAAGAGCGTTTCCGCGTGCTGAAATGTCTTAAATCGAAGCAGATGTTGTTGAATCGAAGCGATTTCGCATGTTTCTGTGGAAAAGCAGAGAGTGGAGTCAGTTGTCTAAGAATAAAACAAAAACGGAACAGTTGGCCTTGGAACCTTTAACTTACGGTGGAAATAATATTCGTTTCTCGCATAATAATTAAGCACTTGATCCGAACGTCAACGCAGCACGAACTCCAGAATCAACGCTCGTGCTGGCAGCAGCCGAACTTAGGATCCGTGTAGGCTAACTAGGGAAATGGAAAATGGAACATGAGAATGCGAGAGCATAGTGGGAGTAGCAGGAGACGTTGCGTTGAGAAAGGCGAAATCCGTTGGGAAATGGAATGTGAGTGGAGGTAGGGGAATGGCTAAGGTTATATATTGATCGTAATCAATGTACAAAGAATAGTACCATAGAGCTATCTAGAAACATGGCCGAGATGGCCAGCATCCTATAAGGAGCACGTGGAACACACGCTATTTCTTTGTCCTAACGGACAACCGCCAGCAGACTGGGGAGACGCTCTATGCGGAAGCTGACTAAGGAGGTCGGAACGGGTTACCCAGAAGCCATGAAAATCTGAGGTCGGGGTGAATGGAGGGTGTGCCACTCCGGTCGAAGAGGAGAAAGCGGAGTTTCTGTGCTCGCTTTATGCTGGAACAAGTGCGTTGACACTTCTTAGTAGATTGGCGTCCGCTCCTCCAAATATAAATCTTGAAGGCGATTAGGAATTGGGCTAATATCAGCTGCAAAATCTCGAAGCTTGCATTCCACAACGTCTTAACTGCAGCTCCCACTAGAAGGCTCCATGGGGGGGATTGTCCCACCTGTGACTGTATCGGGAATAAAATATGCTCGGCCGTGGTAGTCTGTCCAAGGTGGCGGTCGGCAATTGTACGGAGGGCCGAGATGACAGTTCCGGCGGAGGAACATTCGAAGAAGATGTGTGGCAGTGTCTTGACGACGGCAGCGGGGCAGCGAGGACAGATCCCCCGATCGTCAAAGTATTGGAAGCGTGACCCTGAGGGTAAGGTTAGCGTGTGAAGTCTAAAAAGGATGTCTCGCTGACGGCTCGGCTGATCCTTGAGAAATGAGTGTTTAAGGCCGGGGAGAGGAGGAGGAGGAAGGGTAAGGTCGCGGGTCCAGCGGAGGTGGTGGGTTAGTGGTTGTGCTGAGTAGAGGAGGCGGCGGATGTCGGCGATGCTTGGGATGCCGTCATGTAGCAGTCCTATCCTAGCCCCTAGCCCAGCCCCTGTGTGAAGTGGCCCAGCGAGCCACCAGTCCCTGACGTGCACCTCCAATAGGTCTTGTAAGCGGAAGATTCCGGTGTCTGCAGGGGTGCGGGCGATGTGATGGTTCGGCGAGACGTGGTGAACAGTAGCCGAGACGGACGAAGGGGGGATGAAAGAGATTACTTGGATGACGAGATGAGAGATGGAATAGTGATCTTCCGAAATCATGAACCAGAGGGGGCATGTGGGGTTCGAAGGGCGGCCCACCAAGGAGGTTTGATGGCCTTGATAAGCTCTGGTAGGATGCTGATTGCGTCTGCGTGGAATTTCTCTGGGAGTTGGGAGCAAAAGTCTTCTGTAGAGATAGGGCCAACCTGGGAGTTGGTGATTCGGACGATGTGTCCGATGCAAAATCGCACAGTAAGGAGGAAGCGCTCGTGTTGGCGAGTGCCAAAAGGCCGGTTGTCAGGTTTGAGGAAGGAGCGGTTGAAGGCGAGAGGCTCGGTGAGGATGCACTGCATGCGTAAGGGTGGGTCATGGATGACCAGAGGGAGAGAGAGGAGGGCTTTTAGTTCGTCTAGCGCCCGAGGGGGAATGAAAGTGGGGAGATAGTCTCGTTTGAGGATGGCTTTATGAGAGAGCAACCCGTGTAGCCCGAAGGGGAACGAGGTCAGGGTATGTGCTACTTCCTCAGAGGGGGTAGGTCCGAATCTGCGCAAAGCGCGCTGAATAGCAAGAGCTTTGATTTGTGTAGACGGGGCGATCGCCCCGACCCCGCCGTCTTCGGTGGAGTTATACAGGAGGGCTTTGGAAATGAGGCGTTGTGCGAGGCCGTCTTGTTTGTGTTTTGAGGACGAAAGGAAGTTCCCAACTGACACGTCTAAGCGTTTGATTGTGTCTGGTGGGGCGGGTTGAAAGCGACCGGGAAAGGAGATGACAGAGTTTAGGAAGATCGAGGAAAATGATTTGTGGCACGTGACAGTTGCGTGTAAAGCTGCCAGGAACTTGGCGGTACTTTGTATGCGGGCAAGTGCTTTATTTCAAGTGGTGGAACCTGGGTGTAGGCGTTCGACGTAGATTCTGAGGATGCGTTCTGCCCCATTGGGAGCTCGGATGGGTATGCTCCCGGCGTGTAAGAGATCACAAGGGGGGATATTGAAAGGGATTATGGAGCACTTGTTCCAGTTAGGAACTTCTCCGGAGACCGATCCAAAGACGCCGAGCAGCACTACAGCAAGCCCAAGCTCTGTATCAAAGGTGAGGAAGAGAGTGACGTCGTATGCGTAGCACGCCATAAGCCGGCGTTGTGCAGGGGACAAGGCAAAGCCAGGGAGGAAGAGGGACATGTATCGGTGAAAGATCTCCATGACGCAGAAGAAGAGCAAGGGAGCCAGTGGGCAGCCCTGACGGACACCAGTGCGGACGGGGAAGGTGGGGCCGAGCATATTGTTAACCGAGATACGTGTGTACGTATCGGAATGCATTAGACGAACCCAGTGGATGAAGGATGCGGGGAGGCCCAGGATGGATAGGGCATGGAGGAGGAAAGGCCTATCAACGAGGTCGTAGGCTTTGCGAAAGTCCACAGTGAGAGCGAAAAGGGGGGATGAGGAATAGGCCGCCCAGTCCATGATGTCGAGGGTATCATTAATTGTGTCACCGATTTTTCTGTGTTTGATGAAAGCGGTTTGGGATGGGTGGATGAGCTGGGGAAGCACGAGCTGAAGATGGTTAGCAAGGCACAGCGCGAGTACCTTGTAATCAGCGTTCATTAGTGTGATGGGGCGGAGATTTTCCACAAGCGAAGAGTCCCCTCTTTTAGGAATAAGGACCGTTCGTCCGGACAGCATAGATGGAGGGAGGCAAGAGAGTGGCTGTGCTGGTGAGAGTAGGGAGTGGAAGGCCGGGGCGAAACGTGGGGAGAATTGTCGAAAAAGCTCCCCGGGGAGGCCATCTGGGCCAGGGGTTTTTCCACGTGAAAGAGAGAGGAGAGCTGTTCCGATTTCGGCCAGGGAAAAGGGGGCACTGAGGCGGAGGAGTAAGGGGTTCGGGATGGAGGATGGGGGAATGTGTTGCCAGAAGGATGGGTTAGGGGTGACAGGGGTGCTTCCGCTGTACAGGTTCTGGAAGAAGTTGGAACATATGATGGTCATGGTGGAGAGATCCGAGGTCGTCCGTCCGTTTGGAAGAGTCAGGGAGTTGATGATTGAGCCTTTGATACGCGCGTTGAGTCCGGAGAGGAGGGAGGAGACTCCCATTTCCGTTGTAGTCTAGACGGTTAGGATATTCGGAGGTAGGGGAATGGCATGCAGGAAGAGTGGGGTCGGGATAAATATTTTATGATGCAAAAACTTGATGGTCGGAATAAATATTTTAGCTAAAAGAGCATCGTTTAGCGGCTAAAACTGCCTACTGCCTACATCATTTCAACATTGCTTTCTTCTCCCACTCCCACCGCCTTTACCACCCCCGACCTCCTATCCTAAAAGAATCAAGTGCTGCGGACTACTTTGGATCAACGCCGTGTGCCTGGGATAATGTAACCGAGGCAACAACGCCGACACGCCTGGGAGGGATGGCCGTTAATATGCAATGAAATGAGGAGGGAGATGTGACCGTCGGATCTTTTTTAAAACAAAAGAGGTGAGGGGCTCAGATCAAAGGGGTAAACGTTCGAACGATATGTCTTGGCCGTAAACTGACAGTTCGTGACGCGGTGCAGCGGATTGTTTGGTTCATGTCGGCTGGATAGCCCAATATGAGGGAACCCTAGTTGCCGTTGGAGGGAAAGCTGATGGTCATCAGATGAGCTGGTTTTGGGTGGGTGGGCTTCCCTGCTGTGGCAGAACTCCTAGCAGAAATTTTCGGGGTGGAGACAATGATTTGGCGAAACTCAGGCTTGGCGAACGAGCCCAGTTACCTGGCTCGTTTTCTACGTGTGGTGTGGATTCACAACCCAGAGGAGTAACCAGTAGACGGCTATGTGACGTGGCTCGTCTGATCCAAATGCTGACGGGGTCTCTGGCGTGGCAAATGGCAGGACCAGGTTTGCCGAGCTGATAGGTTTGCGCCATACGCTTCAAAACTAGCTTTGGCACACCAAACACCAAACACTCGATAGGAACTTTTGACAGCACCAAACACTTCATCTATAAGCATATATCTATTTAGCATAATGTATACGACTAACTCAACAGATCATGGAACACTACACATGTTATGAGTTGTGAAAGGAAAGAGTGCGCAGAATTCAATAACGCGGAAGTGATTACAACGTCTCAGTAAATAGCGAGGCCTAGGACTAATATAGCGATGCTAACTAGGCCGAGGTCGCGGGGTCACGGGGTGGTTGAGTGCAGGTTCGGGGTTGGAAAACCCGAAGGCGACGCGGTGATGGTCGGCGGACCGAGCCTGGTTTTCCGAAAATCGGGATTGTACGCGTACAGTGTGACCCAGTAAGGAATCCGAAAAATTCCCTACACTACCCACGCCCCCCTTAAAGAAAGGTGGTGAATATCCGAAACGCCTCGGCGGGCCAGGCAGGCATCCACAAACGGATGTCCCAATAGCGAGTCAACTGCAACATACGTGTCGTCCTTGCTCGTGCGTTCCTTCCAGCGGAGCAGAAATTTCACCGAGCGGCCTGCGGGAGTCACATCCACGCGATGATTGAGAATCTTCCATGGTTCCAGCTTGGGTTCCGCGACTGGGCGTGTGGTTGGCGCGATAGTTGGCCGGGCGATAGTTGGCGACTGCGGCTGTTCGTAGTGACGCAGTAAGCTGACGTGGAACGCGTCGTGTATTTTCCAAGTGTCGGGCAGCAGCAGCTTCGCGGTGACAGGTGTCACCATCTGGATGATGCGAAATGGTCCCACGTATCTGGGCCGTAGTTTCGCTGGTTGCGGCAGCCGGAGGTTTTTGGTGTCCAGAAGTACAACCTGCCCTGCGCGGAAGGGTAAATTCCGTCGATGTTTGTCCGCGTGGCGGCTGGCCGTGGTATTAGCCTTACGAATAAAATCTGCTGCTTTCGTTCGGGCTGTCTGCAGCTCCGTGACAAACTGCTGCGACCGTGGCACCGGGTTGTCCAACGTCGTGGAGGAGGGTGTCAGAAATAACTGAGCAGGAATGGAATGAACTAGCAGAGAGTTTGGTACAAGTAGGAAACCCTAACTTTGAGTACCCCCTAAGGTGTAACCCACTACAGCCTACATAATATAAACATGCAATGTTTGACACACCCCCATAGGCGCAGTGGGAGACAACCACAGGGTCACAAGACCAGTCAAAGTAAAGCAAAGTAAGCTCAGGGTGGATCTCAAGGATTCCACACAAATTCCGAGCACAAGCAAGCGGTCACAAGACCAGTTCACATGCAGGTTTATAACAAAGCAAGAGATACAGTGATCACAACCTAGCAAAAGTAAACAAGTAGGCATATATATATAGTGATCACAGTACAAGCAAGGTCAAGAGGTAAGTAAGTGAGGCCCAGTGGGTACAAGGCCTAGCAGAGTGCAAAAGCGCTGATGGTCACAAGGCTGAAGCGCCTTGGTGAACACATCAGCAGTGTTGGCCTCCGTGGCCACGTAACGCAGACAAAGCTGACCACGCTGCTGCAGCTCTCGAGCAAGGAAGTACCGCAGAGCGATGTGCTTCGTTCTGTGCTCCAGTCTGTGCTCCTCACACAAGGCAATGGCAGCCTTGTTGTCGACGTACAGCACTGGAGGAGAACGAGGCCGCTCTCCGAGGTCGGTCAGCAGGTAGGTCAGCCAGCGTAGCTCCTGAGCAGCCATGGCTGTGGCGTAGATCTCAGCCTCACAACTGGAGCTGAGAACAGAAGAAGAGCGAGTAGAACGCCAAGAAACTGAGCCAGAGCCAAGGCTGAAGGTGTAACCCTGGGACGACCGCTGAGTAGCCTGGTCGTCTGCCCAAGAAGCGTCTGAGTGCCCTGTGAGAACAACCCGGTCTCGCCCTCCAAGCACAAGCCCCATGCCCGACGTACTGCACAAGTAGCGCAACACCCTCTTAGCAGCATCCATGTGCTCCTTCCGGTGACGGCCAGGAGCGACATAGCGTGCTAGGATGCTAAGAGGGTATGCAAGGTCAGGTCGAGTGCAGGTCATCAGGTACATGAGGCAGCCCACAAGCTCTGGATACGGGCCACTCGGCTCTACGGACTCATCCGAAGGCAGAGCTGAGAGCGAGTGACCGGTAGGCAGAGGAGTGGACTGAGGCGAGGAGTACGTGAAGCGGAAGCGCTGGAGAACCTGCTGCACCATGTGTGACTGAGTCAGAGTGATGGTGCGCCGTGCTCTGTCCCGGGTGATCCACAAGCCAAGATAGCTTATCAGCTCACCCAGGTCTGTGCACGTGTGTCTCCTCTGCAGCTCCGACTTCACGTGAGCGAGTGCCGCGGTGTCAGCAGTGGCAAAGACCAAGTCGTCGACGTACACGAGGATGTAGAACGGCGGCAGCGAGGTGTCGGTGCGTAGAAACAGCGACGGGTCAGCAGTAGAGGGAGCGAACCCAAGAGCCGCAAGTGTCGTCCTCAGTGTGTCGTGCCACTCACGTGGCGCCTGGCGGAGACCGTAGACCGGCCGCTGAAGCCTCCACTGGGTGCCAGGAGGAACTGACCCAGTGAAGCCAGGGGGGCGGCGCAGCCAGATCTCCTCGTGCAGGCTGCCCTGCAAGAAAGCAGTGCTGAAGTCAAGAGAGTGAAGCTCGTAGTCGCGCTGAGCGGCTATGTGTAGCAGCACCCGAAGAGTAGTCATCTTCGGGGTGGGGGAGAAGGTCTGAAAGAAGTCTACTCCCTCTCGCTGACTGAAGCCTCGAGCCACGTAGCGCGCCTTGAAGACAGGCGGAGAACCCGGCGGCCGCTTCACCCTGAAAATCCACATGCCACTGACGATGTTCGCCCCAGGAGGGGGAACCTCATCTACGTAGGTGCCTGTGGACTTCCAGGAGGCCATCTCTGCGTCCATGGCTGTCTGCCACTGAGAGGAGTAGGGACCCGCCATCGCCTCAGCGTAAGAGCGTGGGGTCGGGATGTCTGGTGCATCCGGGTCTCCCTCAGGGGCAACTAGCAAGGACACGAGACGGGGCAAAGCAGCAGCAAGGCAGTGGAACTCCTCCTGTCTGTCCTCAAGGACGTCCGTGCCGAGGGCACACTCACCCCCGACGGACGGAGGACAGGCAGACGCAGACTCAGACCTAGCGACAAGGCTGGCAGCGTAGTCTAGGCGACAGCGAGCAGCAAAGTCAACCAACTCAGCGACCAGAGCAGACGCAGCAGAGGACTCAAAGGTCGGGTCCGTGACAACTGTAGCGAGGAGACGCGTAACAGTGGGACTGGCAGCACGACGAGAGTCAGACTCCGGGTCAGGAAGAGTAGGAAGAGAGGACGCAGGAGGAGACGGCAGCGGGACACGCTGCGGAGCAGTGGAGGGACGCAGAGTCATGTAGTGAGTGCCAGGGACAGGAGGAGGACGCTCACGTGGGACACGACGACCAGTGCGAGCAGTACGAACAGGCGACGCAGGACGAGACTCAGGCTCACGACGCTCTGTAAGACCTCCTGTGGGACCAGCGTAAGGGGAGGGAGCAGGGAGAGGCGAGGCAGGCGGTAACTGTGACTGCGGCTGGACAGGCAGAGGACACTCGACGGAGGGAGGAGGACTAGGAGGAGGAGCCTGACCAAGAACCTGCTGAAGGAGCGGTACGAAGTACGGTCGCGGCCGCGCAGCGTCTCCAGAAGCAGCAGGGACACCAGTGGCAGCCCCAACGCCCGAGTCCTCAGTACCAGCAGCAGCTCCAACGCCCGGGTCCTCAGCACCAGCAGCAGCACCACTGGTCGGGTCCTCAGCACCAGTAGCAGCTCCACCGTCCAGGTCCTCAGTACCAGCAGCAGCTCCACCGTCCGGGTCCGCAGCACCAGCAGCAGCTCCACCGGCCGGGTCCGCAGCACCAGCAGCACCTCCACAGTGCGGGTCCGCAGCACCAGCAGCAGCTCCACCGTCCGGGTCCCCAGCACCAGCAGCAGCTCCACCGTCCGAGTCCTCAGCACCAGCAGCAGCACCACTGGTCGGGTCCTCAGCACCAGCAGTAGCTCCAACGTCCGGGTCCTCAGCACCAGCAGCAGCTCCACCGCTCGGGTCCGCAGCACCAGGAGCACCACTACGAAGACTGCAGCGCCGCGTGTACCACTCGCGGATCACCTGAATGGGGGGGAGCTCCTGGGTAGGAGGGGAAGTACCGGGACGAGCTCCAGAAGCACCTCTCCGGAGGCGGCAGTACTCGAGGTACCTCTCCTGCAGCTGCTGGGAGGAGAGGGCTCCTCCAGGTGGAGCACGCTCAGGCTCAGCACCCCCAGACTCAGCACCCCCAGGCTCAGCACCCCCAGTCTCAGCACGTCCAGGCTCAGCACCCCCAGGCTCAGTACCTCCAGGCTCCGCACCTCCAGGCTCCGTACCTCCAGGCTCCGCACCCCCAGGCTCCGCACCCTCAGACGCAGCACTCCCAGGCTCAGCACCCCCAGACGCAGGACGCGAGTCAACAGCTACCTCGACAGGCTCACCCGGGTCTACCTGGGACACACCTGAGGGAGCGGCACCCTGAGGGGGGAGGGGGTCTGGTACCTCAGCACCTGGAGCGAGGAAGAGAGGCGGGGGGGGGAGCGGGGCAGTGCGGTAGGGGAAGAGGCGGTAGAAGGGGACGGACTCGTCAAAAGTGACGTCCTGAGAGGCCAGAACCCGGCGCGAGGTGACGTGGTAAAACTGCCATCCAGGCGCGTCGGGAACAAAGCCAAGAAAGACACAGGGAACAGCGCGACGCGAGAGCTTGTCCGCGGACGTATCGCGGACAAAAGCTCGAGATCCCCAGACCCGGAAACGCGACGCATCGCCAACCTCTCCCGTCCACCGTAGAGTCGGGGAAGTCTCCGGCAAGGAGACACGGGGCCAGAGGTTGAGCTGATGCGCTGCGTACCGGACCGCAAACGGCCACAGAAAGTGGGGAGCAGCCGCATGGGTCAGGGAGGTACGAGCGACCTCCATGACCAAGCCAATGCGGCGCTCAGCGACCCCATTCTGCTGTGGAGAGGCCGGAAGCGTGTACGACTGCTCAATGCCGTGCTCAGCACAGTAGGCTGCCAAGAGGTCGGAGGCAAACTCACCACCTCTGTCAGAGTGCAAGCGCAGGACAGGAAAGTCCGAGTGAAAGCGCTCGCCTAGCTGGAGACGGGCTCGGCTGATCCAGGGGATCAAAACACCAGGGACGTCACCCTTGGCGCGCAAGGGGAAGACCGTGGTGTAGCGCGAGTAGTCGTCAACAACTATCAGGAAGTATCTCTCCTGACCCTGACCACGGACGCGGGCTGGGCCCCACACGTCCATGTGGAGCGTCTGCAGGGGAGCTGTCGTCGGGGGAAAGGAGGAGGAGTGAGGAGCGGCGCGCTGCCGCCCCTCGACACAGGGAATGCAGTCAGGAGCAGGGGAGTCAGGAAGGGGAGGGAGCACCCTGGGAAGACCAGCAACAAGGTCCCGTTTGTGCATGGCCCGCAGGCGCTGCACAGACGGGTGACCAAGGCGGTGGTGCCAGAGGACGGTGTCGTTCGCCAGAGAGCGACACGAGCAGGGGGCGGACAGCTGACCTGACGCTGACGCAGACGCAGCTACCTGAGGGGACTCAGTGGTCAGTGTGTACAGGTCAGACCCCGGCTCTCGAGTGAAAGTAGCTAGATGGCGGCCCGTCCGAGCACACGTGCAGTGAGTCACACGCTCGTAGGCAGGGGTGAACTGGTGAACACCCCCGTCCTGGAGCGCACTACCTGCCACCAAGTTCGTGGAGAACGAGGGGAGGTAGAGACCTGAGAGCGTGCCGGACGGAACCGCTGGACACGGAAGGGTGGTGGAGGAGGTCGCAAGGACCGGACCCCCAGAGGGGTCAGCAAGAGAGACAGCAACCGGCCGAGCTAGAGGCTCAAGGACAGTGCGGTCACGAAAGAAAGAGCGAGAAGCACCTGAGTCCAGTGTGAAGGTGTGCAGTGCTGCAGTCGACTCAGTACCAGGGGGCACAGACGCACAAGCACCTAGAGCAGCAGCTGCAGTAGTACCTGTGGAAGCAGACACACTAGCACCTAGAGCAGCAGCGGGGCTGGCCTGAATGCCCGGGTCGGGCGGAACACGCAAGTACTGAGCACCCTCTCCACTAATAGACATCGCATACATGGCAGTGAGAATAGCATCAAAGTCTAGTGCCCAAATATCAACACCCTTCCTGAGCAGCTCAGCCCAGCGCGGCAGCTCACCCCCACCAGGAAACTGGGTGCGCCACGCATCGTTGAGGCGGGCGAAGCAGCGCTCCGTCTGGTGCGGCCCCCCACACGTCTGGCCAGTGCGGTCACCTGTACGAATAACATACTGGCAGGTGACGCTGCGCCGCGCATACCACTCACGAGCGGCCTGAAGGGTCGGGGCAGGCTGCTGACTCTGACCGCCCCCCGGGCCTCCACGACCACCACCCCCTCCGCCTCCGCCCCGGCCACCTCCACCCCTGCCGCTGCCACGACCACCTCCGCCTCCGCTGCCACCTCCGCCCCTGTCACCACTCCCAACGCCGCTGTCACCTCCACCACTGCCGCCACTAGCCTCTCCAGTCGCACCTCCACCGCCACCACCTCCACCTCCGCCTCCTCCGCCACCACCCCCACTCCTGCCACTCCTGCCCCTGCGTCGTCCGCCTGAAGCAGACGCAGCCCCGACCTTCTCAGCACCAAGGAGGTCGACAGCAGCAGCAGAGGCGACAGAGGGGAGGAGGGGGGAAGGGGAGCACCCCTCAAAGAAGGGGCCGCGGGGGTCGCCACGAGAGGTGCCTACAGCGACGATACTAGCCTCGGCTGCAAGCAGTTCCTTCTCGAGGAGGTCTACGGTGAGCTCAGTGGGGGAGCGAGAGAGGAACTGGTCCCTGACAGGGCGCAGAGAGTCAGGGAGGCGGGTGACAACGTGGTAGAGAGTGATCCAGAGCGGGGGGGGGTTGCTAGCGAGGAACTCGTCAGGCATGGCAGCGCGAAAGCGAGCCTCACTAGTCTTAAGGTGGGTGATGAGGTCTGCGACAGTGTGAAAGGAGGCTAGGTCGGGGAACAGGTAGGGGAGAGTGAGGCGGCCTAGCGTGGCAGAAGCGGGTGAGGAGTAGCGGGCCACTACAGCTGTGTAGAGGTCCTTAGCAGTCTTGCACTGGCCGAAGTGCTCGCGCTCATCTAGCGGCAGGGAGTTGCGAATAGCAAAGCGAGCGTGCGCGTCACGGGTCTGCCACTGTGAGCGCTCAGCTGGGGGGGCAGTAGCGAGTGGGGCGGTCGCATGGCCGAGAGCGTGGTCGTACAGTGTAATATCTTCCTTGGCAGTGAGCTGTAGGAAAAGGTGCAGGTCATCTAGCCAGGTTTCGAATTTGACCGGACGGCCCTCGGCGTCGAAAGCTAGAACAGGAGGACTAGCCATAGCGACAGCGGCAGAAGTAGAAGCAGTAAAGTCACTGAAAAGGCGTGCGCAGGGTCAGCGGGGCCGGTGGGGCCTACGGACTGTAGTGGCGCACAAGCAGCAGTAGCAGGAAGTGTAGTAGTAGGATCTGCAGTGGTGCACAGGCGCAGCAGGCGGCAGCGAGAGCCGGCGCAGCAGGGGCGGGCTCAGCAGCGGTGATACGCGAGCGGCGGCGGGCGCAGCAGCGGCGGTGCGCGGGCGGCGGCGGGCTCAGCAGCAGCGGTGCGCGGGCGGCTGCGGGCTCAGCAGCGGCGGGCCGGGAGCAGGCAGCGCGCGGGCCGTGCGGGCCGTATGTGAGCTGCGCGGGCAGCGTGCGGGCCGGCGGCGGTCAGCGCAAGAGCCGCGCAGGCTCAGCGCGGGCTGCGCGGGCTGCTCGCGGGCTGCGTAAGCGGGTCGCGGGCGGCTCGCGGGGGTTCGCGGGCAGGTCGCGGGCTGCTCGCGGGCAGTTCGCGGGCTGTGCGCGGGCTGGTCGCGGGCTGCGCAGGCGGTTCGCGGGCTGCGCGTGGGCGGTTCGCGGGCTGTGAGCGCGGCGCGCTGTGCGGTTCGCGGGCGGCGTGACGGGGCCGATCGGGGCGCTAAGGGGCGACGCGACGGGGGCCGTGAGAGGCCGCTAGGGAAAAAAAAAAAAATTCGAAGGGGGGGGCCGGAGGGCCGCTAGATCGACGGGGCCAGCGGGGCCGGAAACAAGCGAAGGTAAGCAGGTAGGTAAGTCGGTGGGCCCTAAGAACAGTCCTAACGAAGGACCTGCTCTGAAACCATGTCAGAAATAACTGAGCAGGAATGGAATGAACTAGCAGAGAGTTTGGTACAAGTAGGAAACCCTAACTTTGAGTACCCCCTAAGGTGTAACCCACTACAGCCTACATAATATAAACATGCAATGTTTGACAGAGGGTACCACGGGGTCTATACCGTAATTCAGGTAGAAGGGTGATTGTTTAGTCGTGGCCGAAGGGGCGTTGTTGTACGCGAATTCCAGCATCGGCAGCGAATCCTCCCACTTGCGAATGTCCGGGCAGTTGGTGCGAATCAGTTGCTCCATGGTCTGATTTGTCCGTTCCGTCTGTCCGTCGGTTTGCGGGTGGTATGACGACGAAAACTGCAGGCGGGTACCGTACTGTGCCCACGTCTCCTGCCAGAACTTCGATGTAAATTTCGGATCCCGATCGCTAATGATCGCCGATGGTAACTCGTGTAGGCGTATGACGGTGGAGATAAATAGTTTCGCTGTATCTTCGGCTGTGATCGTCGTTCGGCATGGTGTGAAATGCGCCATTTTCGCCAGGCGATCGACGACGACCATGACCGAGTCGTTGCCGCTCGCGCCAGCTGGAAGCCCCGTGACGAAATCCATCGTCACCTGTTGCCACGGTCGTTCGGGTGGCTCGAGGGGTTGCAGCAGTCCGGCTGGCCTTTGTCGCGACGACTTCATTGCTTGGCAGGTCGGGCAAGTTGACACGTAGCGCTGCACATCGGTGAGCATGTCCAGCCAGAAATAATTTCGCTGTAGCAGCTTCAGTGTTTTGTCGGTGCCGAAATGCCCGGAGAAGTTGGAGTCGTATACCTCCTGCGTCAGCAACTCCCGTAAAGGCTGGTAGGCGGGTACCCAAATCCGGTTCGTACCGTCTTTTAGGTAGTACTTGCCGTGTGGCGTGGCAGCCTGTTGGTGCGGATTTCGAAAAAACCTGTCGATCTTGTAGCCGTGGGTGAATAGTCCCGTCAGCATCGGGTTGGTGTGGGCGATTAGTACCGCCGCGTTTTGCATGGATGGTCGGGTGAGGGCGTCGGCGATGTTGTTGGCGCCTTTCTTGTACGTGATGGTGTACCGAAAATTGGACTCGAGGAAGTCCAACCACCGGATTTGTCGCGGGTTGAGTGTCGGTTGCGTGCGCATGTACTGTAGCGATTTGTGGTCGGTCCGAATGGTCACGTCGGCTCCCGTGAGGTAGCAGCGCCAGGTACGAAATGCGTGGACGATGGCCAGCATCTCTTTGTCGTGGACTGGGTAGTTGCGCTCGGGTGGCTGCATCTTGCGTGATTCGTAGGCGATGGGTTGCAGCCCGTTGCCGAAGTCCTGTAGCAGGACGGCGCCGACGGCGAAATCGCTGGCGTCCGTGATGACTTCGAACGGTCGAGATGGGTCGGTGAGGCGGAGTACTGGGGGCGAACCCAAAATGTTTTTGAGCGCGTCAAAGGCGGACTGCTCCCCCTCCCCCCACAGAAAATGACTGTCGTGATGCAGCAGGTCGGTCAGCGGCTTGGTTATCCCTGCCATATTAGGTACAAAACGACGAACGTAGTTAACAAACCCCAAAAAACTTTGCAACTCAGGGATATTAGTAGGCGGCTTCCACTTAAGGATGGCGTCCACCTTATGCGGGTCGATTTTTATCTCTTCGCCGGAAACCACGTGCCCTAAAAACTCCAACTCCGGTTTTAGGAACTCGCACTTAGACCCCTTCGTAATCAGCCGATGCCCCTGTAAACGGCGGAACACTTCCTCTAAGTCCCGCAAATGGTCTTCCTTTGTCGCGCTGTACACCAAAATGTCGTCCAGGTACACGATGACTTTTTTATCCAGCATGTCCCGGAAGATCCCGTTCATTGTCAGCTGGAACGTCGAGGGCACGTTTGTCAGTCCGAACGGCATCACTGTAAACTCGTAACTGCCGTAGCATGTGCGAAATGCTGTCTTCGGGCAGTCGTCGGCGAACACGCGAATTTGGTGGTAGCCTCCTCGCAGGTCGATTTTCGAGAAACATCGAGCTCCGCGAAGTTGATCCAGCAGATCGTCAGTTCGCGGGATCGGGTAACGCGATTTTATCGTGACCCGATTCAGCGCCCGATAATCAATGCACATGCGTAGGCCCCCGTCCTTCTTCGGCGTGAACAGTATCGGCGCTGCATATGGCGACGTGCTTGGTCATATAAATCCCTTGGCTAGGAGGTAATCCAGCTGGCTCCGCAACTCAGCGAGCTCTGGTTGGCTGAGCCGCCACTGTGTCCGTACAGTAGGTTGCGCGCCCGGCTCCAGCTGGATTCGATGATCTTCTAGGCGTTGGGGGGCAAGCCATCCGGGAGGTCATCCGCGAAAATTTCGGGGTACCGCCGAATAATGCTCGCCAATTCCTCGGGGACTGCTTCGTAGAGGGTATCGATGTCCGCGATTTTCTCAGAAGCTGCCACCTCGTATAGGTGTACCAAGAAGGCCTAGGCTCCGCTGTTCATCGCCCGTGCCATGTTGACCGCGTTGACACGTGTCGTCACCGGCTCCGGCTCCGTCCATTTCGGAAGCGTCGTCTTCCCTCCGTATCCTCGCACGACGCACGCCCCAGTCGTCCAGTCGATCGTCGGATTGAAGCGCTGCAGCCAATCTCTCCCCAGCAGCACATCGCAGCCGTCCAACGTCGTCGCCAACATCTTCATGCCAAACCCGAATTTGTCGCCACACCGTATCCGAATTTTTCGCGCCTCATCTCGGATGGCCAGCGGTGTCCCGTCCACCAATCTTGCATTGATCTCCGGTAGGCACCTGGTCAGCTTCACCCCTATTTTTTTTTGCCGTTGCCAGGTTGACGAGACTGTGGCTCGCCCCACCGTCAACGAATATTTTTATTTTATAACCGTTAACCCTCCCCACCACCAGCACAGGGTAGTCCACGTGTTCACCCACGTTATTCGTCCGGTTCTGGTCGATAGCTCTGATCGGTACCACGACCCGGTGTGGATGGTGATTGTCGGGCGACAGGGTCTCGTCAGTAGGTGGCCCTTCTGCTACTGACTCACATCTTTTCCCGACCCTTCTCCGTCGTTCTTCTTCATCTGCTTAAGCCTCGGGCAGTCTTTTTTCACGTGGCCCAGCTGGTTGCATAAGAAGCACGGCCCAAGGGCTCGGCTTGGTGCATCCACGCCGTTGATCGTGGGCTGCTGAGTCGATCCACGAAATCGAGGGCCCTCCCGGGAGCTCGATCTCGCCCACTGCATCAGCGCATCCGTTGACTCGGCTTCCCGGACGGCGTCGTTGAAGCTGCGTGGCCGGGTTCGTCGGACCTCGTACTGTATCTCGTATTTCAGGCCCGCCACGTAGCGATCCAACCGCTCCGCATCGCTCATGTCGTCCACTTGGTCCGCCAAGTTGCAGAATGTGCTGGTGTAGTCTTGGACTGAAGTCAGCTGCTTCCAGGCACGCAGCTTCATGCGAGCAGAGTCCGAGGCGGATATATGCTCGAACCTGGTTCGCAGGGCGGCGCCCCACTCCCTCCATGTGCGTATCGTAGCCGTCCCGAAAATTGATGCTGCTCGATGCGTGACAGGTGTTGAAGTCCCGTCGTTCGCACGTGCTATTCCTGCCGAAGTCCCTTCGTCCTGCAGCGTTCGCCTCCACCACTCCAGCGCAGGTCCTCGCAACAGTGAAACTGCGAAATTAATGCGGGTGGCATCGTCATAAATCATGGCAGCATTGAAAAACACCTCCACGCCGAACAACCATGCAGAAACAGTGACGAACTTGTCACTTGGGTTAAACGGGGGCGGGTTTGTCGGCTTGATTTTAGCCGTTGTTTAAGCCGTTGCTGCCACTTGGACTGTTGGCATCGCTGCTGGCGTCGCCGTCGTCGTCGCTGCTGCACGTGTCGGCGCTGCACGCGACTGTTGCGGTGACTGTTGCCTCTGCGCCTGCCTTGCCTCGTCCGCATCCATCTCGCCTTCCAGCTCGCTCCAGACCCGCTCATCTGGTGCAGTGCTGCTACTTGCGTCGTCCACGACAGGCGACTCCTGGCGCGCTTCACCACGCGCCTGGTGTAGTTCGGCGTTTTCCTTCTGGAGACGCTCCATTTCTGCAGACATAGTCTGCATGGTGGCCTGCATCGTCCGGAACTGTTGCATGAACTCGTTGAACTCCGCCTGGTCCATGTGTCGCAGGCTTCGTCTAACGGGCAGGGGGTGGCTAGCGATTTTTCTGACTTCGGTGAAGGCGTTAATGCTATCGTAGTCGGAGTGGAATAATCGGATCTATTCCACGGGCCGACCGCTTTACAGCCCACCAAGTCTATCGCTCCCCTTCTACAAACTACCCCGGAAACGCGAGGGTAACCTAGGAAAGTAGCTCTGATACCAAGTGTTATGAGTTGTGAAAGGAAAGAGTGCGCAGAATTCAATAACGCGGAAGTGATTACAATGTCTCAGCAAATAGCGATGCCTAGGACTAATATAGCGATGCTAACTAGGCCGAGGTCGCGGGGTCACGGGGTGGTTGGGTGCAGGTTCGGGGTTGGAAAACCCGAAGGCGACGCGGTGATGGTTCGGAAGGCGAGGTCGGCGGACCGAGCCTGTTTTTTCGAAAATCGGGATTGTAGGCGTAGAGTGTAATAAATGAATTCTGCTGGTGACAAATAGAGGTCCGCCAACCTGTTTCGTGCGAGCCTCGTCAACTTCGATGACGCGTTTCGATTAGACAGAATGGGTAATGTTTGCCTTTAGAGCCTTCACTGATTGGTGGGAGCTTGTGTGCGGATGAGGGTGTGCGACATTGTCGCACCTGAATGAGCCCCACAGAAATGAATTGGAATGTAATGTAATGTGCATTGCATTTCAAGATCTCTCCTCATTCCCAAGTCCTGCAGGAATCTCCTAACAAACAGGGATCTATTTCAGTCATGGCTGCAGCTCTCTCCTCTGGTGTCCAGTCCAAGGTGCTCTCCGTGAAGGCCGCTCCTGCCAAGGGCTTCGGTGCTCTCAAGAGCGAGATTCACAATGTGACGGTCGGTAGCTCTTTCTCCACTGGCGCCAAGGAGATCGCTGCGAAGGCCACGCTGAAGTCCCGTTCTAGCAATGTCAGGAGGCCCATGCTCGTAGTCTGCAAGACTGGCAATAAGACCGTTGTGGTCGGCCTTGCCGCCGATTCAGGATGCGGGAAGAGCACATTCATGCGGCGCATGACTGGCGTGTTTGGAGGCTCAGCTTCTCCCCCCAAGGGAGGCAACCCTGACTCCAACACCCTTCTCAGCGACATGACCACCGTTATTTGCCTCGACGACTACCATTCGCTCGACCGCAACGGTCGCAAGGTGGCGAATGTTACCGCGCTGGATCCCAAGGCGAACGACTTCGACCTGATGTACGAGCAGGTAAAGGCGCTCAAGGAAGGCAAGTCCGTCATGAAGCCCATCTACAACCACGTGTCCGGCCTGCTCGACCCGCCGGAACTCATCGAATCCCCCGACATTCTCGTCATCGAGGGCCTTCACCCCATGTACGGCTTGCATTTGTTTTTGTTTTTGTTTTTGTTTTTTTTTCGCCTTTTTGTTGGTTTTTTTTCTTCTGTTGTTGATCCTGGCTGTTACGTCTTGGATTTCTCGTCTCAATCCTGGCTGTTGTTGGTGTCAGGTACGATGAGCGCGTGCGAAAGCTCATCGATTTCAGCATTTATCTTGACATCAGCGATGAGGTCAAGTTCGCCTGGAAGATCCAGGTACGCAGTTCCTCAGCACTGTTACTTCAGGTCCTATGTTATTTCATTGTCTGCTGACACAAACGTTGGGCACATACTATGTGGTGGGATTCGTGCAGCGTGACATGGCTGAGCGCGGTCACAGCCTGGAGAGCATCAAGGCTTCGATTGAAGCGAGGAAGCCAGACTTCGACGCCTACATTGGTATGATACATTTCGACCGAATCCCACCGCACTGTACCAGATTCAGTCGACATATCTCTTATTTTAGCTCACTCTTAGGCATGGACGAATAAAGAACAGTAATCGTCGGAGCCTCAACCATAGTCCTCCTCCCCCGAACATTTCACCCCCATTTTAAACACGTCAGACCCACAGAAGCAGCACGCGGATGTGGTGATTCAGGTGCTGCCGACGCAGCTGATTCCCGACGACAACGAGGGCAAGGTGCTGCGCGTGCGCATGGTGCAGAAGGAGGGCCTTGGGACGTTCGACCCCGTGTACCTCTTCGACGAGGGCTCCAGCATCTCCTGGATCCCCTGCGGCCGCAAGCTCACCTGCTCCTACCCGGGCATCAAGTTCTTCTACGGCCCTGACACTTACTTCGGGAATCCGGTGAGTGAATGAACGAAGGAATGACAGCACGCCTAAGAACAGTTGCATCACAAGTAATGCACGAACTACAACCTCAGACTTGACGTTTATGGTCCATGACTCTCTCTTACATAAACCTGACCAAATCCGTCGTCCTACCCAATATCCAGGTGTCTGTTCTGGAGATGGATGGCCAGTTTGACAAGCTGGACGAGCTGATCTACGTGGAGAGCCATCTGAGCAACACGTCCACCAAGTTCTACGGAGAGATCACCCAGCAGATGCTCAAGAACGCCGACTTCCCTGGCAGCAACAACGGCACAGGCCTGCTGCAGACCATTGTGGGGCTCAAGCTGCGTGAGGCGTATGAGCGCATTGTTGCTGAGTCCCCTGTTGCTGCTTAACTAAGGATAATAATGTTCTAAGATAGTGTTTTTCCATTATGCTTTCAGTGGAGCCTAGTCCAGAGGAGATCAGGCAACTGTACTGTAAATAAATAGCATGAGGTGCCTTTGATGTAGGAACCACAGCTCTACTAGGGTATCCTATTGTCCTTGGCTGTCTCTCAGGGTACATTCCAGGATTGACACCTGTGTCTCAATTCAAATGTACCGCTCTGTGCCGCTCTGTGCCGAACCGAACCCAAGCTCGAAATGTTTTATCAAAGCGGTTTGATTCGGTACAGTGGTATGGTGGTACCTTGGAATCGAGACACAAGTGCAGATCCAGAAATGCACCCTCAACCTGTAAGGGCGGGTCTAGCGCGTACGCTTTCAGCTTCTTTACAGTTCATTCCAAGCGGTAAATTGTTTTTACCGTCGTCTTCAATCGTCTTGTTTAGTCACGGTGCAAAGCGGTGAATATTGAAAACCTTCGTGCACTGTCTGATATCTTTTTAAACCATGACGGATGATGAACTGTAAATGTATATGCTGGACTTGCGTTAGGGATCAAGCTGCCTATCTTGGTGTGCTCCAGCTCTCTGTGTTCACCCAGAGATTCATGTGAAGCATGCAACATACCGTGATCTCCCGGTTAGAAGACCCGGGGGTCTTCTCCTAAATGTGCTCAAAATGGACTGTGGGGTCTTCTCTGATGGCATAGAGTGCATAAGACCCCTGGACATTTATATATCACGCAAAAATGGATCGTAACGACCACAGTTGAAGAATTTCAATATTTTTTTTGCGGATTCGAGTACGGCTCAAAACGGGGAAGCCTATCGTCACTCTCGCTTCGCACACATCAATCCTTGCCACGCGTCAAACCTCCTGTAATGCCCAATCGTGACAGGTACGGCAGCATTTCTCGCGTGACGGGCGGCAAAAGCGCATGATCGATGTGGCATCATGACTCCATTGACCACGAATTCACCCCACAACGTGAATCTGGTGTTTTTACATTGTAACTCGCTAAGCAGATCACCGTTTAAACACCACCAGTGTAGAAAAAGGGGGGGTCTTATAATGAATGGGGTCAAAAGACGGGTCCTCTACAGGACTGACACAATAAAAGACCCCTGGTCCGGATAGAAGACCCAAGGGGCTTGTATGCGGGGGGGTCTTCTTGCCGGGAGATTACGGTAGGAAAGACAGGGCTACAACAATATCAGAACAAAAGTTCCTCCAAGAAGGGTCATATGGTACACGATTAGACACCTTTCCTATGGGCATTTATGCGGGGAACCTGAGGTGTCGGGCACAAGCTCAAACTGTGCTGTAACAAGCCACTAAATAATAACGATGCATGCTGCTGTGGTGGACAAAAAGTCGGAGCTTCTCGTCCTTATTAAAAACATGCACCTTGGTCCCTAACAGTGGAGCGGAGCTGCGGAGAGCCTTTGGAATATCACGTCATTTGGCACACACCAGTAATTTGCAGCTGCTTGCCAAGCGCAGCTGGAAAAAACGTATACGGTACAAATAGAAACCCCCTATGATTACTTGGGGATGGGTCCGGAGAACTCTATGTACGAGTCTGTGCCGTAGCCGGAGGCTGGCTGCGAGTGGTGGTAGGAGTAGAGCGAGGCGAGCGGCGAGGCGGGCACCTCATCGAGCTGAATCTCCTCCGCCCCCACGCCAAAGGCCCGGCGCCTCACATCGCGCAGCATGCGTGCCACATCCACCATCTCTGGCCGCTCCTTGCCCGGCAGCTGGAGGGGTGGGAGGGGGTGGGAAGGTTGGGCAGTAAGTAGTGGTAGAAGGTGGGGGGAAGAGAGGAGGGGAGGTGGATGGGGTTGGGTTTGTTTATTGTGACTCAACTCATACATTCAATATCTTCAAAAAACATTTGGCATGGGACGCACCTGAACAGATCAGCGCTGAAGGCATTGGCATGGGACGCACCTGAACAGATCAGCGCTGAAGGCATGGCATGGGACGCACCTGAACAGATCAGAGCTGAAGGCAGTGGCATGGGACGCACCTGAACAGATCAGCGCTGAAGGCATGGCATGGGACGCACCTGAACAGATCAGCGCTGAAGGCATGGCATGGGACGCACCTGAACAGATCAGCGCTGAAGGCATTGGCATGGGACGCACCTGAACAGATCAGCGCTGAAGGCATGGCATGGGACGCACCTGAACAGATCAGCGCTGAAGGCATGGCATGGGACGCACCTGAACAGATCAGCGCTGAAGGCATTGGCATGGGACGCACCTGAACAGATCAGCGCTGAAGGCATGGCATGGGACGCACCTGAACAGATCAGCGCGAAAGGCATTGGCATGGGACGCACCTGCATGCAGTCCTTGGCGATTTTGGACATGGCAAGCAGATGCTCTGAGATGTCTGGTGTGAAGATGCGCGGGTCTGAGATGGGCGCTATGTCCCCGTCCTCCACGTACGGTATGGTCTGTGAGATGCAAGGAGAAGTGGGTGAAGAGTCACGACACAGAGAGCATTGTGAAGAGCTTTTGAGGCGCTTCAAGAGAAGAGCATAAAGACGCTCTGGTGTGAAGATGCGCGGGTCTGAGATGGGCGCTATGTCCCCGTCCTCCACGTACGGGATGGTCTGTGGGATGCACGAGCAAGCCAGGTGAAGAACCACGGCAGAGATAGCATGGGGAAGAGCATGAGCATAAAGCAACAGGCATGCGAAGAGTGTTGCGCAGAAACGCAGCAAGAGCACAAACATGTGGCAACAATTGGCCACCACGATGGAAAATGCACACTGGTAGAAATGATATCGTGTGGCTTGGTGGAATGTGAACGTGAGACAGCGTACCCATGAGGAGATGTGGATGGTGGCATGGTTGTCACTGGTGGGATCCACGGAGGAGGCAGGGCGCCCTGTGACGAGCTCCATCAACACCACCCCGAAGCTGAGAGCGCGAGGGGAGAGAGATGAGAGAATGAGAGGCAGGTGAGAGAATGAAGAAAGGCAGGGGAGAGAATGAGGACAAGGATACACGAATCAAGATGGACAGGCTGGTTCGCACACCACTGAAAGACATCCGCCTCACCTGTACACGTCAGCCTTGGTGGTAACCTTATCCCGGCTGAAATACTCTGGGTCCAAATACCCCCTTGTGCCCACCACCCGTGTCGCCACCGACGCGCCATTATCCCCCAAATCCTTCACCAGCCCGAAATCCGCAATCTTGGCCTGCCAGCCCGCATCCAACAAGATATTCGCGGGCTTGATATCCCGATGCACCATGGCCGGCTGGGTGGAGCTGTGGAGATAAGCCAGGCCTTCAGCCACCCCAATGGCGACCTCTAGGCGCTGTTGGAAGTCGAGGCACTCGCCCTGGTGGGAGGCGTAGAGGTAGTTGCTGAGAGGGCCGTTGGGGATGAACTCGTAGACCAGGATCTGCTCCCCCCGCTCGCTGCAGTAGCCTAGCAGCCGGACCAGGTTGCGGTGGCTCAGGCGGGATACGGTCCGGACCTGAGGGGAGGTTCGGGAGAGGCATGGTGAGTGCTGGTGTGTAAGATCTTGAAGATTGTGAGAGAGGAAGGGGGAGGAGGCAGGCAAAGCGAAGGGGGCATTTGCTGGGTAAGTACTAAGTGGTAATGATGTCAAACGTAAAAGTGGAGGCATAGTGGGTAACTATAGGGGAAGGGTGAGAGCGTGAGTGAGGGAGTGAGTGAGTGGGCATTCGAAGCACAGGGCTAGCCCAGCCCACCTCAGTTTCAAAGACGGTGCTCTCAGCAGCATCCTTGGCGATCATCCGCGAACGCTTGATTGCCCACAGCTGCACACACAACAATCGCACGGCGCATGGCACATACGCACAAGAAACACACCATAGAGAGTGAGTGTCATGTAACACAAGGAGACGCAACATTGCAAGAGATGAAACGCCGACATAAAACGGCGCCATATGAACTGCCCTGTGCCCCAGTCTCCAGGCATCTCTCAAGCAAGCCAAACTGCTGCCGTGTCCCTGATGGCCCTGCAAATGAAACACAGGTGGCAAGCCCAATGAAACTAATACGGATAATCTCACTTTCTCTCCCTCTCTCAACTGACCCCAGGCCCTCGAGTGCAGGGGCACAGGGGCCACTTATACATCACCATCACCTAGTTGCTCGGCCACTGAAACATCCCGTGGTCCCTATTTGCTCGGCCACATAGTTGCTCAGACCAGGGATGCATCACCTGATTTCCAGGTTCGTGAACACAAGGGCCTTCTATGCCTCACCTGATCCCCTGGCCCCTGGACGCTGTACATGACACCGGAGGCGCAGGGAAGCAAGGGCCTCTGATGCCTCTCACCTGGTCGGCAGGCCCCTGTACCCAGTACACGACTTCGTAGGCGAGCTTTGCAATGTTCCAGAACTCACCTTCGAGCCTCTGATGCTTCTCACCTGGTCGCCAGGCCCCTGTACCCAGTACACGACTTCGTAGGCGAGCTTTGCAATGTTCCAGAACTCACCTTCGAGCCCCTGATGCCTCTCACCTGGTCCCCGGGTCCCTGGGCGCAGTAGACGACACCAAAGGCGCCCTGGCCGATGAGGTTGGCGCGGTTGAAGTTGTTGGTGGCCAGCCGGATGTCCCGCAGGGTGAAGCGGTGGAACGAGTGTCGCTTCAGCGCCTCCTCCCACTCCGCTGCTCACCGCGTGGCATGCAGGGGAGAGGTGGGCTTGCGTAAATGGAGGAGGAGGAGAGTGAGAGGTGAGAGGAGACGTGGGCAAGCAGGTCTCAGGCGTTGAGTTTCATGCCACAGGAAGAGCAGATCAAAATGGGGGAGGGCACAAATCAAAAGCCACATACATGAGAGACACAGAAACAGTGGCAGCAGCAGCGGCAGCGACAGTCACAAGGCACGCACCTAGCTTGGAGGCAACGAATCGTTTCCTCCACTGCCACCAGATGAGAGCCGCTAGCACAGCAGCCACAAACACCACACCCGCCACCACTATTCCAATTATGGCCCCCGTTGACAGCGCTGGTGGGATGGGGCGTGGGTGCAAGGCGGGGAGGAAAACAAATTCACGGAGGAGCAAAGGGGGAGGGAAGAGAGAGGCATGATGCAAGCAAAAATCCAGACAATGAAGACACATGAGTGTAGTTGCGCTGATATATCCATAAGCTCTCATATTCACTGGTAAATGTGAATGCATGGATACGTTTATGGGTGAGTGCATGGCTGCGTGTATGGTGAGTGCATGCATACGCGGAGGCTGGCAGGAGCTGCAGAAGGAGGAGCAGGCAGAGCAGACGGGGCGGCTCATGTTGGGCGGCACATAGAAGGACTCAGGTGCGTTGCTGGGGAGGTTGTTGCTGCAGCACTGCCCCTCCGCTGGACAGAAGTTGTTGCCTGTGGGGAGCATGCTGATGGATGGGCACACACAGGAGGGTAGAGTGGCAATCGCAGGTTGGATAGGGGTGGATGGATGGGAGGGGGGATGGGAGAAGTGTGGGCGAAGTCATTGGCTGGACCCTATGGTATGGAGCATGGGATTAGGAAGGGAGGGGGGCCGATGGGTGTGACTAGGAGCAACGCTGCTGTGCACACACGAGCAAGGCATAACGCAAGTGGGGCTTCATTCCACGTCACAGGAAGGCTGGATACATTGCAACGACCAGCCCCCATGCCACAGACAGACTGATGGGCTTGGTTAGGTCTCACATGGACGTGAGGTTGCTCTCACATGCGAGTGAGGTTGGGCATGCTGGCAAAGCATGGAGGCATGGTTCCCGAGAGACTGGTGCTTGTCGCATTGCTGGTGGGGAGGGATGGTGGGTGCAGGAATGGCGGGGAGAGGAAGCGGGCAAAAGGCGTGCTATTAAGGCAAAGCAGAAAGGGAGCACTTACTATTGAGATGCTTCACAAACAAAAAACGAGGTGGGATTAACGAACAAAGGCCATTCAGGTTCGATTGTATGTCATAAAATGCCACAATGGGTGACTGAGACTTGTTCAAGGATCTGTACGAATGCTAACACTACAATGCAAAGGGTAACCTATGATAAGTTGACTCAAAAGTTAGATAGGGTACGGTGAAGGGGTAACTGACAAGAACTCGAGGGAGATTAGGCGAGTGAAGGTGTCGGGAATGGACCCATTCATGCCCGGATTGAGCGATATGGAGCTGGTGGGGGGAATACAGAGTAGCAGATTGCTTGCTTGGAGGAATAGAGAATAGATGCAAAAGATTATGACATGCAGCGGTGATGTGTGAACATGAACGACAAGCAAGGAGGAATGGAAGGGCACAACCCTCAATTCAGAGGCTGCCAGCGAGTTGTGGGATCGCGCGCTGAAGGGGCATAGCGCCTGGTGACAAAGAGATAGAAGGGTTGGCATGAACAATGCAGACGCTGTGAGAGGGGAAACACCGGAAGTAGCGGTGAGCGGAAAACGGGAGTTGACTGGAGTGCTGGCGCGACAGCGAGAGAGCAAAGGCAGGACTTACAGCGAGACGAGATTCACGAGGTTCCCCAGAGGGCCAGGAAGGTGGCCATGCAGGGTGTTGTTGTCCACCCAGCTGCCATGCAGAGGGGAGTGAGAGGTCGGGATGTGAGAGGCCGGGATGTGAGAGGTCGGGGTGTACGGGCGAGCAGGACACATGTGTGATGGAAGGGCACATGCGTGGATGGTAAAAGCAAGTGTACAGAAGTGGGATAAGTGTAAGTGAGAGAGGTGGAGGCGAGGAGGCTGAGCGATCTGGAAACAGATGTCGCAAGGCCAGATGGGGCAGCCGAGCCGGTCCCTCTAGATGTGACTTTGAATCGATGACATACAGGTTGGTGAGGTTCTGGGCAAGAGAAATGTTGGAGGGGATGGCTCCTGTGAGTTTGTTGCGCCTGAGGAACCTGTGAGGCGATTGAGAGCGTGCAAGCATGGGATTGTGAGAGCATGGAACTGAGACAGGTTGGGCGCATGAAAGCATGAGCGAAAGGGGGTGTGACTGCATTAGAGCACGGCCTAGCGAGACATCAATAGACTAAAAGGCTAGACATGGTATGCGACTGCAGTGTGAGACACAGGTGGAGAGCATGGCCGATGGGAACCAGAGTAGGAAGTTCAGGTGAGTGTTAGAGCGAGCATGGGCGCACTAAAAAGTTCGCAGAGAATGAGATGGCACATAGCAAAGTGGAAAACAAAGGAAGCAGTGCAGATGGGTGGTGGCGTGAGCAAAGGCGCAGTACAGAGTCTGAAGAGAGAGCATGCTGCCCAGCTCTAGCGGGATGGATCCTGAGAGCAGGTTGTGATGCAGGTCCCTGCAGGGGTACAGGTGGCAGGCATGTCACAATGCGGCATAATGGAGAATGTGAATCACTATACAGTGTCACAGGGAAGGCAGGCAGGCACATCAGGCATCACGGAGAAGGCGCATCACAACAACGCATGATGGGGAAGGCCTAGCGTGCTGGCTGGGGGCTGGAAGCACTGGGAGGCAGTGAATGAGGACACCCATGCAATGCACGCGCGCCGAATGGTGAGGTAAGGTAGGACGGTGGGATGCACAGGCCAGGCCAACGAACAGAGAAGGGAAAAGGCCGGCTGGCGTTGCAATAATCCAATGTGATTCAGACCAGAACAACAAACTTGGGTAATCTGGAGTGGAGCGGAAAGAGGAGTGACAGGGTGACAGGTGAGCTGCCGAGAGGTAGACTCAGTGAGGGCGGAAGATTGGTTGAGTATGATGGGCAGGCGGGTGCGCACAGGACTTGGAGGTTGGTGAGGGCAGAGAAGCAGGCAGGGATGGTGCCGTCTAGGCTGTTGTTGCTCAGATCCCTGCAGCGCAGACAGCAAACAAACACATACTGAGAAAGGTGTGAGGGATCTCGAAACATTGCCTGCGACACATGCAGCAGCAACATGGTAAGAATGGAGCGCATGCCAAGCTCTCTCACATGCACTGCAGGCCGCCATGCCTCTCACATGCACTGCAGGCCGCCATGCCTCTCACATGCACTGCAGGCCGCCATGCCTCTCACATGCACTGCAGGCCGCCATGCCTCTCACATGCACTGCAGGCCGCCATGCCTCTCACATGCACTGCAGGCCGCCATGCCTCTCACATGCACTGCAGGCCGCCATGCCTCTCACATGCACTGCAGGCGGCCATGCCTCTCACATGCACTGCAGGCCGCCATGCCTCTCACATGCACTGCAGGCCGCCATGCCTCTCACATGCACTGCAGGCCGCCATTCCTCTCACATGCACTGCAGGCCGCCATGCCTCTCACATGCACTGCAGGCCGCCATGCCTCTCACATGCACTGCAGGCCGCCATGCCTCTCACATGCACTGCAGGCCGCCATGCCTCTCACATGCACTGCAGGCCGCCATGCCTCTCACATGCACTGCAGGCCGCCATGCCTCTCACATGCACTGCAGGCCGACATGCCTCTCACATGCACTGCAGGCCGCCATGCCTCTCACATGCACTGCAGGCCGCCATGCCTCTCACATGCACTGCAGGCCGCCATGCCTCTCACATGTATGTACTGCAGGGAGCTCTACTCCTCACATGTACTGCAGAGCGGTGAGCTGGCAGAATGTAGTGGGGATGGGGCCACTGAAGTTGTTTCCTTGAAGGTTCCTGTGGCACTCAAAAAAAAGCAGGCAGGACGAAGGAGGGACACGGGGAGGGTCTCAGCCTGTGGGCTAGGCTGCCAGCACTGGCATGGCATGGCGTGGGTGAGGGGAAAAGGAAGAAAAATGGCATGGCGTTGCGACTGACAGGTAGGTGAGATGGACGAGGTCACCAATGGATGGTGGGATGGTACCCGAGAGTCCTTTCAGAGCCACGGACCTGCACCACGGCAGCAGAAGAAACACACGCAGAAACAACAGAAGAGAACTGTCAGCAGCAGCGGCAGCAGCAGCACAAGCAGCAGCAGCAGCAGCAGCAGCAGCAGCAGCAGCAGCAGCAGCAGCAGCAGCAGCAGCAGCAGCAGCAGCAGCAGCAGCAGCAGCAGCGCTGCAGCGGCGTCTCTGAGACTACTCCAGGCAAGCTGTGGACCAATGACAACGACATGGCATGGCATAGCGGGGTCAGACTACTTGGGGCATTGAGTCCGTGCAATTGGTGATTGATGCGATTGGTATGGTGACATACTGAAAGTGACTCACAGCCCGGTGTAATTGGTGGGGCTGTTGCCCGCACAGGCGCATGGGGCCTCGGATGGAGGAGGGGGGTCGCAGGAGACGATGTTGGCGGTGTTGTTGCACACCAATGTACACGGACTATTATTCGTGACTGGTGGATCGGGGAACCACAGCCGGTAGAGGCTGTTAATTGTAGCGCCTGGAAGGTGAAGCAGGGAGAAGAGTAGGGCGGAAGGCGGAGAGCGAAAAGCGGAGGGGCGCAGAAAGGATTGTGGAGTGAAGCGGGAACGGGAAAGGACAGGGTGGAAAGATTTCAGCAGATATACGGTAGTGGTTTCAAGATTTCGAAAAATAAAGGGAGATGGCTCACATTCGATCCCCCACTGCTTGCAGGATCCCGTCCAAGCATCATTCGGTTCGCAAGAATTATTCGATGACCCGTTTCGTGCTTGCGGTGGTGAGGTCGGCGGAGACGCGGGAGGCGGAGCGAGCGGCAGAGAGGGGCTAGGCGGAGCGAGCGGTTGAGCCTCGGCCACGTGTCTGAAGAAGATTGGCTGCAGTACCAGTGCGAGCGCCATGGCAAGAAGCAGCCATCCGGCAGGCCGACGTGGCGGACTGTGAGACAATTTTTGCATCGCTATGGACCATATCATACTTCCAACGTTTCTCACAAATCTAACGTTTCACACGAATCGCAGGCACCTTTAATCCTAGTATCTACCAGCTAGATACCTTCGACAGAACCAAAAAAGCGTCACATACGTGGTGAGGAAGGGGACGTAGGCACTGGTACGATTCGTGAGCGCGTTTTTTATGGACAGCAGCCAACGGCATTCGTATAGAGAAATTCTTCGAACCTCCTACGTAGCCATTATTGCCACAACCTAATCAGTATTGAACTTCGCTTTAGGGTTCGACTAGTCCCTACAGCGAGGCGATGGGTCGGGAAAGGGAGTTCAATAATGATGCAGCTTCATCCACGACTTTTCTGGCGATGTGACATCGCCTAGCCTAGACAGAACGCGACAGCGGGTGAATGGTGGTAAGGTTCGGGAAAGCAAGGTTCGTCAAATTTCGCAAAGATCGTGTTGTCCAATCGTGTTTTCCCGTTTTGGGCGGATATATGTAACCAGGCCAAGTCAGCCAGCTCGACGAAACAAATTCCCTGCTCACTGATGTTTTATGTGAACCGTTTCGACCCTTTACATTGTAACCAGGCACCCCGAAATTACTTGACCAACCGCAATCCAAAACCAACGCACCACCAGCTCTCCAACATATCCTCAAGCACCAGCATTTTCCACACAAATTAGCCGAATCACGAAACACTCCTTCCTGATATCAGACATGGCTTCCAAGGATGAACTGATGCCTCAACCCACGTTCGTGAAGGCTATCTTAACTTTCCTGGTTATTCTTCCAACAGCCTATGCACTCATTGTCGACAAGAACGAGGGTGTCTCAGGTTTGGCTTCAGATAAAACAATGAACTCTCTCACCATAACGTTCATTAAAACATCAGTCACACTCATTTGCGTCCTTTTCGGCAGGCTTTGTCTCATTTCAAGCTGTGCATCTTCTGGGAATCACCATAATCGATAATGAGTGCGCTTCCGCGTGTAATCTCCATGTAATGGAGCTCAGCAATGAAAAGTTTCTCCAGGAACTGGCACTTTCGTCGGATTATTATGCCGAAGTACCATTGATCGACTTGCAGCGGGGAATAGAGTATGAAGCAAGCATCACGTGCGGCGACGTCAGCTGCTTATCAGGTCAACCCGCTGTTGTGTAAAATGCTTCAAATCACCAGTGCGTCTCTTCACCTCTTATTCTCGTGGCAGATCCCCCGAAGATTGTATTTCAGTCATCTGATGAGGAGATTTCACACATCGGAAACATGACAATCAAGCTGAAAGGGAAAAACGTTCCACTCATTCAGGCAGAAATCGCAGCAGAGCATTCATCACCAGTATCACTTCAGCAGGAGGCACTACCAAGTGTAACGGAGGACTTTCCTGAAACAAACTGTAGCTGCTCAGCTAGTGTTGAAGAGAGCAATGTGAATCCACAAAGGTTTTCACGCTGGGCGTTTCCAGCTGTTGGATTAAGTGCACTATTTTTGGCGTCAGTATTGATGCTTCCATGTTAACCATCTGGGCAACGTATCAGGAAACAAGGCACATCTGAAGACCTGAAGAGAATTTTGTGTGTTCAGATTCCCAATAAGATGGGTGTTCTATTCTCAGCTGTTGGATTAGCTGCACTCTTTCTGGAATGGACCAGGCCCGATTCGATCTGATGTCAAGAACGTCATATTTCAGGACCACACTTCAATTCACGCAAACGGTTTTCATATAGACCACACTACGGTATTGGAATTTTGCAATGCCTTACACACAAATACCTTACTCTGCAGGACAGGACGTTTTCAAAATATTCAGCAGCATAATCAGCTGGCATCAGCAAGCAAGCGCCATTGAAGTTCCAACTTCAAATAACCATGCTTTGTGTGATGGAGCTGGAAAATATCAACAATGCGTTTGTTCTTCAGCGCGTCACACAAAGGAATTTCCACGGAACCCACCATCTTCTCTGCAGAACCAACCAGCATTGCTTCTGGACTCCTGCTCCAGACTTCGATCAGCAGTTTTTCAGAAACTGGTGGTTGATCAAGCAGAAATTCAAACGATTCTTCCCACTGTGGGTTCCCCCTACCTTCAGCAACCTGCAAGCATAAAATTCGCCATACTCGAAGAAACAGTTTTGATGGCAAGGCAGCTCTCCAGGGACAGAGATTGGAAAATCACGAGCTGATAACGACCACGGGAAACTCACCTTGGTCACTCGCTCCTCTCCTGCAAGAAACACCTTGCACAGAAACTGAGCTTCGTCAGGGTTTCTCCCCAGCCAACTGCTTGCATCTAGATCCACACCTCTCCACACAGCCACTTCCAGCAAGCCAGGCCCATCCGCATGAAGTTGCAGGCGCGGTTGCATTCCAGGTCTTGCGAAGGTCGCATCTTCTGATAAAAGCTTTCGCGGCATTGTCTCGCTTTGCAGGACTCTGAAGGTTGCAATGAGTTCCAGCTCACCACATGGTTGGCCCCGGCGGCTCCAAAGCCCAAGCGTGAAGTGCTGCAGAAGGAATTGACCACAAAAAAAAAGACCACTCGTAAGTAACTTCTGTGTCTGATCAATTCTGATCAATACATCATCACCCTTTGCTAACCCGACAAACTGATCAGGAGTTGTTCTGCACAGGCATTTAACTTCTCGATTTTCGCGCTTCAAAAAAACATGAAATACCTGCGAAATTCCTGGCTGCAGATTGATGACGTGAAGAACACAAGAGCCGATCAAACTGTCCACCAGCAGTGCTGTGGCATCGTGGACCTCAAATGTCAGGGCATCCGTCTCATGATCCATCACAGGCAGACGAATCACCTCACGCCACACAGGTTCACAAGTGTAGGATTCAGTGGCAGTGGACACGGAACGACTTGGATCAATGTAAGCCTGCACACACACACACACACACACACACACACACACACACACACATACACACACATACACACACACACACAGTTTCATAAGACTTCACTCGTTGCAACTAACAAGCTTTCAATCCACAGACGCACCTTGACATATGGTGATGGATACAGAATATTCTGTGCCAGGAGAAGTCCTGTTTGTGTTAACTCTGTGGCCTCCACTACCTCCACTGTCACGGTACCAACTGCTCGCCTGGTTCTACCTGATGACACTGCTGCTGCCTTTGTGCGGAGTGTGAAGCGCCTTGGCCATAGCATGTGATCTGCAATAGCGGATTGAATCTTCTGGTGCAAGAGGCCGGAGATGCCAGGAAGTGACATGAGGTCAAACCCCGCATAGGTGGAAAGACAGAAGTCCAGCTCCGGCTGCATCAGGTCATGAAGTACGATACGTGGTAATGACAGGAGTCAGCCTGGCTTCTCGAGTGGACGCTCATGAGTCTGCGAAGTGGTTACGAATTCTTGATGTCTTACGTTTTCGAGGAAAGAAAAGTGGACGTTCCCAAAGCAAGGGAACCTGGGAACCAATGGAGCGAACGACACGCGCAAGACTGCCCTCCCCACGAATTGAGAGAGGTGCAAGGTTAATGAGCAGTCATCGCCTTCTTCAACTGCTTGAAGTCTCAGCACACTCCCTCGCAAAGTCAAAATCGCCCTTGCATTGGAGTTCGTGGCGAGGTGCACCTTGAGATCAAGCACGGCTGCAGACTCATGAGATTCAACCATCTGCTTCCCTCGGTGAGCGATAAGGGATGAAAGGAAAGGGGGGATGGGGAAAAGGTTGGCTGGACAGGAATAGTAAAAAGTTCTGTTGAAGGTCCAACCCAGAGTGGACGTGACATAACCTTTTTATCCTGCCTATTAGGCGACCCAACGCTCAAACCCATCACCGCGCACCTTGACATACTCCACTACTAGTGGGAAGGACCCGAATGAAAAGTCTTCGATTTGAAGCAGGTCGTCCAGAAATCGTTTATGCCTGCAAATGGCCTGGTGGGAAGAGACAAGATCGCATCATCTTTTGCTGGTGCCTTCTGAACATGCCAAAACTTCGAAGTAAGTGTGAAGTGATCGCGCTTGCATGTAGCCGACACAAGCCTAGAGTTGAGTTCCTCAATTTCATGTAAGTGCAACAGGAGCTGGGTATCTGGAAGCGGGACTCACCGGCCACAGCTTTTCCACGAAGACTTTGCTGAGTGCAGGGTTCAGCACATGCCAGAATCGCGCAATCACGTGGTTCAGCCAGCGAGCCGGTTCCAAGCTAGGGTCTTTCACCCAGCCTGGCAGAGAGCCTCGAAGTCGATCCAGGTGATCCTTGTCTGTCACTGCTAGCACCCGGCGGACCTGCAGCAAGAGCAGGTAAGCAGTGCAATTGATACGAGAAGGATGGGACATTCATGTAGCATCTGATTTTCCTTGTGAGTGTCCTTCATTTCAAATCAACTTGATTGATTTACTTGAGGAGTGCTGACTTCAAACGATCGTCGCTTGTCCAGAGCCCTACATCCGATCACGAGAGAAGCGGCCAGTCCAATGGAGAAGCCAAGAGCATCGACCAGCAGCCCCAGAGTAAAACTGCGCAGCGACGGCCAGAGCAGCTCCGCCACCTTGCGGCCAAGCAGAGAGCCCAGGGAGGTCAGCCAGAAAACTCTCTTTCTTTTTGTTTTGGTCCCCGACTGTGGTTCCCGCAGTTGGTCCTGTTCCTGCTCTGAGGGTAGTTTTGCTGTTGCGGGGCCATGCGAAGACGGCAGGGAAGATTGACGGTGGGCTTATTTAAAGCCATGGACACCACACTCGGCGGCATATCTACGGACATGGCCGTCGGACCTGGAGCGGGTTCTGCGGCCTGAGGCGCGACAGTCTCTCCAGCGGGTCCTACGGCAATGCCTGCGGCGGGACCTGAAGTAAGCTCTGCTGGCTCAGCCATGGCCGTCGCGGTTGTCTAGGGAGGGTGAACGTTGGTGGCAGCGAAAACATGGGGATTGGATTGGAAGTGGCATATCCGTGGATTGAATGCTAGCAGTCAAGACGACACGGCACAACGTCATCCTTGCCGAATGGCGCGACGTGATGGTGGAAGTGGTGTGGGGGGCGGGGAGAGTGATGATTGGAGCAATTTTGTTCAATTTTGTGAGTACGGTACAGTTCATGTGTACGATTGGGCTCTGCCTAGGTATTCTTCTCTTACCGCGCGTGCTTACATCGAGACCCACTTTTCTGCAGAAGCATGCTCCTTTCACATCTTTGTGTGAATGGTAGATTTCAGTAGTACGCGCATCGCAGTGAAGGCGCACCAGCAGCCACCTGCCTCTCCATCGTGTGCGCTCATTCATGAAAAATTTTAATTTCGAGTCACCGCCTTAGTCCGTCTCACAATGGATCTGCTAACAGGAGCGCCGATGACGCGGGGCGGGTCAGGGTACCAGCGCAGCAGCATGGAGCGGTCGATGCTAGGGGAGAGCCTCCGTGAGCGCATGTGCCCCGCGCTTATGGTGCTCTCCACCGCCGCCGCTGAGTCTGCTTGCCAGAAGAACGCGCTGAGCTTCGTCGACCTGCTCCGCCCGCACTGCGAGTTTTCCAACCTCAACGGTGAGACGTCGCTGTGATTCGGTGCACGCTAACGTGCTTTTCATGTCGACGATGACTGGCATCCTCCTCCCTTCGACTGTATCCTGACTGCGCCGACGTTGTTAACATTCTACGCCCCATCAGCCCTCATCCACGTCTCACTCCTCGTTTCCCTTTCCTGTCGCGCTCCCTCTTCCTCCTCTCTCGCCACCTCTCCTGCAGTGCCTGTGCGCACGGCGGGTGAGCATTCGTACCGCCTGCACGACTTTCGCGTGCGAGTATTCTATGCTAGCGAAATCCAGCAACCGTCTCAAGAGGTAATTGGGGGAATAGGAATGCACATTCGCAGCCTTATTTTTGTCTAATCGTAATATGCTAATTTTTATGTGCGCTATGGTGGGGCGTGAGCAGGCAGCAGAAGATTTCTGTGTGCGCTTTGTGACAAACGCGAGTGAGGCGGCAGATGCAGAGCTGATGGGGGCAGACCCGAGCGACCTCAACTCCATCATTGGCAGTGAGTTGACGTGACGGGGGGACGTGACCTTTAGAGTCGTACCCAAGAGCATGACGGGAAGAAGGGAGTTATGGATGGGGGATTGTGTGTGTGAGTTAAGAGGGGGCAATCATGCGCAGCAGCAAGCACTGGCCTTACCCAATCTGAATTTTGAAGCATGCTGAGAACACACATACGAAGTAGAGCTGAGCCACTTTTACGATGCATTCCTTTGCACTGCATCCGGATGTCTCTCGCTTCTCCTCTCTACTCCACCCTCTCATCCCCAACGCCCCATCCTCTTCCCCAAATTCATTCAATACAGTAGAACCTTAGTGTAGAGTCTGGGCAAGAGCGTGTGCTATGCTGTTTTATCCCTCCCTTACTGCTCTCTTCCCGTTTGGCTGTTTTCCCCCTTTCACCCTGCATCCTCGTTTCTTTTCCCCCCACTTTTCCTCTCAGTGGCCAATGCGGAGAACCGGACTTGCTGGTTTCAGCGCTTTACCGACGAGTATATGCGCACGCTCGTCTTTTCTGACCACGAGACCTTTGATCATCCCATTGCGTGTAAGCTCCCTTAATGTCTAGAAAGGCACATCTCCGTTTGCTTGCGCTCTTATCTTTCTGCGTCCTTGTCTCTGTTTGCCAAACTCCTTCGCTTTCACGACAAACACAAATCCATCTGTCTTCCAACTCACGATCCCGCAAATGCTCCACTTCTAAATCTGCTCACCACCCCAGGTCTGCTGGTCGCCTCCACGTCAGAGCCCTTCCCTGTGCGTGCGTTGCGTGAGCTCATGACTCCCGAGCGCCTCCCCGCACTCTACCGCGATGGCACCATGGACCCCAAGCTGCACCTGCACTACCTCCTCCTGCACGATTGCTCTTCCTTGGGCCCTCCCTCCGCCTCCTCTCAAGTCGAACTGACTATAGCCGAGATGCGTGCTGCTTTTGGCAGCGCTGTCTGCCGTTTGTTGCCTATCAACTCTGCCGCTGCTCCCAGCCAGTCTCGGCCTGACATCTGGACCAAGCACCGTCCTGTCCCTGTTGGAGGGGCCCAAACGCCTCCTCCTGCTGGCACTGCGGTAAGGAAGGCTCGTGGTATCGGCTTTGGGCTAACCACAGTGTCCTGATCTTGCTCTCCTCTCCCGTATCCTCTCATCTCCCCTTTCCAAAATCCCTTCGCTCTCTCACCCTCCTCCTCTCCACCCCACCCCCCCCCTTTTCTCCCCTACCTCCTCCAGTTGCCACAGAGCCCCTCAGGCCTGCCTGTGTCTGGGGCGGTGGGGCAGTATATGAGTGAGGCGGACGTGAGGGAGGTGGCGGACATGATGATGGAGCTCAGTGTGAAGCACCTCGTGCCCCACCTCGAGCGAAAGGCGCGAGACCTCAACCAGCAGGTCTGTGGACGAACTTGATCCTGCAGTTGGGCACCAAGCAAGTTGTGGTGGCTTCCTCACGGTTCATCTTCCTCCACTTCAATTCAATTCCTTTTTTGTCGGGGCTTGCATTACATCTGAACGCGAGCAAGCAACTCTGTGTAAATGTGTGGACATGTGCACATGTATGTTTGGGGGTTTTTGTGGGTGCTTCTGAGTGAATTTTTGCATCCATGATCATGAATGCTGCAGATCTCAGCCAGTCGTCGTGGGCTTCGCAACCAGATCAAGAACTTGTGGTTTGGCAAGGGGAAGGAAGAGACAGCAGACGCCACACCTGGCGTGTAAGCACCTTTCGTTTCCGTGTCCCTTCCTAGGCTTGACCACGAGGCGAACATGTCACCTGGGCGAACCGAACAGTGTTCAGTTTGCCGAGAACACTTTCTGGAAAAGTGCTGTTCGCCTGTTCGCCCTTGGGGCCGAACACTTAGGGTGTTCGCCCAAGCATGAACATGTTCTTGGCGAACATGTTCGTGCTCGCATTCTCAGCAGCTTTTGATATAATCACATCAACCAGTTTAGTGGAACTCGGAGTTCCTGGTGTGTGATGTTTAGGTTTCCCGCTTGTTTCTTCCCCAAAACGACGTCAATGTTAATGGCACCAAACTTAAACTAGCCTAGAATAAAAGAAAAAGGTTGCGCCAACCCTATAAGTTAGAGTTTAGGGAACGAGTAGGGCTGGCGCTAAGAGTCCAGGCTGTGGTGGGTGTCTTAGCTTGAAATCCCACTAAAAAACAAGGTCGACAAGTGAGTCCGTCGACTTAAAAAAGGGGTTGCAGGATCTTTCGGACGAACATGTCTGTGTTCGCCGCGGCTCGGGAAGTCGCGACGAATCGAACACGAACACGTTCGGGCGAACGCCAAACATGTTAGCCCCGAACACTTTCGGCCCAAAAAAATCAAGTGTTCAGTTCGCCGCGAAAGTGTTAGGCGAACCGAACACATGTTCACCTGGATGCTCAACCCTATCCCTTCCATGCCGTGGCCCGTTTGTCACTCTGTCAAGTCCCCCACGCACTCTCCTTTCCTATTCGCATCCTCGTTTTCTGTGAACTTCAGTTACTCCCTAGCCACCCTCCCTCTTGCCCGTTCTCCCACTCACTCCCTCATCTATCCCTCCCCTTCTCACACCCCTTCATTGCCCTCTCTCAGCTACACCTACCGCTCCCCTGAGTCTCAGATCCGCCAGCTGGCGGACGCAGCCATGATGCTGCAGGACTTCCAACTGGCATTGGACAACTACCGGCTCGTGGCGGCAGACTACCGCAGAGACAAGGCGTGGAAGCACTATGCTGGGGCGCAGGTCAGTCTCTTGTGAAACACTGGTTCTTGAGGAGTTTGATGAATGTGAAGTGCGCCAATTGTGACTTCTATGCATATCGTCCTTGGTCATGCTCTGATTTCTTTCAGGCCCCCATCGCCTGGTTTTGAGTTTTTTTACTGCTATTGCAGCAAGTTGCATCTTTGTGTGCCTTTGTCATTTGTTTTCCCCATGTGTGCCATGGGTGTCAATGTCCGTGTGCATGTTTGTGCATGCATGCGTGCATGTATATGTGCGCAATTGATTCTGCGATATTGTGGGTGTATGCATTTGAGTTAGCATTTGTGTGTATGCTTGTGTACATGATGGGGGATTGGGATGAGTGGACCTTCACGTTTGTTCCAGGAAATGGTGGCAGTCTCACTCTTTCTATTGGAGATTTCTCGAAGGGAGATGGAGCAGTGCATGGAGAGCGCTTACGCCTCATACCAGGTATCTCACTCACTGAAGAAATCCAGGTGCATTACTGCTCATGTGATCTGTACCTCGCAGTTTTTTGTACTCCTTTCCCTCCCCTCCCTCCCCCCCTCCCTCCCTCCCTCCCTCCCTCCCTCCCTCCCTCCCTCCCTCCCTTCCCTCCCCTCCTCTCTTCTCTTCTGTTTCCGTTTCCTCCTCCATCAACTTTGTCTTTCCGATATCTTCCATCCTCTCTAATGTTCCTCCATCTTCTCCCATCCCTATCAGCGATGTGGCCCTTTGGGAGCTCGCTTTGCCCTCAGAACAGTCTTTTGGATGATCGGCATGTTCAAGGCTAAGGGAAACTTCCGAGACGCTGCACTCACTCTCATGCGTGCATCTTTGGAAGTAGGTTCTGTTTTTCCATATTTTTCTCGAGATGCGGATGCTTTTTCTTCTTTATTTTGCGGTAGATTCTGTTTCTGAGAAGAAATCGAAACTTTTACCTGCAGTTCTGCTTCCCGCATTCCACTGGCCTAACCCACATAAGGCAACCTAATGTTGCCGCCACCACCCTTGTAACAGCTCTTGTCTCACCTCCTCCTCTCCATCGCCTCCCCCTCCTCCCTGAACCCCCCTCCCCCACTCTCTCTCCATTGCAGGAGAGTGGAGTGAAGGCAGCAGTGCTGTTGGAGCAGGCAGCGGTCTGCTTTGTGCGGGTGACGCCTCCCATGCTGCGCAAGTACGGCTTCCACATGGTGCTTGCAGGCAACCGATACAACCTCGCCTCCCAGGTGAACATCTGGAATTCAACTTCGCTTGCCGTGCAAGCATATTCAAACGAGTTCTGTCTGTGATGACGGTGCTGTCTGCTATGCATACTGGTTCCATGCGGCTTGCATGCATGACGCACATCTTGGAAAGCTGACCAATCTTATTTGCTGTGCTCATCGCACTTGATTTTCGGGCACAATTTTCTGCCTTCTCCTGTGCACTTAACCTTCTCTGTTTCTCTTTCTGCTCGTGTGCCATCAGCGAAAGCATGCCATGCGGGCATATAAGTGTGTGGAGGGCGTGTATCGTGGCAAGGGCTGGAACTTTATCTTGGACCATTGCAACTTCACACTTGGCAGGTATGGCAGCACAAGCCCACAGATGAAGCATGTCTATCAGTATCAGGCTCTGAGTGCAAGTTGTTGTTTGACACTAAAGCTGGTTACTTGCATGAATTTGAACCCATTCGCTTGTCTTTCCTCTCTGCTCTCTAATCTTTTTCCTACACTCTCCTTTGTCATTCTCTTGCCTTCCTCCCCTCCTCTCCCCCCCTCTCTCTGTGTAGGCTTTCAGCATATCTCGGCAGCTACAACGGGGCGGTGGTGTATTTTGTCCGCTTGCTGGCTTGTGCCCACCAGTCTGCCGCCATGCAAGCCACCTTCCTGAGAGAGTTCCTCTATGTGGTGCAGGTAGGCACTCAGGGTGGTGTCAGCAGAGCCAGTGAGACACAGGTACATGGTTCAGGTACATGTGGTGCGGTGCAGTTAAATGGCTGAAGCAGATGCATTGGAGGAACCTGTTAACCAAGTGTGGTGCAAGGTAGATGCAGTTTCATTTAAGAGTGAATAGCTTTTCCTTCCACATCCTCCCTCTCGAATCGTTTCTGCATCACTTCATCTTCATTCTATCAGGCAGTGCAATCAAAGGACAAGCAGGGTGCGTTGGAGCTGCCTCTGCCACACGTCAACACACAGAAGGTTTACGTCCACTTCGAAGACCATCGCATCTTCGCCTCCCCTACCGCTGTAAGCCTGATCTCCACGATTCATCCGTGCAACCTTCCTGGCCTGGTGTTTTAGATGGTGTTCCTAACACCCTGCTAACCTGATTATTTGCCCCTACAGGCCACCCTTGTCGGACCTTCTGGTGACCTTTATTAGCCCGTTTCCCTAATTTGCTACACGTTTAACCACACCAGTCTTTTCTTGCTTATCCAAAACCACCTACCCTAGCCCCACACATGGCATTCTATGGCCCCTCCAAACCTACTCTATCCCGCTCGCGACCCTACTGACGTGTACGCCTCCTGTTTTAATCACTACCGCCACTGACACCGAACGGCCCTATTCTTAATCCGTTCACCAGGAGGAGCTCCCAGAGTCTTTTTGGTCGGCGCTGGAGGAGGGGGTGGTGCCACCAGCAGCAGCCATGGTGGTGCCCACGTGGCTGGATGCGCCCTCCAAGACACGGGCAGGGGCGCATGACACCATCGCCACCAACACTTGTGTCGCAGGGGGTGCGTGCTCCTTTGTTTTTTCGGCTGTGTATATGCTGGGCTCCCTGCATAGACGTTATCATCAGCTATCTTCATTGCCTCACTCATCGATATTTGGGCTGTTCATTCATTTTTGGGGGTCATTGCGCCTTGCCTTCACTCTTCCATCTTAACCTTTCAGAGGAGATCGGAGTGGACGTGGAGTTCTGGAATCCACTTCAGATCGCCCTCCAGATATCTGGCGTGCATCTGCTCTGCCACCACTACGACACCTCCTCCACCACCACCAGCTCCACCACTAGCACCAGCACTGCAGCAGCCAATGCCCCATCCTCCCCAACCTCTGCCTTGGCCGCATCACATGCAGCAGTGCCATCTGCATCACCCTCTGCCGCTGGTGACCTTGCTGATGCTTCCCCCTCTAAACACAGCGGGCCCACATCACCAAATGCTGTAGCTAAAGACGGATCAGGTGGGCTACTGTCAACTCTTACAATCCACCAGACATGATGCCAATTGTCTGTCCCATGATCTTACGTGTTACCAAGCCAACCAATGGTGACATAAAGTTCCATGCTGTTCGCTAGGTGAATCAGGACATCCGCATCGGACATCTTTGCACTCTGAACATACCCCTGCTGTTTCGGTGAATTAACTTTGTTTCTCTGTCCTCTGTGCATGTCAAACTCCCACCCTCTCAGGGATGGTGCGTGCCATAAGCTCTCCAGTTCTGGATCAAGCAGAGAGCTCAGAGTCGCTATGGGAGAGCTCTGGGCATGACGACGGGAGGTGAGGAGATGCACATAGCCTTTTTCTCTTCCTGTTGACTGTGTCAAGTGCTCCCCACTCGTTGATCTTATGCTTTCATAATTTTCGCACAACCACCACCTTGTCAAAATTAATGCGTCCCTTTCTCCCTCCTCTTTCTTGCGGTTTCACCCTTTCAACCCCACCTTCACTGGCCTCTTTACGGCTCCGTCCATTCTTTCGCCCACAGTGCATCTCGTAAGAGTCAATCTCAGAGCGACCTTGCTGCAGACGACCCTTCTCTCTTCCTGCACCCTCTTGCTGATACCACCATGGCTGGTGAGGGCGAAGGCAGTGGCGCCAGGGGCACAGGCAAGGGTGGAGAGGAAGCCGAAAAGCATTCTCTTGCCAAGGGAACAGAAGGAAGCAATCTGCAACAGCAGGGCAGTGGGGCTGCTAATGAGTCAGCACTAGCTGGAGGAGCAGATAAAGGGGGGAGAAAGCAGTCAGGAAGGGTGGAAGTGGGGAAGGAGGAGAAGGGCAAGGAGGCCAACATGCAGAGTGCCAGTGCAGTGGTGGCTATAGCTGCTGGTGGAGTGACCGAGCCGTATGTGGCTGAGAAGACTGCCTTCGCCTTGAAGCCGGGTGAACGAATCACAGTAAGTGCCTGCCTGTCAGTTATTGCTCCTCTATCCATACGCAATGCAATACCCTTCTGCCATTCTCCACCCCGTTACTTGTCCAGCTTCTTTTCTCCTCCCTTCATCCTTACACCCTTCTCCCCAACAGTCTCCCTCCTATGTGTTTCATGTCTACCTCAACCTACCCTTACCTCCTATATGCTATGCTGGACCTACCTCCAAACCCCTACACGCCGCCACATCCATCCGCTCCCACCCATTCAACTCTTAGGTGCGTCTGAAGGTGCGGCCATGCCGTGTGGGGGTGCTGCACATATTCGGTGTGGAGTGGGCCATCAGCAGCGAAGGCCGCACGGCTGTCAGCCGCTCTCTCTTTGACATCAAGGCGCCTCCCAAGCGCAAGGGCAAGCCATCACGCCAACTGCCCACCCACCAGCGCCTGCACTTTCATGTCATTCCGGTGAGATGCGCTGAGTCACTGAGTCATTCTGTAGCATCCCTTTCTGTACGCAAGGGTGCCCAACTTTTCAGTTTTGCTGTGCTGTTCTTGTGAGGTGCTATTGCAGGCGTGAATATTTTGTGCGTTCTACATAAACGGAACGTGCACTCATATTTGCTCCCATCCCGTATGCTTGTGCTCGTATATATGCCCATGCCCATACTCATGCCCATGCCCCCTGCATGCAAGCAGGAGATGCCACGAGTGCAGGCAGAGCTAGAGGGTATGCCAGAGGAGGCAGTGGAGGGGCAGCTGTACCGCTTGCAACTCAAGCTCACCAACACATCACATGTGCCACTTAAGGTGAGGCTGCTGGTTGGTTCTCATACATCCCTAGTGCGGCCAACCTGCCTTTGGATCTGTGAGGCACGTTGCTTTTTTATGTCTGCTTTTGCCCTCTCTACCTTACCCTCTTTTGCCACCTGGCCGTCACCCGACGTTGCTTTTTCCCATCTGCTTTTGCCCCTTATACCTTAACCTCTTTTCCATCAAACCTTTCTCGCTTTTTCCTTTCCAATGTTTCAGTCGGTTACAAGTCACCCTCACGTTTATTCCTTGTCGACTTACACAGCCTACTTCTCCTCTTTCTTCCCATCCCTTCCTCCCCTTCCATTTCACCCTATCAGCGCCTAAAGCTGCGCACATCCCACCCAGCCTGCCTGCTCCTGGGCGACCCTGCAGACCTCAATGCCCGCCTGCCTGCGTGCCTGGAGCAGCAGAACTTGGATGAGGAGGAAGGCACGGGCAAGGATGTGGGTGGAGGCCAGGGGACTCAAAGAACCAGTGGCGGTGGTGGAGGGAGAAAGGGGGGTGGAGGAGGGGGTGGGGTGGTGGAGGCAGAGGGAGGGTTGCCTGTGGAGCGCAGTAGGAGCGCGACAGACCCTCAGGGAGATCACGGCAGCATGAAGAACGGCTTCATCTTCTCCTTCCCTTCCGTACGCTCCCGTCTGTTCACTCTTGATGCGCAGAAAAAACTCTCGTGTACTTTTATTTTTTCTCTAGACTCTTCTTTTTTTTTTCCCAATGTTTAGCTGTGAGGGAGGCAATGTGAGGGGGAGGTGAGCAGTGATGTGAGAGGAGTCTGTGAGGTGGGGCAAAGTGATGGAGGGCGGATGTGATAAGGAGCCGATGTGTTGGGGGAACGATGTGAGGGGATGTGATGTGAGGGGAGGTGATGTGAGGGGAGGCGATGTGAGGGGAGGCGATGTGAGGGGAGGTGATGTGAGGGGAGGTGATGTGAGGGGAGGTGATGTGAGGGGAGGCGATGTGAGGGGAGGCGATGTGAGGGGAGGTGGTGTGAGGGGAGGTGATGTGAGGGGAGGTGATGTGAGGGGAGGTGATGTGAGGGGAGGTGATGTGAGGGGAGGTGATGTGAGGGGAGGCGATGTGAGGGGAGGTGATGTGAGGGGAGGCGATGTGAGGGGAGGCGATGTGAGGGGAGGTGGTGTGAGGGGAGGTGATGTGAGGGGAGGTGATGTGAGGGGAGGTGATGTGAGGGGAGGCGATGTGAGGGGAGGCGATGTGAGGGGAGGTGATGTGAGGGGAGGTGATGTGAGGGGAGGTGATGTGAGGGGAGGTGATGTGAGGGGAGGCGATGTGAGGGGAGGCGATGTGAGGGGAGGTGATGTGAGGGGAGGTGATGTGAGGGGAGGCGATGTGAGGGGAGGCGATGTGAGGGGAGGTGGTGTGAGGGGAGGTGATGTGAGGGGAGGTGATGTGAGGGGAGGCGATGTGAGGGGAGGCGATGTGAGGGGAGGCGATGTGAGGGGAGGCGATGTGAGGGGAGGTGGTGTGAGGGGAGGTGATGTGAGGGGAGGCGATGTGAGGGGAGGCGATGTGAGGGGAGGCGATGTGAGGGGAGGTGATGTGAGGGGAGGTGATGTGAGGGGAGGTGATGTGAGGGGAGGCGATGTGAGGGGAGGCGATGTGAGGGGAGGTGATGTGAGGGGAGGCGATATGAGGGGAGGTGGTGTGAGGGGAGGTGATGTGAGGGGAGGTGATGTGAGGGGAGGTGATGTGAGGGGAGGTGATGTGAGGGGAGGTGATGTGAGGGGAGGTGATGTGAGGGGAGGTGATGTGAGGGGAGGTGATGTGAGGGGAGGCGATGTGAGGGGAGGCGATGTGAGGGGAGGCGATGTGAGGGGAGGCGATGTGAGGGGAGGTGGTGTGAGGGGAGGTGATGTGAGGGGAGGTGATGTGAGGGGAGGTGATGTGAGGGGAGGTGATGTGAGGGGAGGTGATGTGAGGGGAGGTGATGTGAGGGGAGGTGATGTGAGGGGAGGTGATGTGAGGGGAGGTGATGTGAGGGGAGGTGATGTGAGGGGAGGTGATGTGAGGGGAGGTGATGTGAGGGGAGGTGATGTGAGGGGAGGTGATGTGAGGGGAGGCGATGTGAGGGGAGGTGGTGTGAGGGGAGGCGATGTGAGGGGAGGCGATGTGAGGGGAGGTGATGTGAGGGGAGGTGATGTGAGGGGAGGTGATGTGAGGGGAGGTGATGTGAGGGGAGGCGATGTGAGGGGAGGCGATGTGAGGGGAGGTGATGTGAGGGGAGGCGATGTGAGGGGAGGCGATGTGAGGGGAGGTGATGTGAGGGGAGGCGATGTGAGGGGAGGTGATGTGAGGGGAGGCGGTGTGAGGGGAGGTGCTGTGAGGGGAGGCGATGTGAGGGGAGGCGATGTGAGGGGAGGCGATATGAGGGGAGGTGGTGTGAGGGGAGGTGATGTGAGGGGAGGTGATGTGAGGGGAGGTGATGTGAGGGGAGGCGATGTGAGGGGAGGTGATGTGAGGGGAGGTGATGTGAGGGGAGGTGATGTGAGGGGAGGTGATGTGAGGGGAGGTGATGTGAGGGGAGGCGATGTGAGGGGAGGTGATGTGAGGGGAGGCGATGTGAGGGGAGGTGATGTGAGGGGAGGTGGTGTGAGGGGAGGTGATGTGAGGGGAGGTGATGTGAGGGGAGGCGATGTGAGGGGAGGCGATGTGAGGGGAGGTGATGTGAGGGGAGGTGATGTGAGGGGAGGTGATGTGAGGGGAGGTGATGTGAGGGGAGGCGATGTGAGGGGAGGCGATGTGAGGGGAGGTGATGTGAGGGGAGGCGATGTGAGGGGAGGTGATGTGAGGGGAGGCGATGTGAGGGGAGGTGGTGTGAGGGGAGGTGATGTGAGGGGAGGTGATGTGAGGGGAGGTGATGTGAGGGGAGGCGATGTGAGGGGAGGTGATGTGAGGGGAGGCGATGTGAGGGGAGGTGGTGTGAGGGGAGGTGATGTGAGGGGAGGTGATGTGAGGGGAGGTGATGTGAGGGGAGGCGATGTGAGGGGAGGTGATGTGAGGGGAGGCGATGTGAGGGGAGGTGGTGTGAGGGGAGGTGATGTGAGGGGAGGTGATGTGAGGGGAGGTGATGTGAGGGGAGGCGATGTGAGGGGAGGTGATGTGAGGGGAGGTGATGTGAGGGGAGGTTATGTGAGGGGAGGTGATGTGAGGGGAGGCGATGTGAGGGGAGGTGATGTGAGGGGAGGCGATGTGAGGGGAGGTGGTGTGAGGGGAGGTGATGTGAGGGGAGGTGATGTGAGGGGAGGTGATGTGAGGGGAGGTGATGTGAGGGGAGGTGATGTGAGGGGAGGTGATGTGAGGGGAGGTGATGTGAGGGGAGGTGATGTGAGGGGAGGTGATGTGAGGGGAGGTGATGTGAGGGAAGGCGATGTGAGGGGAGGCGATGTGAGGGGAGGCGATGTGAGGGGAGGCGATGTGAGGGGAGGCGGTGTGAGGGGAGGCGATGTGAGGGGAGGCGATGTGAGGGGAGGTGATGTGAGGGGAGGTGATGTGAGGGGAGGTGATGTGAGGGGAGGTGATGTGAGGGGAGGTGATGTGAGGGGAGGTGATGTGAGGGGAGGCGATGTGAGGGGAGGCGATGTGAGGGGAGGCGATGTGAGGGGAGGTGATGTGAGGGGAGGCGATGTGAGGGGAGGCGATGTGAGGGGAGGTGATGTGAGGGGAGGTGATGTGAGGGGAGGCGATGTGAGGGGAGGCGATGTGAGGGGAGGTGATGTGAGGGGAGGCGATGTGAGGGGAGGTGATGTGAGGGGAGGTGATGTGAGGGGAGGTGATGTGAGGGGAGGTGATGTGAGGGGAGGTGATGTGAGGGGAGGCGATGTGAGGGGAGGCGATGTGAGGGGAGGCGATGTGAGGGGAGGCGATGTGAGGGGAGGCGATGTGAGGGGAGGTGGTGTGAGGGGAGGTGATGTGAGGGGAGGTGATGTGAGGGGAGGTGATGTGAGGGGAGGTGATGTGAGGGGAGGTGATGTGAGGGGAGGTGATGTGAGGGGAGGCGATGTGAGGGGAGGCGATGTGAGGGGAGGCGATGTGAGGGGAGGCGATGTGAGGGGAGGCGATGTGAGGGGAGGCGATGTGAGGGGAGGCGGTGTGAGGGGAGGCGATGTGAGGGGAGGCGATGTGAGGGGAGGTGATGTGAGGGGAGGTGATGTGAGGGGAGGTGATGTGAGGGGAGGTGATGTGAGGGGAGGTGATGTGAGGGGAGGTGATGTGAGGGGAGGCGATGTGAGGGGAGGCGATGTGAGGGGAGGCGATGTGAGGGGAGGCGATGTGAGGGGAGGCGATGTGAGGGGAGGCGATGTGAGGGGAGGTGATGTGAGGGGAGGTGATGTGAGGGGAGGCGATGTGAGGGGAGGCGATGTGAGGGGAGGCGATGTGAGGGGAGGCGATGTGAGGGGAGGCGATGTGAGGGGAGGCGATGTGAGGGGAGGCGATGTAAGGGGAGGTGATGTGAGGGGAGGCGATGTGAGGGGAGGCGATGTGAGGGGAGGCGATGTGAGGGGAGGTGATGTGAGGGGAGGTGATGTGAGGGGAGGTGATGTGAGGGGAGGTGATGTGAGGGGAGGTGATGTGAGGGGAGGCGATGTGAGGGGAGGCGATGTGAGGGGAGGTGATGTGAGGGGAGGCGATATGAGGGGAGGTGGTGTGAGGGGAGGTGATGTGAGGGGAGGTGATGTGAGGGGAGGCGATGTGAGGGGAGGCGATGTGAGGGGAGGTGATGTGAGGGGAGGTGATGTGAGGGGAGGTGATGTGAGGGGAGGTGATGTGAGGGGAGGTGATGTGAGGGGAGGTGATGTGAGGGGAGGCGATGTGAGGGGAGGCGATGTGAGGGGAGGCGATGTGAGGGGAGGCGATGTGAGGGGAGGCGATGTGAGGGGAGGCGATGTGAGGGGAGGCGATGTGAGGGGAGGCGATGTGAGGGGAGGTGATGTGAGGGGAGGTGATGTGAGGGGAGGTGATGTGAGGGGAGGTGACGTGAGGGGAGGTGATGTGAGGGGAGGCGATGTGAGGGGAGGTGATGTGAGGGGAGGCGATGTGAGGGGAGGCGATGTGAGGGGAGGTGGTGTGAGGGGAGGCGATGTGAGGGGAGGTGATGTGAGGGGAGGTGATGTGAGGGGAGGTGATGTGAGGGGAGGTGATGTGAGGGGAGGTGATGTGAGGGGAGGTGATGTGAGGGGAGGTGATGTGAGGGGAGGTGATGTGAGGGGAGGTGATGTGAGGGGAGGTGATGTGAGGGGAGGCGATGTGAGGGGAGGTGATGTGAGGGGAGGCGATGTGAGGGGAGGTGATGTGAGGGGAGGTGATGTGAGGGGAGGTGATGTGAGGGGAGGTGTTGTGAGGGGAGGTGATGTGAGGGGAGGTGATGTGAGGGGAGGCGATGTGAGGGGAGGTGATGTGAGGGGAGGCGATGTGAGGGGAGGCGATGTGAGGGGAGGTGGTGTGAGGGGAGGTGATGTGAGGGGAGGTGATGTGAGGGGAGGTGATGTGAGGGGAGGTGATGTGAGGGGAGGTGATGTGAGGGGAGGTGATGTGAGGGGAGGTGATGTGAGGGGAGGCGATGTGAGGGGAGGTGATGTGAGGGGAGGCGATGTGAGGGGAGGCGATGTGAGGGGAGGTGGTGTGAGGGGAGGTGATGTGAGGGGAGGTGATGTGAGGGGAGGTGATGTGAGGGGAGGTGATGTGAGGGGAGGTGATGTGAGGGGAGGTGATGTGAGGGGAGGTGATGTGAGGGGAGGTGATGTGAGGGGAGGTGATGTGAGGGGAGGTGATGTGAGGGGAGGTGATGTGAGGGGAGGCGATGTGAGGGGAGGTGATGTGAGGGGAGGTGATGTGAGGGGAGGTGATGTGAGGGGAGGTGATGTGAGGGGAGGTGATGTGAGGGGAGGTGATGTGAGGGGAGGTGATGTGAGGGTGAGGCGAGTGTAAGTTGGTGCAAGTGTGTGCAGTGTGGGATAGCGTGTTTCCATCTCGCACCAGAAAGCAATCCCCTTATGCTTCCACCCCCACCCCACCCGTATCCTTCTCCCTCCCCCTCTGCCCCATCCCATGGCAGCGGTTCATCCTGGAAGGAGGCGCATCGCTGGTGTGGCCCCTCTGGCTGCACCCTTATGACACGACCTCTCTGGACCTAAGCCTTGTTGTCTTCTTCGAACCAGCCCATGCCGGTGCTGCTGCTGCTGCTGCTTCATCTGCCGGCAGCATTCTTGCTGGCGGTGGAGCAGAGGGAGGCTCATTCCCTCCTCCTCTCCCCACGCACCACCACTCCCATCAATCCCACGGCCATGGCCATGGCCATGGGCATCATTCACACCATCGACCATCACAGCATCATCCATCTCACCTCTCCTCGCACGCCCCCATGACCTTCCGCACGTTGCGTCTGCGACAAACAATCACGGTAATTGAATCACTCTGATTTTCTTCTCCAGCTGTCTCTCTTCTCTCTGCCCTACCTCTTGCATCTCCTATTGAGGTTGATCCAGCCCATATAAGCCCATCCAGCCCATCATTGCATCCCTGTGCATTGCACCCTGCTTTTTTTCTATATGCATTGACAGCTTATTCTTCTCTCAACCCCCTTTCTGCTTGTCCCTCTCTTTCTCCAACCTCAATCCTACAGATCCATCCATCGCTGCACGTGTCACTGCGCATAGCTCCCAGCAACTCGGACGTCGCATGCTATCTTCTCCGCATGGACGTGGAGAATCACAACCATAGCCGCACCTTCTGGCTGCGCCAGGTCTCCTGCCCTGGCACGCACTGGCGCCTCGCTCCTCTGCAGCCCGCCCAACCACGACGACCGTCTCTCTCTTCTTCTGCTGCTGCTGATGGTTCTGATTCTTCGAATCTGGACAGCCAAATGCAGCAACAGCAGCTTGTGGTGGAGGATGAGGAGCAGCAGATGAGTGGGGCGTTGCTTTCTGCTGCACTGGCTGCACCGCAAGTCCTACCTCCTGGCCAGGGCACCTCACTTTTCTTCCACATTCAGGTTCGTCCTAGCCACATGCATATGTCTCTCAAGAAAGCTTCTCCTCGCTGCAGTGAACATGACTCTCCACGGCTTTTTCAGTGCTTGGAGAGGGTCGCATAGACATGGACGGCTTCAGCAGCAGCTCAAGGCTGCGCAGGCAGACACGTCCTCACATTCATACCTGCAGTGACCATTTACTCTTCACTAACCTTAAAGCTGTCATCCCTCCTATCCATCGCAGGACTTTGCCTCGTCACTCGGGAATGAGCGCGTGGACAGGGAGAGCTTCAAGAGTGATGTGCGGCTGGGGGGACAGGCGGAGCCTCTCATCGACATTGGCAGAGACCCACTGCATGCCCTGCACCTCAGGGAACGAGGCTTCCAGGTAAATGTTTAACACCTGTATGCTTGCACACATGAATCTCGCTGGTCCCCTGCAAAAACACTCTCTATGAATTCCCTGCATGCCCCTTGAGGAGTTTCTTTAGCGAGCTGGGTCACGCTGGTGAATCTTAAAGCAATTAAGCAATACGCTTTCATCATAAATGCTCGTGCATTCACAATATCACCTCCATCGAGCAATTCATAGTTTCTAAGGCGAACTATCAGTTACCCTTGTACAATGCTTGGGTGGTGCTACATTCTCACAGTACTAGATACATAACTTTTCCCCTCCTGCCTTCCCTCTGTCTTACTATTCCCAGGCTCTCCCTCCCCCAGACCCCGTCACCAACCCTGACGCCCCTCCCCCAAAGCAACCACTGCACATCTCTCTACACCACTCCCGCTTCAACATCACTCGCCCCATCTCCGTTCCTCTCTCCCCCCGCGGCCATCTCAACCCCAGCCGTGCACCTTCCTGGTCCACTCCTCCAGGAGGAGGGGTGGCGGGGGGGACAGGGAGCCCTGTGATTGGCTCACGGCCCGTTTGGCGCTCAGGCAGTGGGGGAGGGGGAGGCACAGGGGGAGCAAGCAGTGTGCGTGGCCAAGGGGGTGATCTGCTAGACGTGGTGCTTGTGTGGGAGTATCAGGAGCAGGGGTCAGGGAATGGGAGTGATAGCAGGGCTGCTGCTGCTGGTGCGATTGGTGGTTCAGCATCTGGGTCAGATGTGCCTTCCCTGGTTCTACCTGGGAGTGCAATAAGGAGCACCAGCAAGACAACATCAATTGAAGGTGATACTAATTTGAATGACAAAAACGGGAATGGAGTGTGCATAGGGACGCATCATATCTGTAACTGTCAGGTCGGCCCAGCTTATGGCGTCTCCTCTGTTGCTGCTGCAACTGCAAGTGCTAGCGCAAGTGTCGGAGGAGGGGGGATAGCTAGTGGGGCTGCAACAGGAGCAGCAGCTACTGCAGGGAGCGGCTCAGTAGCAGACACTGCATCCTCTGCTGCCAATGCTGGTTCTGCTGCTGCATCAGCTGCTGTGCGATGGAGAATGGACGGGCCTTCCTATCTCCAGCATGACTTCTCTTCCAATCCCACCTGCCCCGTGTCTCTCACCCTCCTCCTCCGTAACTGCTCTTCTTCACCTGCCTCCGCTGCTGTCCACACTTTCGACCCTGCACTGCTGCCTGCTGTGGAAAAGAGTGTCAATGCATCCACTCTAGGCTCGAATCTGCCTGAGAAATCTGGCTTCTACTGCCCCAACAACTTGGATGGCCAAGACGGCGGCACAGCAGCGAGTCCTAGAAGCTTCGCAGGAGGTTTCTCAGGTGGAGGCGGTGTGCTGGGTGGTGATGAGGTGGCGTGTGGCACAGCAGCGTGTGGACCATATATGTGGGCAGGACAGACTGCCATGCAGATTCCCAAGCTGGCTGCAGGAGAGGAAACTTCTGTGAAGCTCACGGCGGTGGTGTTTTCTCCTGGTGTGTACAATTTCTGGAGTTACCGTGTTGCCTGGAGTGCTGATGCCAGTGGTGGTGAAGCTGGAGCCAAGACAGGCCAGTCTGAGGCTGCCAAGGACAGCAGAAGCAAAGTTCCAACGAAGGAAGCTGGCGGCAAGAATTCGAGCAAGCATGGCTCACAGAAGGAGTATTCTAAGAGTTCAACAGAGGAAGCCCAAGAGAATGCTCAGAGGCTTGTGACAGGTGGTGGTATGGGGCACCCGTTTATGGTGGTGGTAATGCCATAAAGACCTTTAGATTGCTTTTCTGCAATTTCTGCTTTCGACACTTGTTCTTGCCATTTGTGGCTAAGTCGCATTGCCATTACAGAGTATACTAAGCATTCAACTTTTGTAGTTATCCTGCAATGTGCAGCAATGATCCAGATTGTGCGTGCAAGGCCATTCCACTACCCTTGTGAAATGTGCAGCTTTTTTTGGAGACTTTATTCTCCATATGTTGAAAAGCACAAAGTGATTGCATGAACATGGCTTATAATCCCTGTGGGGTACTCGATCAGTCTCAAATGGAGCATTCCGCGGCAGCAAGGTGCACAGGGGTGATGGCTTGATCGCACTGCCTTATCCCGTGCTGCTGTGCTGGACGTTTTCGCCTTCCAGAATCCGGACCGCGCGAAAGAGAACGTCTTCACGAAAAATGCGCAAAAAAGCATCATGCCAGATCAGCCTCGTAGTGAGGAGGGAATATCCAAACACTAGGCCGTGCAGTATGGATGTTGCCGAACGAGCCTGATTGGGCTGCTTTCTTCTCTGGCCCACAGTTCCATGCCAATCTCCCTGTCGCTGTCGGTGGGAATTTCAGACATCAGGAAAGCCGCCATCTCCATTGCAACCCTTATACATAAGCTACTGGGATGGAAGCCAAGAGCTCACATTTCAAACAACGCCATTCCCTTCGCCTGTGAAGTTGCTCTGTCGTTGCTCAGCACACAGGCTTCCTACTGCTGGCTGCTTCTCCGACCCTCGTTCCTTGAAGAAGCCGTGTCGTGATCGTCAGCAGCCATGCTTCATACCACTGCTGGTGTTGGTGCTGATGATGACGACCATGTCGTCGAGTCCGTCTTCGCGTCGCGTTACACTTCTGCAAGTGTTCCCAAGTAAATATTTTTTCTTCCCCCTACGTGCACGTATGGACGCCAGCGAATGTCGCACTCCGACTTCCACACTCGCGAAAGCGGGGTACACAATGATTAACAAACTGTCGCTTTTGGATTCCCAGCTCTAACATTATACTTCGTATTTGCAATTTCCACTCCTGCAGGTACCACATTCCTAAGGAGGGTATTCCCAAGGAGGCGGCGTATCAGATGATTCACGACGAACTGCTGCTGGATTGCAACCCGCGGCTCAATCTGGCGTCGTTCGTGACCACGTGGATGGAACCCGAGTGCGACCAGCTCGTCATGGAGTCGCTCAATAAGAATTACATCAACATCGAAGAGTATCCAGTCACTAACGAGCTCCAGGTTCGCAATTTTCGCCAAAGATTTCAAAATTGTGCTTCTTGTCACGTTTTCTTACCATTGTGCTTTTGATTGTTGCTCGCATACAGGAGCGCTGCGTGAACATCATTGCGAATCTTTACAACGCGCCTCTCGGGGATGGGGAAGGCGCAATTGGCGCGGGGTGCGTGGGGTCGTCAGAGGCAATCATGCTGGCGGGACTCGCGTTCAAGCGCAAGTGGCAGGAGAAGCGCAAGGCGCAGGGGCTACCGTACGATAAGCCCAACTTCATATGCGGCTCTGAAGTCCAGGTAATCTACCCTGCTTCTACGTTTCAGCTCTTTGCTGGGTTTGTGTTTGATTCCGCGTTGACGGTTGCGGAATTGAGTAGCTTAATCTACTCCTTTCCCGTTTCATCATAGCGTTTTCTTGCCTCCTATATTCGTTATCATTTTCTCATTACCCCGATCACGTTATCCGAATTCAGGTGTGCTGGGAGAAGTTTTCCAACTACTTCGAGGTGGAGACCAAGTTCGTGAATGTGAAGGAAGGGTCGTTCGTGATGGACCCGCACGATGCTGTGGAGGCTGTGGACGAAAACACCATCTGCATCTGCGGCATTCTCGGGTCGACTTACAACGGGGAATTTGAGGACATCAAGCTCCTGAATGATCTGCTCGTGGAGAAGAATGCCAAGACCGGGTGGGACACGCCGATCCACGTGGACGCGGCGAGCGGCGGTTTCGTGGCGCCGTTCCTGTGGCCGGAGCTGGAGTGGGACTTCCGGCTGCCCACGGTGCGATCCATCAACGTGAGCGGGCACAAGTACGGGCTCGTGTACCCCGGCGTGGGGTGGGTGGTGTGGCGCAGCAAGGCCGACCTCCCCGAGGACCTCATCTTCCACGTCAACTACCTGGGCGCGGACCAGCCCACCTTCACGCTCAACTTCTCCAAAGGTACGCTGTCATGGCGGATTTGGATGGGCTGGGATCGACAGGAATGCTGAATATGGTCGGTCTGTGTCCCCCAGGCTCCCGACCAACAGACGTCAGACTGGGACACCCAATTTCATTTTTATGAGTGGACTTGTTGAGAGATTCAGCTCCCCGTCACAGGCCCCTGCTTCTCGCATTTCCCACCTTCTGCGTGGCTTTCAGGCGAGCCTGGAGCCTATGATGGCACATGAAACGAACATTTCACTCGTAGTAACCCTCCTTTCATCTTCTGGCACCTCCACATTTTCTGCTGCAGGCTCCAGCCAGCTGATCGCGCAGTACTATCAGTTCGTCCGCCTTGGCTTTGAGGTGAGCTCTGTTTCCACCTTTGTTGGAGCCAACATTGCTGGGCTGTTTCTTATTTAGTCATGGTCCTGTCCCCTTCCCTCTCTTCCCTTTTCTCCCTGTAGCCCTTCCTAGTGCCTGAACAACCTGTCCCCTACCCCTCCAACACCCTCTTTTCGTGCACCTCCTCCAACCATACTTGCAACAGGGCTACCGCAAGATCATAGGCAACTGCCACACGAACGCCATGTACCTCAAGAAGGCCATAGAGGATATGGGGTGCTTCGACATCCTCTCCAAGGACGTGGGTGTGCCGCTTGTCACATTTGCACTGAAGGAGAAGGATGGTGCTTTCAACGAGTACGACATTGCTGACATGCTGAAGCAGTTCGGGTGGATCATCCCCGCCTACACCATGGCCCCTGACCTCGAGCATGTCACCATGCTGCGCGCTCTCGTCCGAGAGGACTTCTCTCGTTCCCTTGCCGACCGCTTTTTGAACGACCTGCGTATGACAGTGAAGATGCTGGAGGACCGCAGCACCACCGTTCCGCGCACAGTCACTCCCGCAGCCGCCACTGCTGCTGCTCCTGCAGTTTCCTCCGTCCCTGAGGAGGCGCCTGTGGCAGTGGAAGCCCCCAAGCCTAAGTCCAGGCTCTCGCGGAACCTGGATGCGGACGAGGGGTATGTGCTGTCACCGCTGGCGGGCACGCGGCTGATGCCGCCCAATAAGCTGGAGTTTAGCCACTCAATGGACACTTCTGCGCTGCGCCAGCGCACCTTCAGGGTGTTCAAGAAGAACAGCATTGCCAAGACTAACGGGGTGTGCTAGAAGCACTGATGATGGAGGGGAAACATGCAGAGCATGAAGCTGCTGTGGCTGATGCATTGCTTGTGTTGCACCCATCATATTGTGCATGAAATTGCGGTGGTATATATGAGACTGTGTTATCTAGGAAGTTTTGTGTGCATCAGATACTAGTTACTGGTTTTCCAAATCACGGAGCATTCATAATTTGTCGACAAGTTGTATGCTGCTGGTCACCTTAGGGCTACATGCCCAGTTGCCGTTGTGAGCTAGCTCATAGGGATAAATCTGTTTAGTATCCGCGTTTCCCGCTTCCCAGACTTGCGAGCCCGCCAATCATAACTTTTTTAGCACACTGGATGCCAGGTCAGCCTCTCTGATTCTTGGGACCTGCCAGGTCTGATTTGTTCAGTCGCAAATTGGGTTTCCGGGCAGGCATAGTTTTTCCTGCATACAGTACAGAGGTTGTCTTTCTGCCCTTTCTCATCGGGCCATAGCGTGGTCCAATGAAACCCACAGCTGGTTGGGCAGCTTGTCGAGCATCAGGGTGTAGCGAACGCAGCGTCAGCAATGCCTAGCCTGTGGTAAATCTCGATCGAGCCACCAGAGCTAAATCTGAGAGAAAAGCGATGTTCCAGACCTAGGAACTGGGTAATGCCGAACCAGTCAAAATGTTGAAGCAGCATTCTGCTCCACTCCGCCGTACCCATCCAAATTCCACTTTCCATTCGTCCTGCCATCAAATTCAAGCAGGGAGGATTGAAACATCAGTGAAGCCACTTTCTTGTTTCTGTGAAGAGCTTGCATTCCAAGGCACACGTTCACCTCACTCGTGTGTACCGAGAGTCAACTCTCCGCTGAATTTTTCACGGTATTGGCTTCCTAGTTCGAGCTGTTAATCCGAGCCTCGTTCCTGTAAGGAGCGTGTCCTGATCGTCTGCAGCCATGCTTCACACAACGACTGGTGCTGGCGAGGACCATGTCGTCGAGTCGGTCTTCGCCTCGCGTTACACATCTGCGAGCGTTCCTAAGTAAAAGTTTCTTTCTTCCTGCATCCACGAACGATTTTTACTGGAAAATGCGGATTTTCAATTTCCATCTTTCACATTGCGAGACCACCGAAGTCAATGTATACGAGATGTTCACTGTTATTCTAAAACAACTGCTAACAAACCCGCATTTTGAAATCCTGCAGGTACCAGATTCCCAAAGAAGGTATTCCTAAAGAGGCTGCGTATCAGATGATTCACGACGAGCTGCTGCTGGATTGCAACCCTCGGCTTAACCTGGCGTCGTTCGTGACGACGTGGATGGAGCCTGAATGCGACCAGCTCATTATGGAGTCGCTTAACAAGAACTACATTAACATTGAGGAGTACCCAGTCACCAATGAACTCCAGGTTCGCATTTCCGTTAAGGCTTGAGAAATGTGGGTTATTTTTTTTCGTCATACAACGTCGGTTCAACATTGTTTGCTTCTTGTTGCTTTCCTCAAATGCAGGAGCGCTGCGTGAACATTATCGCGAATCTTTTCAACGCGCCCCTAGGGGACGGGGAGGGCGCGATCGGCGCGGGATGCGTGGGGTCGTCAGAGGCAATCATGCTGGCGGGACTCGCGTTCAAGCGCAAATGGCAGGAGAAGCGCAAGGCGCAGGGCAAGCCATACGATAAGCCAAACTTCGTCTGCGGCTCTGAAGTCCAGGTAACCTACATTGGTTACAAGGATTCTGGATCCTGTGTCCGCGTTTTTTTCTCGATTTTTTTTCTCTCTCTTGGTTTTTTTGTATTATTATTTTTTTTTTCCAGTTTGAGTCTCGTGTTTGCAGCTCATTTTTCGTCTCTCTTACGCTCCTATACCCACTAACATTTTCGCATTTTCTTATCCGAATTCAGGTGTGCTGGGAGAAGTTTTCCAACTACTTCGAGGTGGAAACCAAGTTCGTGAATGTGAAGGAAGGGTCTTTCGTGATGGACCCGCATGATGCCGTGGAGGCTGTTGACGAGAACACCATCTGCATCTGTGGCATTCTCGGGTCTACCTATAACGGGGAGTTTGAGGACATCAAGCTCCTGAACGATCTTCTCATGGAGAAGAATGCCAAGACGGGGTAAGCAGCATTATCGAAATGATCTTTAATAATCGTTCTATACCAGCGGACGTTAGTATAACACGTGCGTCCATTGCCATATTCTCTTACCTCGAGATTCTTCCCCTCTTCCTTCCCACATTTCGGCCTCCCTGTGTTCCCCTCCCCCCTCCCCCACACCCCCCTTCGCGTGCAATACAGGTGGGACACGCCGATCCACGTGGACGCGGCGAGCGGCGGGTTTGTGGCGCCGTTCCTGTGGCCGGAGCTGGAGTGGGACTTCCGGCTGCCCACGGTGCGATCCATCAACGTGAGCGGGCACAAGTACGGGCTCGTGTACCCCGGCGTGGGGTGGGTGGTGTGGCGCAGCAAGGCCGACCTCCCCGAGGACCTCATCTTCCACGTCAACTACCTGGGCGCGGACCAGCCCACCTTCACGCTCAACTTCTCCAAAGGTACGCTCTGGTGCTAATATGGCCGGGGGGTTGGATGGTCGAGTGGGGAACATTCGGGGATGACGGGGTGAAATGTCTGGTGTGGGCTTGGGAGCAGCAAAAACATACCAAGGAACCGATTTGCTAATGTTCCCGCTGTTCCAGTTCACACTCCTCCCGCTGGTCGTAACTTTCTCCACGTACCTCCGTGATCTCGCGTAAAACGAACAGGAGTTCACTTGTATCTCTGCTTTCTTTCTCAAACACTGCCGCATTTTCAAATGCAGGCTCCAGCCAGCTAATTGCACAGTACTACCAGTTCGTCCGCCTTGGCTTTGAGGTGAGCTCTGCTTCCACTGGGTTTGTTGGATCTTCTGAGCGTATTAGATGCGAGCGAGCACTGCTCGTAGAACTTCTGGTGATGCTTCTACGGATTCGTTCAGATTGGCCTGTCCCTGTCCCTTTCACTCTGTCATGTGCGTCTGGCCCTTCCACCTCTGGCCCTTCCACCTCCTTCCCGTTCCCCTCCCATCCCTCCCATCCACCGCTGCCACTCATAGGGTTACCGCAAGATCATAGGCAACTGTCAGACGAACGCCATGTACCTCAAGAAGGCGATAGAGGACATGGGGTGCTTTGACATCCTCTCCAAGGACGTGGGTGTGCCGCTTGTCACCTTCGCTCTCAAGGAGAAGAACGGCAATTTCAACGAGTACGATATTGCTGACGTGCTCAAGCAGTTCGGGTGGATCATCCCCGCCTACACCATGGCCCCTGACCTCGAGCATGTCACCATGCTGCGCGCTCTCGTCCGAGAGGACTTCTCTCGCTCGCTCGCCGATCGCTTCCTGGCCGACCTGCGCATGACAGTGAAGATGCTGGAGGACAGAGGCGCTGGTATGCCCCGCACCAAATCCACGGCTGAGGCTGCTGCTGCTGCGGTTGCCTCGGTGCCCGAGCATAAGCCCGTGACAGTGGAGGTTCCCAAGCCTGGGTCAAAGCTGGCTCGCGACCTGGCAGCGGACGAGGTGTATGTGCTGTCGCCGCTGGCGGGCACGCGGCTGATGCCGCCCAGTAAGCTCGAGTACAGCCACTCGATGGACTCGTCCGCGCTGCGCCAGCGCACCTTCAGGGTGTTCAAGAAGAACAGCATTGCCAAGACCAACGGGGTGTGCTAGAGACTGTGGGGAAGAGCACCGAGCAGGCAGGTGCTGTGGCTGGCGCCATGCTGGTATGTTGACTATGGGATCACAGATCCTGTATACATGTCGAAGTCGTTAAGGTACTAGGTTATGTGCTTCCATGAAAAAAAAAAGTGTTTTTCTCTCTACAAACTTTTGCTGTGAGATGTATGCCTTCAATCATTTTTTGTGAAAATTTTCCCGCGGAGGGAGGAGGTTTCAATGGAGAGCTGTTGCTCCATACTTAGATGGAAGATTTAGGTTACTACATGAACTGTACCAAGATTCGTACAAACCAGTAGCCCATATTATACTTGATGCACGCTTTGGCAGTAATGAGGCACGTGGTGCTGCGGCCAGTTGACTTTGCCATGCACAGGAAATCATGCTGCTGCCTCCATCTTTTTCTCCAGCTCCTTCACTTTTCGCTGCACAGCACAAATAGCAAATGGGGAAGAGCAGCGGCTTAAACGAGCTGTGCCAGAGCAAACCTCTACCTGCAGTAGCTGCAACCACGGGTCACCTTGTGCTGGCGTGATGCTGTAGGCAGGCAAACAGACACCCAGCTTACCAGGAACTGTTTGGAGCGCCTGAATTCAGCGTCTGTGTCGGCCAACCTCTCATACACCTCCAGGGCCTCCCTCACTCGCCCCAGCGCTGCCAGCGCCTCTCCTCTGCGAATCACCGCCTGGGGGTTTGGAAAACAAAGGTGACCGGGAAACAGGAGGGGGATGGGGAACAACAAGCAAGCTGAGAAGGAGGATGGTATTCACTGAGGAAGAAAGGCTGTAGTGGGTGGCACAGGTGGGTGGCACAGGTGGGTAGCCAGGAGCCTTATTGCGTTCAGGCATGGGAAGGAGGGGTAAAGCAGGGCTTACCGAGGACCAACCAGGCTTGAGTGCTGCCGCGGCTTCAGCGTCTTCCAATGCTCCCGTAGGGTTACCACATGCCACCCTTGCAGCAGACCTTCAGTTACACGGGTTACAGCATATGCAGCAGTACATTGCACAGGAAGGCTTTTCAGGTTCGACCACCTGGCACAGACAAGATACCACAATCAAAAGTGACGCTGCCAGGGGTTTGCCTCGCCGACAGGAGCCTCTCAGACCAGCATTGCACTGCTCACCTGTTGCAGAGCAGGTTGTGTATTCCCCCAACAGGCGCCAACTCAATGGCCTGTGAGAGATGCGGGTGGGAGAGGCCAAAGGCAGTGAGGAGGAAGAAGGGAGAACCAGCAACAATAGCAACATATCTTGACGTCCCTAACTCCATCATCCTAACCACCCTCCCCCACCCTCCTTCCATCTCCCAGCGCAATCACCTGAGTGAAGAATTTCTCAGCCTCGTCCGCTCGGCCCTTCTCAAAAGCTGCATTGCCGCGACCCTTCAACTCCAGAGCCGCCAGATTCGTCTCCGCGCTCCCCCCCGCGCACTGCCTCTCCAGCAGCCGCGCCGCGTGCGCTGCCGTGCTGCAGTGGCGGATGATCGTCTGGGACGGCAGCAGCTCCAGATTCGGGCCTGCTCCGCACCGCCCTGTGATTGTAACGAGGGGTCAGGAACACAGAAATGCCGGTCATTGTTGCCTGACCGTGCGTCATGACCAGCAAAGCTCACAGTTTTATGCGAGGAACTGCCAATAAATTGGAGAGAAGTGAGTGGCTCTTGCTGCTTCATCCGTATCCAGACATCTCCTTCATGCCATGCGTCATACGCCACGAAACAAACTGTCATCTCACCTAGACATCCACACGAGTCCACATTCACGTGCGGCGGCGCCAGGCCGCGGAAGTGGTCAAGCGTCTGCAGCCCGCCGTCTTTGCGACAGGTCTTCCCCACGCACACGTTGATCTCCGTCACTTCCGCCTCACTCGCCTTATCTGCTGCTGCTGCAGCGGCGCAGCTGCGGCGAGGATGTCGCGCGGGGTTGGAAGATGGTTGTTTGCATGGCGGCGGAAAGCTGTGGGATGTGTTTTTGATTGGTTCATGTGAACTTGAGGAGTGAGTTGAGGTTAGAGAATGAAGCTGGGAAATGACGACTCGGGAAGGAAAGATGGAGCACATGGCGTTTCACGAGAATGAGAAGGTGAGGCTGTCAAATGCTAACCCAAAGCTCGAGGAATTCTGGTGGGTGGAATGGAGTCGAAGGACTATGAAGGAAGCAAATTCAAAAACAGCCGCCATGGCAGAATGAGAATATACTTGAAGTGGTGAAGTTGGGCGAGACCCATTGGTGTGGCGAGGAATATCAGTGGAGAGAGTGTAAAGGCAAGGCTGTCCGAACCAAACCACCAGGTATGTTCGCGACAAACGGGTGCTTCGGGAGGTTGTTATTGGTCGAGAACACGTGGCCGTCAAACACTGGTGTCGTCTCTGCTTGGGCAGTTTCACATTACTGGAGTCAGAGCAGGCTGACCTGGCTTGCCAATAACCTCGGTCTGATCCGAAGCTGCGAGCCACCTCCGAGCCAACCTGCTCAGCTGAGCCGAGCCTCAACCAGTAAAAATCTAGAAGCCCCTGGGAAGGTTACAGAAATTCGCTTACGGTGCCAGTTGCCCAGGCTAGTCAGTTTCCAAGGTAGGGACTTGCGACGCACTCGCGTTTTGGCAGCGAAACGGTTACCAGATCTTGTCGCAACTCTTCTGGATGGCCAGAACGGACTGAAATAATAGCTTGCTCTCTGACATTTCTCTTGCATATCGTCCAGATACTTCGCCACGCATTTTAGATTAGTTACGGGCTCGGGAACTTATCGCCATTGTTCTCCATCGGCGTTGGGACAGCTGCTGCTGCTTACGACTCCGCCATGCTTTCGCTGGACGCTCCCCTGCTTCTTTGGCCTCGGAAGCTAGCACCTTCGCGTGCACTCCGACCTACCTCACACTCACAGCCATTCCGGACATCGTCACTTGGAACACCACTGTTGTCTATTCGTCCATCAGGGCTTCCAAGCAACCAAGGCTCGCTTCTAGCTTCACACCCTCACCGTCATCCATTCCGCACAGAATTCCTCTCACGCCGTTCACGACCACGTTTCGGTCAGCTAGGGCAGATTCAGAAGCACGCTTCAGCGCCGCCTGCTCGCTGCTCTTCCAAGCTCAACCCCTCCGATTCCTCCTCCGAGTCCTCTCAAAACCCTGATGATACATGCTCAGACGACAAGCTTGGCGAAACACAAGCGAATTCGCCAGATTCGCCAATCGGCAAGCTGTCCAATCCGAACGCGTCCAGCCCCAAGGCTCGTCAACGAGAGAATTCCAGCGATGCATCCGTGAGAAAATTCGCTGCCAAGCAGACTGAACATGAGAAAAATCCGTCAAATGAATCCGACGAGTCATCCTCGCGGCCCGCCAGCTTGTCAGACCGCGCCAAGGAGCGCTTGCAGCGGATAGAGGAAGCAGCCGCCGCCGCGAAATCCGGAAACGATCCTTTCAAGGGCATGGTGGCTGTGGCAGCCCAACGGCTGCAAGACTACTTCGATCAGACTAGCCTGGTTGGGGGTGCAGGGGGGGTTGGTCAGGAAGGGGTTGGGTTGAGGGGTGAGGAGGCGGAGGGGGGGGATGGGAGCAAGGAGACGGCGTGGCAGCGGTGGGAGAGGGTGTTTGGAGAGGTGGAGGAGCGAGAGGCCATGCTGACGAGTCTGCAGGTGGGGACAGGGAACGCGCTGGGAATCCACCACCGACAACATGCTTTGCATTATCCTTCTCATTTTCCTCCCCTGCTCTCCTGCTCTCCTGAAACTCCTTTCCTGCTCCCCTCTTTCTCTTCTGCTCCTCTCCTCGTCTCCCCCTCTCCTGCTCCTCTCCTGCTCTCCTCCTCGCCCGCTCTCCTCTCCTCCTCTCCTGCTCGCTCTCATGGACTCACTCACCCGCGTCCCTCTGCTATCTGCGTCCCTCTGCTCTCTCTGCGCAGTCCCAACTGGACGACCTGGTGGGCGATGAGGACTTCACGGCACCCTTTTAAATCGACTTAAAGTGCTTTCTTTCTCTCTCATGGACTCACCTACATCCCTTTGCCATCTGCGTCCCTCTCTCTGCGCAGTTCCAACTGGACGACCTGGTGGGCGATGAGGACTTCACGGCAGCTGCCAAGCTGCAGGCCGCCATCCGTGCGCTGGAGGACCAAGACGCCATGGCTGCCGTCTTCACTGAGCTCAAGGTACAAACAAATGGCTGTTTGTTCTGTCCTCGCTGACCTTCCTGTCCCGCTTTCCTGCTCTTTTTTCCTTTCCCCACTAATTCGCCTTCCTCTGTGTGGTTTCCCTCCGACCTCACTGCTCTCTCTCATTCACTCCTCTGCGTCCGGCAAGCAGGCGGCGGTGGCGGAGGAAAGGTACAGCGATGCCAAACACCTCCGCGACGATGCTGGCGCCGGGCTGGTGAGTGTGTGCGAGCAGCATCTGTCACCTGAAGGGGGAGAGAGGAGCGAGGACAAGGCGTGGGTTCCGTTGTCTTGCCGTTTGCAGACTACTTGAAAAGCACAAGATGCGAAGGCAAGAAGAACTTTGATTGCAGTGTGGCCAGGGGTGTGAGTGAGGTATGGTTGGGGAGCTGAGCTTGATGACGCATTGGTGTCATGTGTTTTCCCTACACGTCCGTGCAGGTGGGGTGGTGGGCAGGGCTGGACGAGAGTGGATCAGCGGACCCCTTCGGGCGACTCGTGCACGTGTCACAGCAGCACGGCAAGCTGCTCGCCAAGTCCTACACTGCCAAGTAAGCCCCCAGTCATGGCTCCGTGACCCGTCGAGGTCAGGGGGGTGGGCGTGAGCAGATGCGCTTGTGATGGCTTGCAAATGCGCGGGGGAGTTTTGCCGACTTGTGTGTACTTTCCTGCATCCGTTGGTTCAAGGATTCTCTCTTCACTTGATCACGTTTGTGGTTGTGTGCGTGTGCTGCTGGCAGGCAGCTGTCAGTGGCAGGGCAGGGCATTCCCATCTTTGAGATGTACGTGGCTCGCAATGCCGCCAACCCCAACCGATACGACCGCCAGGTGGGGTCAGCACTGGGCCAGTTAACTTCAGATGTGACTTTACACCCCAAAAAGGTGCCGTCTCATCGCTCTTGTGCGTTTAACTTGATTGTGATGAGCGTGAACCACTGCTAGCCAGCACGACTTTGTTGTTTCATCCCAATACCTTCTTCCCCACGGCTGTGCCTCTATGCCTCCTTCCCACGCCCCTGCTCCAATGCCTGTGCGTGCAGGCAGTGTACCTGCACCACGAGACAGCCACCATGCAGGGCAAGGGCGCTTCCTCCACCACCACAAGCCCTGCGCCAAGCACCTCCCCCTCAACCAGCAACAGTGCCACCGATGCTGCCCCCCTCGTCCCCGTCATCATCATCAGCATCCGCGCCTGCCCCATCATCCACGCCACCGTCCAGCGTGCAACGGGTTCAGGATGCCGTCTCGTTCAGCTGGGGGAAGAAGCAAGCAGCAGAGGATGGCAAGGCGGGCGATGCAGGAGCAAGGGCAGGGGCAGGAGAGAAGGGTGGCAGTGCATCTCAGTCGCCGGCAGATCCAGCCTCAGGCCAGGCGTCACCTTCACCAGTTCCACCCACCCCTCCGCCCTCTCCCTCCGCTGCCTCCTCCCCTCCCTCCTCCTCCCCTTCCTCTGCCTCCTCTCCCCCCTCGTCTCTCCCGCCCGGCGCCGACGATAGCTTATCGCGGGTGCTTGATTTCTTCCGCGAGCGGTTACCAGACGTGAAGCTGCGGGTCTTCCCTGTCGTGTCCCCTGCTGACGTGGCAGCACCGGACGGGTCGGGCGCTGCAGGGACAGCAGATATTCCGCGTATTGTAGAGGACGTGGTGAAGCGGATAGCGAGAGACAGGGAATCTGCAGCTGCTGCTGCAGCGGGGGAGGCAGCAGCGTCAGCAGCAGGGGGGGAGGGAGGGAATGAGGGGGAATCTGGAAGCGACAGCGGTGCAGGTGATGGTGTGGGGAAAGTTAAGGGGCCATTACAAGGAGACAGTATGAAGGATGAAAGTGAAGGGGTTGTTCCTGGCAGAGGGGACACGAGTGACAGTGGAGAAGGGGAGGGCACTGTGCAGGGGGGCAGGAGTGGGACGTCTGGAGCTGGTGTGGTGGTTGGTGAAGCAGGTGAAGCGGGAGAGGCAGCAGTGCCGTCTGTACAGGCAGAGAGGGCAGGTGCAGATGCAGGTACAGGGAGCAGGGACGGTGGTGCAGACGACCCGAGGCGTGCCAGTCAGCTGCCAGAGCGTGACTTGCGGCGTCTGAGGGCGTTTAGAGAGCGAAACGGGATGACTGGCGAGGGCACAGGTGGGAGCAAGAGCTCTAATGGCAGTGACAGTGACAGCAGCAACAGTAGCAGTAGAGGAGAAATAGGCAGGGAGGAGGTCGCAGGTGGGGTGGACAGGGAGGGACTCGCAGGCTCGTCTGGTCCTGGCAGAGGCAGTAGAGAGGGCGGGGGAGGTGGTGGTGGGGAGGGGGAAGGCGGGGCGGAGCGAAGCGACGTTGAGGACGGATCAGAGGATGCAGAGGGGCGGCAGGGCATCGCTGTGCGCGTGGTGGTGGGCGGAGTGTTCCCGGGGGACGGCGCAGGGGAGAGCGTCACCAAGGTGCCAGCGAGGATCGAGTGGCGAGGCAAGGACGCGTTTGTCCTTACTGTGGAGGACAGCGAGGGCGATCGGGATGCAGCTAGCAGCAGCAGCACGGGAACATCTGCAACTGACCCAGCAGCACCGCAACCCCCCTCCTCTTCGTCCTCTTCCTCCTCGTCCCAGTCAGCAGCGGTGCAGGCAGCGGTGAGTGAGCGGCTGGCATCAGCAGCAACGAGGGCAGCGGCGAATCTGATGCCGGAGGACGTGGCCAAGCAGCTGTGGGGCGTCGACCGCTTCTCAGGACCCGTAAGCCCCTTCTTACCCGTGAGACCTTGCTCCTGCCCTTCTGTCCTCGCCCCTCCACCCCTCCGTCTTTCCGCCATTATCCGTCCGGCCTCGGTCCTGTGTGGTTCTCGGTCGTGGCGCAGCTGATCCATGCCCTGTGCATGCCCTACTTGCTGTCCCCTTATCCTCGCCTATCCATACCATATCCATGCCCTATCCTGCGTGCCCCTTTCTGCCACGCCAGGAGGTGTTAAAGGACAAGGACGTGGCACAGCTGATCCATGCCCTATGCATGCCGTACCTGTTTCCCCCTTATTCGTTATCCCCTATCCTGCCCTCACCATCACCATGCCAGGAGGTGTTCAAGGACAAGGACGTGGCGCAGCTGATCCGCACGGCAGTGCAGCATGTGCAGAGGAGGCGCTACACACTGCCCAGAACCACCGCCTTCACTCGCATCCATGCCGCCGATGCCACCACCGACCCCTTTGCTGGTGCGCTGTGTCAGAACTTAAGCTTAAAATCGATACATTAGAAATGAGCAAAATACAAAGTGTGAGATTGAGGGCTAACACTAACGCACTGTCCTCTGCAGCTTGAAGCATCATTGTTTTGTTGTTCTTTTGCTCCTGGTTCATGAGTTGTTGCGTTTGGGTTTGGGACTTCCCTTCCCTCTCCACCACGCCTTACCCCTGCTTGTCTCTCCCATTCTACCCATCGACCCTCTTAGGTTTGTACGTGGGTGCATATGGCCCATACACTTCCGAGGCTATTCAGGTCAGGCGTAGGTTCGGCACGTGGGAGGAACCAGAGGGGGAGGAGGAGGAGAGTGGCGCTGGGGAGGCAGGGGAGGGGTCCGGGAGGAGGAAGAGGCAGGGCGAGCGGGCGTTGGTGCCGCCGTTTGAGTACGTGGAGGGGGTGAAGCTCACAGGCGACTTCAATGTGCCTGCAGGCAAGGTGAGAGCTGCTCCTTGGGTTACTTCTGCAGGCAAGGTGAGAGCTGCTCCTTGGGTTGCTTCTGCAGGCAAGGTGAGAGCTGCTCCTTGGGTTACTTCTGCAGGCAAGGTGAGAGCTGCTCCTTGGGTTACTTCTGCAGGCAAGGTGAGAGCTGCTCCTTGGGTTACTCCTCAGGGAAGGTGAGCTCTCCCTCTGGTTTCCCCTCTGGGATGGTTTCGCCGTTTGAGTACGTGGAGGGGGTGAAGCTCACAGGTGACTTCAACGTGCCTGTTGGGAAGGTGAGCTCTGCCCGGCCATACTCCTGCTGGGATGGTGACTTTGACAGCACTGCTAGATTTATCTGGCTACTTTTTGCTTGGAATGGGACGGGGTTTTTTCTTCAAAATGTGGTTAGAGGCTGAGAGCTCCTTGTGCTGTTGGGTCTCTGGCCTGTGGCTTGAGCTCTTTGACTGACTGTTGATGTCGGTGCTGCCCTGCTTGTGTGTGGGGTGCATGCGCTTCTGCCTGCAGGTGTCTTTTCGAGCAAAGATCGGGCGGCATTGGCAGATGCCGTTCCGAGGGGTGTACCCCGATGAGCTGGGTGTGGTGAGTCAGTGCACTCCCTGTCTGCGTGTTCACACAGTGTCCTCTGAGTGAATTGCTTATGTTAAATTTCCAGAACTTGTTTGTTCTTTTGAGCATTCGGCTCCTGTCTGGCAGCTGGACAAGGCACTCCTGCGCAGCTCGATTGTTTGTACCACTCTGGCCGAGTCGCCACCTTCAGTTCTTGAGTGTCTTTGCATGCAGATACTATGATCAATCATGGTTTTCACCATCCTAACAGGCATGCCGTATGTGTTTCTGTGCCTCGTGTTATTCCAGGTTGCGAGGTACCCTGGCCAGGGTCAGCTGGCAGAGCCGGGTTTCAAGAATCCTCGTTGGGTGGATGGGGAGTTGCTTGTCTTTGATGGAAAGGTATCTCATCTCACCCTCCTGTTTTCTACCGTCGTCACTCCTCCTTACTGTACCTCACCGCCGTACGTGTGGCCGTGCTTGTGGATTGTATCTGTTCTGCACTGATTTCATCCAATTATCTATGTCTTTTTTTTCACACCAACTTATCATGTTGCTTGTGGCTCCTTGTATGGCAGGGTTCTCGCCACACAAATGGTGCTGAGCTCGGCTTTGTTTTCTCATTACCTGAAAAGCACTTTCTCATTCTCTTCAACCGATTAAAGCTTCAAGCTTGAACCGAGCATATAGGTTGGTGCAACATGTAGCAACATATAGTATAGTATTTTCTGAAGTTGTTAGCAAAAGTGTACTGTCCGGGCATCCACACTGCCACGTGTCTCTCTGTAGGAGCTGGAGGTCTCATCATGACATGTCCAAGAATTGGTCCGCCACAGCATATTCGTGGGGAAGAACGTAACGAACTGGCGATGAGGGAGTGTACTGTTCCTCGCTTGGTTGAGCCATTGGCTGGCGAAAAAAGCTCTGCAGAAGGTAATCCAACTGGGAAACAGATGAGGGCAAGCGAGTCACGTTGGTGGAATCGCAGGAAGCCATTTCTCCAGGCAATGTCTCTCTGCAATTCCGCCATGAGCATAGCAAGCGCAATACCATTGTAGCGCCAGCGAGTTATACAATTTCAATCTCCCAGTTTCGGGTAGGGTTGGTGTGGCATGTATGGTAGCTGGCTCCGCTTATCCGAGTAACGACCTTTCTTTAGAATCGATAACCCGTCAGATAGTCTTGTGCACTCGCCGACGTGGCGGCTACAGAGACTCCGGAGGTAGGCCCAGGGGGCGCGAAGAAGCGACAGCGATCCCCGGAGGTAGTTGAGGTCAAAGAAGGAGGCGGAGTCATGGAGCCAGCAAGAAAGATAGCAATAGCAGTGGATTTGAGCGATGAAAGCGCTCACGCAGTCAAGTGGGCTGTCAAGAACTATCTACGTCCTTCAGACCATGTGAGTTTGTTGAACTACGTGTTATCCGGAAAAGATGCGGCACGGATACTCGGAAAGATAATGCTTGCGACTCGGTCTGACTTTTAATTTTGAGGTGATAATTATGCTAGCTTCATACCACCAGGAAAAAAGAACTATGAACTGTTCTGCCTCACATCGCTGGTCGATAAAACGGCGTTATGTTGTGTATCAGGTGGTGCTGTTACATGTTCGTCCCACCTCCGTGTTATATGGTGCGGATTGGGGTGCGTCGGAAACCACAGAGGAAGCTCCTGATAAGGAGACGAAGCAGAAGATGGAGGACGACTTTGATGCGCTGACCGTTGCCAAGGCGAAGGATCTTGCTGCTCCATTAGAAGAGGCTGGAATACAGTACAAGACCCACATTGTGAAAGATCATGACATGAAAGAGCGTATCTGCCTTGAGGTATGCTGGATACGAGTGTTTTACGCGTTTCAACACATTACAGATTACATGCCGGATACTACCTGTGCTGCTATTTGCATTTGCTTGCAAGGCTCGAATATCAGTGCTACTCCTCTTTGGCTGACTACAGGTGGAGCGGGCTGGGGTCAATGCCTGCATTATTGGAAGCCGAGGGTTTGGTGCAGAGAAGCGGTCAAGGAAGGCTCGCCTGGGTAGTGTCAGCGACTACTGTGTCCACCACTGTAAGTCTTGCACTCTTTTCTTTCCCGTTTCCATGGTTGCTCATATTATTTGCAGACAGGTTCAGGTGAATGCTTTCGAATGTGTATGTGTTCAGGTGACTGCCCTGTTGTGGTTGTGCGGATGCATGAGGATAAGAAGGAAGATGAAGCCCGAGCAGCAACATGAGGTTACGTTGGTCTTTTCTGCTGTACCGGCATTACGACGGATCTTTCCTTTTCCCAGAAGCATGGTTATGCGGGCATTGATCATGGCTCCACTCATTCTAGTTCATCTTAACCTAATAAGTTCGCCTAGGGTGGTGGCATCTAGATGGATGCCCGCTTATCAATCCGTGGCCATCTGACAGCATTAGCTTTGTTAAAGGTATCTTGTTTAGCTGTCTAACTAAAAGACAATCCTGGGTGTACAATTTTAGTGGTGCTGCATCTGAAAGCGCCTATCTGACGTCACGCGTAGGTGCTTTTTTGGCTATGTGGCAAGAGTTTCGGCTTTCCCTTGGCGCTCTTTTCAACCACAGGTTTCCTCCTTCACGTCACTTCACCTCACTCCTGCGATTGACTTCGTGCATGGAGTGCGAGGAAACAACAGATGGTTCTCAAGCGAGCTGTGAGAAACCGATCTTTCAGCAAACAGAACAATTTTACAGTACGTGCCCTTTGCAGAGTGAAGCGGCTAGCGGAGAACATGTCGGAAGAGGAAACCTCGAGAAGTCTTAGCGCTCTCAAAGACTTGAATGTCAGTTTTGTGGTCACGGACCCTAAACAGCGGGACAACCCCATTGTATATGTTAGCGATGCCTTTCTGGAATTGACGGGTTACACCCGTAAGGAGGTGCTTGGTCGAAATTGCAGATTCCTTCAGGGCCCGGGGACTGATAGAGGAGCAGTTGTGAAGATACGTGATGCCATTAGGTCGGTGGCATGTTTGTCGTATCTAGTTGTCCCTTACGTCTTTCAGGTTCTGACACCAGCCGTCCGGCTATTTTTCGTTTTGCAGACAAGAAGTTTCATGCCAGGTTCAGATTTTGAATTATACGAAGAATGGTACTCCGTTCTGGAACCTTTTCCACATAACTCCTGTTCATATGGGTCCGACGCATGCGCTCGAGCATTACATCGGCGTACAGACTTGTTTGCCTGCACGGTTTGAAGCCGCTGAAGAGGTTACAACAACATTAGCTTCTGGACAGAGCCCTGCAAGTGCTGGTGCTGCACAAGTCAGCCAAAATGGTGCGCAGCTCATGACCTTCTTTGTGACTGACTCGTGTGCCCGCCGCGCTAGGAGAGTGTTGCCTGGATTGCATATTGCCATCAGGCTTGCAATTGCTACCTAGCTCGCGGTAATCCACAAGTATGATGATTGAGAAGGAAGAGCGCGTAATCTGATGAATGGACTGTTATTGTCAGCTCCCTCATATGGTCTGTGTGCGGCATTGCAGATGGTGGCCTGCGTTTCCAAGAATACGAATCGCTTGCTCGGCTATCAGCCGAGCTTGCTTCGAATAAGTGGGCCTCTTTTTGTGAGCTCCTTCAGAGCTCTTTACCTGCTCAGAGAAATGCAGGTCCTGAGATTGCAGGCAGTTCAGTTGACTCAGTTTCTCAGCTTCCAGGAACGCTTCAGACATCGCTGGCAAGAATTCATCAATGCATTGTACTGTAAGTTGGCCTTCTCTGCATCATGTGCATTCGTTTCCGTGTTTGGCTTTGCCGACTAACATCTGAAAAATGTGCAGGGTCGATGCCACAAACTCAGAGTATCCCATCGTCTATGCAAGCAAGCCCTTCTTAAGAATGACAGGTGCAGAACATGCAACTCAAGATTCCTCAAACTTTCTCATACATATTGCTAACAGACAAGTTTGTTTGCCAGGTTATTCTTGGCAAGAAGTGGTGGGAAAAAACTGCCGCTTCCTTCAAGGACCAGAGACTAACCCGGACCATGTCCAACAGGTACAGTAATGCATGTGTATATTTTTACACCTTAGTGATATGTGCTCATGCTGCTCGCATGATCCATTGCTGCCGTGGACTTTGTGCGTGACAGCTTCGGGAGGCCTTACATGGGAGCAGGTCATGTTCTGTAAATATCCTCAATTACAGGCAAGTACTTGATGTCTGGAAGGGCACTGCAATTTTTCCTTGGTGGGTGATTGTTTGCTGATGAGATACCCTACTTCTAAACCATGTGCAGAAAGGATGGTTCGAAGTTTTGGAACCTGCTGCATGTGTCTCCAGTGAGGTCCTTTGATGGAAAAGTAGGTTACATTGCGGCTGGCCTTTCATGCATCTATGGTCCATGTGATTTACTGATAACTAACGCGGTTCTGTGATTTTGCAGATTCATTTTTATTGTGGTGTCCTGATGGAAGTCCCAACAGGCGCGCAGTCACCTATTCCCACAAATGTTTCTCAGCAGCAGCTCGGTGTCGTTGGTGAAGTTAGGATTGCAGTTAGAAGTCTATCGTGCACAAAAAAATAGTAAGTGTACCTGTACATACCTATGTTGCAGAGTAGATCAAAGAAATTGATGCTGAAACTCGAATACAAGGCAAACCGCCCTGCTGTTTTAGATGAGTTTGTTGGTGACTGGTTGGTTGGTTGGCTGGCTGCACGATTCGCTGGTTGCTCTCTGGTTGGTGGATAGCGGGCTGGTAGGCTGGCGGGTGGGTGGCGGGGCAGTGTGGCATGCCTGGTGTACACAAACCCTGTCGTTAGCTTGCTCTCGTGCACCACTGTAGACCTAGTGTACTCCAATGCACACCCCTGTGGTGGTTTCCTATAGCAAAAGCCCTGTGGAATGCCCACCCTGTTGCATAGACTCTGTCATGTGCAAGTCCTGGAACAAGTGCACATTCTCTGTAATAACGTGCATGCATGCATAAGCCCTGTGGTAAGTATGCCCTGATGTACAAGCTTGGTAGTTAGTACTCCCGATGCACAGCTCTGTGATCAGTGTGCTCTGGTGCATAAGCCCTGTGATGAGCATGCCAAAAAGCATAAGCTCTGGGATTAGCCCTGTGGTTGGCCCTGTGGATAACCCTGTGGTTAGCCTTGTGGTTAGCCCTGTTGCCCTGTCGTTAGTCCTGTCGTTAGCCCTGTTGTTAGCCCTGTTGCCCTATTGTTAGCCCTGTTGCCCTGTTGTTAGCCCTGTCATTATTCCCGTTGCCCTGTTATTAGCCCTGTCATTAGCCCTGTTGCCCTGTCATCAGCCCTGTGGTTAGCCCTGTGGTTAGGCCCTACGCAGGGGGTTGGTGAGGTGGGAGGGTCCGGTGGGGGAGGAACAGGGGAAGAGGGGTGTGGTGTGGGGGGGCTACGCAGGGGGAGAGGGGGGGATACCATACCTGAAAGGGTTACTAGTCTAGATAACCTATCCTATCCTATCTGCTTCAGCTCTAGCATAGGTCTTCATCTTCCGCCTTGGGAGCATAGGGCTTCCAGCATAGGGCTTCTAGGTGGAGCTGCTTCTGTTGTCCTGCAAGCAGACGAGAGGAGGCAATGCAGGCAAAATTCAATGTTCTCTACATGTTGGAATCACGTAAAATGTGAAATGATAGGTATTGTCCGACTCGGGCACATGATTTACATTGTTAACATTCCTACACAATGTACATGATATGATATGATATGCTGTTTCTGGGATTCAGCCTGTGTTCGGTTGCTTTTTGCTCACCTTCACAGACAACGATGAGCTCGTCACCAGCTGGCCTCTCCAGTTGGTTCCACTGCCTTACTCTCCACCCCTGCCTCACCAGTCCAATCCTGTCATGTCAGCAACACATCCCAAATGAAGCAGGGAGAAAGAGAGAGAAACGAGGCAGCGAGAGAGAGAAGGGCACATGAGAGAAACAAAGCAGCGAGAGAAAAGGTTCAAGGACACGGGCATGTGGAAGGATAAAGCTTATGGTTCCACATTTGTTAGCAAATTAGCCACAGCGAAATTGTGTTGTCAGACAGAGAGAGAAACAGGCATGAAATGCAAAATGACTATGAGACATGGACAAGAAGTGCGGGGTTGGAAGGGGTATTGGCTCGCCATGCAAGTGTGGTGCGAAGGGAAAAGGGGTGGGAGCTGAAACCCACCACAAGAAAAGGCCTCAAGGATGTGCTTATCGCGTGCACCCTCGTGCTCCAATGCTCCTGCCAAAATGTTGCTCTGCCCACTGCTGCTGATCACACCCGAAGGAGGAAACACGAGGGAATCAGGCATGTGAGGAAAGAGGAGGAGAAGAGTGAAGAAAGAGGAGAGGATGAGCCGAGAAATAAGGAATGTGAAGAGAAGTGGAGAGGAAGAGCCGAGAAATAGAGCATCTGAAGGTAGAAGAGTGAAGGTAAAAGAAACGAGAAACGGAGAGGTGATGCAACACAGAAGCCGACAAAGGGAAACTGGGGGCAGAGAAGAAGAGAGTAGAGCGAACAGCATTACCATAAGAAGACGACCTGGTTGACTTGACCTCACTTGTAGTCCGTCCCATGTCAACATTGCGTGCCTGTTTGCCAGACGGTGGTGCAGGAGGACAGTGGTGCCTGTTGATGCCTGTTGGTGCCTGTTGATGCCTGTTGGTGCCTGTTGGTGCCTGTTGATGCCTGTTGATGCCTGTTGATGCCTGTTGGTGCCTGTTGATGCCTGTTGGTGCCTGTTGATGCCTGTTGGTGCCTGTTGGTGCCTGTTGGTGCCTGTTGGTGCCTGTTGGTGCCTGTTGATGCCTGTTGATGCCTGTTGATGCCTGTTGATGCCTGTTGGTGCCTGTTGATGCCTGTTGATGCCTGTTGATGCCTGTTGGTGCCTGTTGGTGCCTGTTGATACCTGTTGGTGCCTGTTGCTGCCTGTTGATGCCTGTTGATGCCTGTTGGCGCCTGTTGGGGCAGGTGGTGCCAGTTTGCCAGAGAGTGGTGCAGGAGGATATGAGAGGAGAGAAGGTGGCGTGAAGAAGCGGAGGGGGAGGAAGCAAGAGTGGACGGAGCTTAGTGTTTTGAGGAGATGTGAGAAGGGAGGGGATCAGGAACGTACCACGAAAAGAGGGCAGTTGACTCGCCCTTGCTTGTTGCCCCTTGCTGATACTGCTGCTGCTGCCACTCCCGTGCCGTGCTCTGTTCGACTCGAGGAAAAAAGGCAGGGGAGGAGGATACAAGGAAGGTATGAGAGGAGCAGCGATGACGCTCAAAGAAGAAAGAGAGAGGGCTGGCTAGGTGACAAAAAGGAAATGTGGAGGGGATCTTAGCATGCAGCATGCGAATGCCGCTTGACCGTTGCTCCCTCTGACAGAAAAACGAGTGGCACGGGAGACTAAACTGACAAGCAACCCGAGGACCTTACCTTTTAAGACGTCTCAAAAGAAGTCTGATGGAGACCCGTTGGAAAAGGACCTCACCACATTGTGTCTGCCCATTGTGTTCCCTCCAGCACCCCATTTGCTGTCTCGCCTTGCTGTCCTCGCCTGTTGGAAGAAATACAGGGACAGGAAGAGCGGTGACAGGGAAGGAAATACAGAGAAAAGGGTGAAGGTACAGTCATACAGAGGGGACTGGGAGGGGCGGAATAATGTCAGTGGAAGAAAAGGAGGCAATGACAAATGAGGAAAAAGACAGAAAGGAGAGAGTGCAGCGGAGCAGTAACGTGTAGCGATGAGTAGAGGATCAGAGGAGCAGGCCACAGCGAATGCCAAGGAAGCGGATCTATCAGAGGAGACTCACCACATCCCAGTCTTCTTCCTCATCTCTGCTCCTTCATCTCTGCTCCCACTTTCCTGCTCCCCTGCGTCCTCCTCTGTTCCCGAACACCTGAGAAGAGCAAGGAGAAGAAGGAACGACGGTGATGGAATAAAAGCCAAAGTCCAACAGCCTACTGAGGAGAAGAGGAGTGGTACGGGAGAAGAAAATGATGGAACGAGAACAAGAGAATAAAAGCATAAGGCGAACCTTACCACGTGCGCTGCAGTAACCTCCTCTGCTCCCTCTCCTCCGCCTCAGTGCCCTCTCCTCCTTTCCATGTATCGTCTGCTGCTCCCTCCCCTTTGCATGTATCTTCGTCTGCTGTTTCTCCTCCTGCTCTCTATCCTAAAGAAACAAGCAGTGCCACAACCTAAAGGAGACGAGAGGAATGCGAGCCTACAAGTTACAGTGACAAGCTAAAACAGGCATTCTACACCCTGTACAATATAACAGACCAAGGAACACAGCAGATAAAGGATATCAAGATGATCCCACCTATCCACTCATTGGGATTACAAAGTTGTCACCCCTGTATGTGTTCGTTTCTTTCTGGTCTGAAAACTTCTAGAGCTTGATTGTTTGACTGTTTGTTATTCTCTCCTGCGTGCGTCACGGATAAGTCATGCCCTGTAGTCAGAGTGGGGTTAGCGTACCTGTAGTTAGGCGCTGCCCTGTATTCACCAGAGTCCAATCGAGCCCCACTTAGAGGCTCAATACGTTGTGACTTTTGAGTCGACTCAAAAGTCACCAGAGCAGAGCAGCGAGTCCCGCCAGATGAAGCTTCTGGAAGATGGGTGTAAAGGGGGGATGGGTAGAGGCAGAATGGGTGGAGGGAGCAGGTAGGGGAGGTGAAAGCGGCGGGGAGAGGAAATGAGAGAGCAAATGAAGGACACAATGGGAAAGCAGGAGTACTGAAGCAATCACCGATGAATGCATGAATGTGAAACGAGTGTCAAAGGCTGGATGTCAAACCAGAGGCTGGATGTCAAACCAGAGGCTGGATGTCAAACCAGAGGCTGGATGTCAAACCAGAGGCTGGATGGGCCACAGCTGTGTCGAGTTCCGCTCTTGAAGTGTTGGCTCTCAGAGTGTTGCTCCTGAGTGTTCCACTCCTTTTGTCATGGAGCCAGGGCATGGGCTGGGCTGGGCTGGTGAGAGGGAGAAAAAAGGGTAAGGGATGCCGTAAACTGATACAGGGATGGAATAAAGCAGTGAATGATAATCACAAGCGACAAATGAAGCAAAGGCAGGCAAAACTGGAAAATTTCAGAAGGGAAACCAAGGTGGAAGGATGCAATGAAAACAGAGGGGCGATGGTAGCTCATGGCACTAGGTTGGCGAGCTAGCAGGCAAGGGGGACGAGACGCGGGCGTGAGTGTGAGTGCATTCTAACCCTCTAGGACTCTAGTGTGAGCTCAAGCCGCCCCAGTGCCATGTGCTACCATCGCCACGCGAACGTTTTTAATACCTTCATGCGAAGGCGGCGTTTTGGTTCGAAGCATGCTTGAAAAGAGAGGCTGCGCAATTGTGAACACGAATTACAAGGTAAAGCGGCGGTAAGGATGGCAAGGGTTGAGGAGGGAACTTAGCGGGATTCAGAAGCTGCTCGTCGCCTTGTTAATGCCAGCAGCAGCCCTCCCAGCAGCAGCACTCCCAGCAGCAGCACTCAAGGTCGCTGGGCGCGTGAGGGAGCGGCGTGGTCAGCAGGGCATGCAGGAGGCACGCACGCCGCTGTGACTGCCTGCCGTGCGTCATCCCACCGCCCTCCCTCCCCACACCACGCTGCCACAGCCCTGTGAGAGAGGGGGAAAGCTTAGGAGAGGGAAGGGAGCGAGTGGGAGAGAGCAGAGAACGCAGAAGGGGGGCAGGAATTGAAGAAGTTAGTCTAATACAAGCATGGGCGCGATTGAAACAAAACGGAGGCATAATACTGTGAGAGTAAAAGCTGGAAGTTAAACAACAGGTGGCACAGTGAAAGGGTAGGCGATGGTAGCTCATGGCACTAGGTTGGCGAGCTAGCAGGCAAGTGGGACGAGACGCGGGCGTGAGTGTGAGTGCATTCTAACCCTCTAGGACTCTAGTGTGAGCTCAAGCCGCCCCAGTGCCATGTGCTACCATCGCCACACGAACGTGTTTAACACCTTCATGCGAAGGCGGCGTTTTGGTTCGAAGCATGCTTGAAAAGAGAGGCTGCGCAATTGTGAACACGAATTACAAGGTAAAGCGGCAGCAAGGGTTGAGGAGGGAACTTAGCGGGATTCAGAAGCTGCTCGTCGCCTTGTTACTGTCAGCAGCAGCCCTCCCAACAGCAGCGACACTCCCAGCAGCAGCACTCAAGGTCGCTGGGCGCGTGAGGGAGCGGCGTGGTCAGCAGGGCATGCAGGAGGCACGCACGCCGCTGTGACTGCCTGCCGTGCGTCATCCCACCGCCCTCCCTCCCCGCACCACGCTGCCACAGCCCTGTGAGAGAGGGGGAAAGCTTAGGAGAGGGAAGGGAGCGACTGGGAGAGAGCAGAGAAGGCAGGAATTGAAGAAGTTAGTCTAATATAAGCATGGGCGCGACTGAATCTAAACAGAGGCATAATACTGTGAGAGTAAAAGCTGGAAGTTAAACAACAGGTGGCACAGTGAAAGGGTAGGCGATGGTAGCTCATGGCACTAGGTTGGCGAGCTAGCAGGCAAGGGGGACGAGACGCGGGCGTGAGTGTGAGTGCATTCTAACCCTCTAGGACTCTAGTGTGAGCTCAAGCCGCCCCAGTGCCATGAGCTACCATCGCCACGCGAATGCTTTTAATACCTTCATGCGAAGGCGGCGTTTTGGTTCGAAGCATGCTTGAGAAGAGAGGCTGGGCGATTGTGAACACGAATTACAAGGTAAAGCGGCGGTAAGGATGGCAAGGGTTGAGGAGGGAACTTAGCGGGATTCAGAAGCTGCTCGTCGCCATGTTACTGTCAGCAGCAACACTCCCAGCAGCAGCACTCAAGGTCGCTGGGCGCGGCGTGGTCAGCAGGGCATGCAGGAGGCACGCACGCCGCTGTGACTGCCTGCCGTGCGTCATCCCACCGCCCTCCCTCCCCAAACAACGCTGCCATAGGACCGGACGACAGGGGTGGAGCAAAGGAGAGCAAGAGGGAAGTGAAATGGATGCAAGGAGGCAGAGCTTACAAGAACGGATGAGCAACGGATACAAAAGTTGAGGATGAAGAGCACGTGGCACTGTGACGCTGTGAAAGGGGAGGCGATGGTAGCACACAGCACTAAGGCAGCGAGCTAGCAGGCAAGAGGGACGAGGTAAGGAAGGGACGCGGGCATTCTACTCTAACCCCCTACGACTCTAGTATGAGCTCAAGCCGCCCCAGTGCCATGCGCTACCATCGCCAAACGCCGCTCATCTCTCACTCATCTTTTGATCGCTCGCATTCAAAAGTGACCTCGTTTGTTTCGAGCACGCGGTGACGAAAGAATGCGGGACAACAGTGGGCAATCATAAAGACGAAGCAGAAGTGGAAAGGAAGGATGGCAAGGGCGAAGGGAGAGGGAACTTAGCCGTATGGGGGTGCTTGCAGGACAGTGGCGTCAGGCTTCCAGGAGGCTCGCACACCGCTGTGACTGCCTGCCGTGCGTCATCCCACCGCCCTCCCTCCCCGCACCAAGCTGCCATAGCACTGGACGAGAGGGGTGGAGCAAAGGAGAGCAAAAGGAGCGAGCGGGGGAAAGGAACCCAAGGTAGTCAGTAGAAGCAAGAGGGAAGTGAAATGGATGGAAGGAGGCAGAGATAACAAGAACGAATGAGTAACGGAAAGAAAAGTTGAAGTTGAAAAGCACGTGGCACTGTGACGCTGTGAAAGGGGAGGCGATGGTAGCACACAGCACTAGGGCGGCGAGCTAGCAGGCAAGGGGGACGAGGTAAGGAAGGGACGCGCGCATGAGTATGGATGCATTCTACTCTACACCCCTATGACTCTAGTATGAGCTCAAGCCTTTCAAGTGCCATGTGCTACCATCGCCAAACGCCATTTAAAAACGACTCTTTGTTTTTCGAGCATGCATCGAGGAATTAGCACGGCACAAAAGTGAGCAATGATAAACACGGACCAGAAGCGGTAAAGATGAGAAGGGGAAAGTGTGAGGGGACTTAGCTGTATGAGGAGTGCTTCCACGCGACAGAAGCAGTGAAGCGAGGCAGCAGTCGTTCCAGCAGGATCCACTCTGCTGGCCACTTTGCAGCTCCGAATGAGCGTCCCTCGTAGCCCACTTTGCAGCTCCGGATGAGCGTCACTCGTTGCTGTTAATGTTATTCCGACCGGCCCTCGCATTCGTCTCTGTTATGGTCAGCGTTTTGCGTCTCGAAAAGCAGGGGTTCGATCGTCGCCGTGAGAAGTCACCATCGTGATCGTTACCGGCGGAAAGCGTCGCTTCAGGAGAAGGGTCAATTTGGTCACCGTGAGAAGCCGCACTCTTGATCGTCATCGTCAGAAGTCAACACCTTGGTCGTCGCTGTCGTCACCATCTCGATCGTTGCCGTCAGAAAGTGTCGCTTTGATCGTCAACGTAATTCGCAATCCTGATCGTCACCGTTGGAAAATGTCACTTCAATCGTCGCCGTCGAAGAAGCATCGCTTTGATAGTCACTGCGACAAATCGCAATCCTGGTCGTCACTTTCGGAAAGAGTCGCTTTAATCGTCACCGTGGAAAAGTGTCACTTCAATCGTAACCACTTGTAGTCAATATGTCGATCGTCACCGCTAGATATCGTCGGCTTGGTCGTCAGCGTCAGCACTAATCGTACTTCTCGTCACCGTCAGAAGCGGCCGTGACTGACTTACTGTCTCATCTATCACTGTTGGAGGTGGCCGTGTCGTTCGTCACCATCAAAACGCACCGTCTCAGTCACCACCATTAGATGGCGACGTCTCGCTATTCGAAGTCCGAGATACTCATTGCTGACCCCATAAGCTCATTCGGACAGCTGTCGCCGGCACGATATCAGCCTCGGTCATCACCAAATCGAACCGTTCTCGCTGCTGTAGAGCGGCGACGCCTCGCTACTTGAAGGAGCGTAAGGAGATCGGAAGAAGATTTCTGAGGAATCTCGGCAAACCATCTCTTTCCGCGCTCGTCAGATGTCTAGAATACTCGGTCTAAGTTCTTTTGAAATGCTGGAATAGAAATCAGAAGTGCAGTCAAGTGAGAGTAATGCGTCGATGACGGACATAAAACTGCTCCGAATGACTACAGCTTCTAAGCTTCGAATTTCTCTGCCCGACTAGATCAGACGTACAAGTCGAGATAAACATATCTGAGGATTACGAGGTCTAAGACTATGATTGAGAACCATTAATGGCAGGTAACAAACAGCCATGGACGTCGGCTAAGCGAGCTTATCCTTACAGAATCCGTGAATGAACTGCTGTGAGGATGATGAGAAGGAATGGCATTCAGGGAAGCTGGAGAGAGGATTTCAGGAAAAGAGAAAGGCAACCATCAGTGAAAAAACTGTCGGGTTTAGTGGTGAAATCCAGGGTCTAGACGGATTCAGAGTGGTGAAGAAGATTTTACAGGGGCGAGGAGGATCCATTTCCCCTGCTCAGGTGCAGGCCGCCGCACCGTCGGCGGATGTACATTTTCGTGAGAGCGTTGTCGACGGGGATACCCGCTACGTTGGGGGAACATACGACTCGCGAGGTTCTGAGTTGAGCTTTGCGACGATATCCTCGAAATCTCCGCAGCACGGCGGTTCCGCAGCTCCGCCGTTTGCGCGGGAATCGCCTGTCAGAAGCGCAAGGTTCTGACACACTGCCCTGATGCCATGTGTCATGACCAAATGTGTTTGTGGACTCACAAAATTGCCGAAACATGTCTGTATCGGAAAAATGGCACCCGATACACCATTATACGTCATTCACCTACACCTGATCTATCCCATTCTGATGAATACATTTTTTGGGCTTGATTTCAGTTTTTCCACTTTCATAGGGGGAGGGGGGAGGGGCCTACTCTGGGGGGTGAAATGTTATGATAAGGGAATTCCTTCCTTTTGTGCCTAAAGCTACTAATACGGTAGCAAAAATATCAAGCATCGCATAGTTTTATGGTACATGCATCTTTTATCCATCTTACGTCTAGCAGGACGTTAGTACCAGTAGGTAGGTACACAAAGGCTGTCATGTCAACCAGTAACAACTCAAGAGTCACATGATTCGCCTAGCAAAAAGCAAGGTAGAAAGGAACAAATAAGGATGTTAAGGTATGCTAGATGTTATTTCGCTACACGGCCACGGAGCAACCGCGGAATGGAGCTATGAGAGCAACTCGTGCAAGCACAACAACACAAGTCAGGTACACCAGTGGTGGCACGGTGTGAGCGAGTGAAGAACAGGTAGAAAATAGGAAGGACTGGGGAGGGGAGGAGTGCAGAAGATAGGTGGCAAAAGGGAGGGGATCTAACAGAACAGGAATGAAATGGCAGGTATGGGAAGGTATGGAGAGACGGGTGATGCGGCGTGCGGCAAAGCACATGAGCACATGAGCACACAGCCCAAGGCAGCATGCAGCTGACCGTATGCTGCTGGTACCGCAACCAGCACAACACAGCTACTCATTTCCTCCCTCCTCTTCTTCCTCCTCATCCTCCTCATCCTCCTCGTCCTCCTCCTCACTCTCCTGCTGCCCGCCGTGCCCTTTCCCCCCCGTCTTCTTCCGCACAAACTGCCCCTTAACTCGTGGTCGCATCTCCGCCAGTCTCTTTCTGCTCACGTACCGAATCTTCTTCTCAAAGCACCGCTCCTTGCGCTTCTGCCTGAACTTGTTCAGAGCAGCCTCACGACGCTCATACCCTTCAACTCGCCTCTCCATCAACCCACCCCCGCCTGCACTCGTCCCTCCCCCTCCCACTGTGCTGACCATCCCTCCCCCCATTCCACCCATCCCTCCCATTGGCCCCATCCCCCCCATTCCCCCCATCCCTCCCATTCCTCCCAAACCTCCCATCCCTCCTGCTCCTCCCATGCCGCCCATCCCTCCTGCTGCTCCCCCAGCAGCAGCGTCAGCAGTAGAAGCGGGATTGAAGAGCATGGCAGCAGCAGACGGGTCAGGCCACGACGGGAAAGGCAGCGCTGGGTTGAATGCACCCATGCCACTCCCTCCCGCTGCCGCTGCCGCCACTGCAGCAGCAGCTGCTGCTCCTGGTGCTAGGAACTGCGCTGCTGCTGTCATTCCAGGGAATGGCAGGGAGGGAGGAATGGCTGGAGCGGCAGCAAGGGACGAGAGGAAGGAGAAGGGGTTTGCAGGAGGGATGGAGGACTGGGGAGGGAGAGTGGAGTGAGCATGGTTAGATGATGCAGCAGCTGCTGCGGCTGCAGCTGCAAGGGCTTCGGGAGGGAGGCGAGAGAAGGCTGCGGCAGCTGCTGCTGCTGCATCAGGAGGGAGGTGCGCGAACGTAGCTGCTGCTGCTGCCAGAGCATGCGAATGGTGAGACGGCCGATACTGCTGCTGCTGGGTCTGCTGCTGTTGTTGTAGCTGTTGCTGCTGCATTTGCTGCATGGCATTGCCGGCGGCCGCAGCTGCTAGTGATTGCACGATGGGGTGCTGTGGTGGCAGGCCCGATGCAGCAGCGGCTGCGGCAGCAGCAGCCGCAGCTACAGCAAGGTTGGAGGGAAGAGAGAGAGGTGGCACGGTGGGAGGTGAGAGGAAATCGGGCTGCTGTTGTTGTTGCTGCTGCTGTTGCTGTTGCTGTTGTTGCTGTTGCTGCTGCATTTGCTGGGTGGGGAAGCCGTGGTCGGGAGTGGTGTGGTTGGGTGGGGTGTGCTGTGCAGCTAAGGGGTCAGAGGGGGATTGCGTGTGAGCGTGGTGAGCAGATGGGTACGGAGAACGGTCACGCAGCGGCGCCGGTGGGAGCACGGTGGGACGCGGGAAGGCAGGTGTTGCTTGGCGTTGAGCTGTAGCAGTAGCAGCAGCTGCAGCCGCGGCAGTAGCTGCAGTGGCTGTAGCAGGAGTGGCAGCAGCAGTAGTGGGAGCAGCAGCAGTGGGAGCACACGGAGCAGAAGCAGCAGAGGGTGTAGCAGCAGGAGAGGGCGCAGGGGAGGGCGACTTGACACCCGGCCCAGACCCATGCTCCACGCGTGCAGCCCCAGACAACTGCCTCTTGTAACCCGCCAAGCTGCCCGCGCCTCCACGCAGGCTCGGCGCGCCAACGGGCAGGTTCGGTGATCTAGCGTGCAGGTTCGGAGCAGGAGCAGGCATGGCAGGCGGGGAGTGGGGCAGGGAGTGGGGGAGGTACCCCCTGAGGCCGCTGCGGTCGATCATGTGGTTCCAGAAGGCAGTGCTGTGTCCTGCCACCAGGTGGCCACTGCTGCCGCCACTCACGTCCACCTCTGCCCCCCCACTGTTTCTATCCTTGCCCTTTGACATGCTGTGTTCCTCGCCGTGCCCTGTGCCGTGTGCCGTGCTCTGCGCCATGCCATGAGCCCCCTGCGTCCCATCTCTGCCTGCCCTGCCTTCTCCTCCCACTAAAACCCCCGCCCCTTCCGCGCCCCCTCCCCTTCCCCCGCCACACAGCGCACCAGCAGCACGTTGCTGCGCCCCCCCCAGGCGCGCCTGCGGCGCGCCAGGGGTTGCAGGTGCGCGCGCTGGTGCGCGGGAGGCAGTCCGCGGAGGTGTGGCGCTGGCGGCGGGAGACGGGGGACTGCCCCTGCCCCGCCTCGCGGTTGCAGGGCTGCTCCTCCCCGCTGCCTCGCTGCCCTGCTGCTGCTGCAGTTGGCGGTGCTGCTGGTGCTGTTGCTGTTGCTGTTGCCTCTTCGCGTCACTCCCCACCCCCCTCCGTCCTGCCATCGCCTCACCACCTCCTCGTTTCAACGCAGAAGCCAGTTCCGCGCCCTTGGTCCCCGCGGCCTGCTCCCCACTCGCTGAACGACTCAGGGCAGCGCGAGCGGCGGTATGGGGGGCGCGCGCAGCAGCCGAAGCTGACGCGGGGAGGATGGGCGCGGCCGCAGTGGCTGGTGCAGCAGTGGTAGCAGCAGCGGCGGCTTGCGCGGCAGTAGGCGCGGGCGGGCTTTGGGATAGGCGGAATTCGGGAGGGCGGGCGGCGGAAGCGGAGGGGAGGATGGGCTGACTGATGGTGCGCATCGGGAGCGCGTGGTGCGCGGGGGAGTGTAGAGAGGGCGCAGATGGCGCAGAGGGGAGCGAGGGGGCTAGGCGGAAGGGAAGAAGGGGACTGGAGGGCGGGAGCAGAGTGGCAACAGCCGCGGAGCCAGGTGGCTGGGGGGAGGTGCGCGAGGGGAGCACGCGGGAGGCGTAGAGGGGCGGGGAGGGCTGGAGCGCAGATGCGCGGGTGGGGGAGGAGGGAGGGCGGGCGGAGGAAAAGAGAGGCGCGGAGGTTGGCTCGTGGGAGACTGCTCGGCGCAGCAGCATTTGGTTGGGCGGGGGGAGCAGGGGGTGCGCGGTGGGGGGGATGGCGGAAGACAAGGAGAGGCCTGCTGCTGCTGATGCACTCGCTGCAGCTGCAGCTGTAGCCGCAGTTGTCGCGGCAATGGCAGTTGTAGCGGCGAGAGTGGCGCGCGGAGGCGCAGACGCGACGGCGGCCACCGCGGAAGTGCAGAGCGCGAGGAGAGTGGCGGCAGCCGCCGGGGGCATGGCGGGGCGTGGGCGCTCGAGCGACGGATGAACGGGGTCTGGAGCTTCTACGGGGCCTCGGTCGGGCGGCAGACGGCGCGCAGACGCGCATGGCTCGTCCAACGGCAGTGCGACACGTGGCAGCATGAGCGAGAGCTCGAGCGCAGGCATTGTCTGCTGGAGTGGGCGCAGAAACGAGAAAGGGGGAGAACGGAAGAAGGGGAACGAGGGGAGAAGGAAAGGTCAGTAAGGGTATGTGGCGGAAAGAACAGCGCAGATGGCGGACAGAGGGGGGAAGGTGAGGGCAAGGCGGGGTGATACAAGGACCTCGAGAAGTCGAGGAAATCGAAGTGAAATTGGAGTGTACAGACGCGAACGCGCGCGTACCTGCGGCTGGCCCTCAACCTCCTCCCGCTCCGCCCTGTCCTGCGCGCCGAGCTTGCTCCTCCTCTCGTGCGCTCCAGCGCGCGCCGCTCCGCCACCTCCTGCGCCCCGCCCTCCCTGCGCTGCCACGTGGCGCCGCTTCAACGACTGCTCATGCGCGTCGCTGCTTTCCCTCTCCTCCCTTTCCTCCCCTCCCGCTGCTCCCGCCCCCGGCGAGTCGCGCGCTTCGAGCAGCATGAGCTCGCGTCGCTGCTGCCTGCCCTCCTCCGCCTCCGCCTCCTCTCGCTCCTGCCGCTCTAGTATCATCTCCTCTTCCTCCCCTTCCTCCACCGCTTTCTCCTCCTCTCCCTGCTCCGCCACTTGCGCCGCGCTGTTCCGCCATTTGCCGTCCCCCCTCACGCCCCAAGTGTCCGTTGTTTGTCTCTCTGCCTCCTTCCTCTTGTTTCGCCCCGCCCCGTTCCTTTCCTCTCCATCCTCCTCCGCTACCTCCTCCACTACCTCCTCTCTTTCATTCTGCAGCAAATCCTGCCCCTTCTGCTCCTTCTGTTGCTCCTGCCGTACCAGCTGCTGCCGCCTCTGCGCCTGCACCTGCTCCTGCTGCTGCTCCAACTCATGCAACTGCTGCTGCTGCTCCTGCTGCTCCTGCTGCTGCTGCAGGTGCTGCTGCTGCACGCTGCTGCGGCGTTTATCGTCCGTCTCTTCGGAGAAAAGGTCCGTGCTGCCGGTACCCGTGTTCGACTCGCTCGTATCCACGAATACTAAATCGTGCGCCACCTCGCTTGCGCTCACCGCCATCATGTGCCGCGGAACCTCCCCCAACCCCACCTGCGCGCACGACGGGAAGCGGGGCGGGCGCGGGCGCGCAGGGGCGGAGATTAGCATGAAAACGGACTCGCGAGGGCGCGCGAACAGCAAATTGGCGGCGCGAGTCGACAACAAGTCAACGGAGCGAATCAACATCCACTCAACGGGGCGAGTCAGTAATAATTCAACGGCGCGAGTCAACGACACGTCTGCCAGGGCGAAATCGAGGGAATCGGGGGCGGAGAGTGCTCACGGATCGGCGGCGGCGCCACATGTGCGTCCAGAGGTTGAGCAGCTCGTTGGTGCGCAGCGGCTTCACGAGGAAATCCGCGGCTCCGAGGCGCAGACACTTGACGACGATCGCCATCTCGTCGCGCGTCGACATCACTGCGCGTCGTGCGGGGAGACGCGCCACGAGAGGGACGGGCGGAGGAGAGGAAAGAAAAAGAACGGGGGGGAGGGGGAGGCAAGAAGAGAGGGAAAGAGGGAGAGAGGAAGACGAGAAGCGTATGAGAGCGAGGTTCGGCCAGGCGCCGAACGCCTCTGAGAACGAACCGAGCCGGCGAACAATTTCACAAGGCAATGAGTTGGAAAGATTAAGGTAGCGGCGGCGCGAGCCGACGGCAACGATTCGATCCAGAAGCGACAAGAGGGGAGTTGAAACAGAACTCAACAGCTGGGGAATAACGTGACGAGAAGCAAGGCCGGAACAAATCTGACTGACGTTAGCCGACCGACGTTATCCGACTGACGTTATCCAAAAGACGTTAACCAGCTTGCGTTAACGGACAGACGCTAGCCGCCGACGCAAGCGGACAGACCCTGGCCGAGAGAGTGTATCCGTGAAAGGCGCGGGGTAGCGGAGCACGTACTGACGATGGGGATGTTTTTGAGGCGCTCCTCGCGCATGATGATCTTGAGCATCTTGTACCCCTTGCCGTTCGGCAGCTCCACCTCCGCCAGAATCAAATCTATCGTGTCGCTCGCCGACCGCAGCAGCTGCAGCGCCAGTCGCGCATTCTCGACGGCCGTTACTGGAGAAAGGGGGAGCGGGGGTGGATGGGACGGAGAGAGTCAGCCACGCGACGATGTGAGAACGAGATATTTTGATGTGATTAGATACTACGGAATCGGTTGATCGAAGCAGGGAGATGAGTACTTGGTGCGTGTCACGTCCTGCTTCGAGAGAAAGCAACTAAGGTGATGAAGTCGTATTCTACGTAAAAACCGTCTGAGGAAGAAACCTTTTATGAGAAAATCGATTCGAGGCATTTCTCGCGAGGCGGACGCGGCCTCAAGAGAAGACTCTCAGGTGCTCACGCACCTCGGTACGAACAACGGCGAAGCAGCTCGAGAACATTTTGGCGTGACTCCGTGTCTTTATCCGACAGCAGGATGTGCACGTTGCTCCTCTGAAACGTTGCTACGTCGCATGGCCGGCGCTGCTCCTGGCCAGCAGATGGCACAGTGGCTCCCGACATGAATCCGGTATTTTATGATAAATACGGAAACTTGTTATCACGCTTTACGACGGACACTTAGCAACTAACGATATCCGTACCTACACTGTCATGATTCTATAACGCTTGGTGCAGGCTAAGTAGACATGGCAGAGCTAACGATCAACAAGAACGCAGTTCAGTGCTGTGAGTGGAACACTAGCAAGTGAGTGATCGTCTGAAGCTAAGACCAGAGCAGACTCACAAGAATGATGTGGGGAACGGAGGTTGAGCAGAAGAACGAGGAAAGCTGGGCAGTGAGGGAAGGATAGGGAAGATCGAATACGCACGGGAGAGTGGTTCGCACGAAGAACCACCGTGTGGAGGAGGCAGTCTGACAGCAACGCGACACAACAACCCTCGGGTTGCGGTGGCTGCCCCCCTTTGAAAAAAAATCTGAACCCGCGGATCTGTATCTCCTGGACGTTGGAAAAAGGGGAAGCTTTTTTTGTTCGGGAAGGTTGTCTTTTGCTGACACGTGGAGGAAGGAAGTGGACGCCGTGCGGAGAACTGGGCTTAGCCATTTCTCAAAGCTGCGTGTGACGTGGAAGCTAACGTTCCTTTGCCCTAACCTCAACCTCCACCAATCCGAGAAAATTGGTGGTCAGACGAGAAGTGCCTTTGAGAACTTTTTGTTATTTCTATTATGAATGCTCACAGTACTGTATTCCTCAATACAATGTTCTGTGCAAAATGAAAAGGCGGCTACGAAACCCGAACAACGGGTAGAAAATTCTATGATCGCGCACTTGACAATTGAGCTGTCAAACCCACAGAAACTGACTGTTGCATGACACGTGGAAGGAAACATGACAAGCCCTTGAACGGGACGTAAAATATCTAACGAACTTGTGGACCCCAAACCCCCACAAGTATCTTTATCCCTCTATCTTGCGGTCGACCGATTGTTTTCCGCCACAACTAGGATATTTTTTATGCCTCTGGATCGATTATGTGGCTTGAAGAGTTTCTTCCATCATCACCAGCCATGAATGCCGAATGGCTGAATTTAGGCTCTTGGCTCCGGTGGCTTGTCCTGGCTGTCCTACTGTTCAGCTCCTGCACGCGGATAGGCTGGGCAAGGCGAGCTAGCTTGTGCTACTACAGAGTGGTGCTGTGCCACTGAAGGGGTTGCATGTGATTCGGGAGGGAATGGTGGAGAAGTGGACGGGAGAAAATATCTGCACTTTTTGAAGAAAATATCTGGGACTTTTTGAGTAATGCTGGGAGCTGCGAAAGAAATATCTCAAGGGATAACGGGCAGCTTGTATGTCATGGTCCATGTGTCTGCGCCGTTCGAAATGAATGGTCGAGATGCTTCCGTAGCGGTTTGACATAGCTTTTCTGCAGCAAGGAGCGTGTGCAAGCGGGAAACGCCTGTCAGTGGCTGACGTGACGGATTACTGGTTCAGGAGTGGACAGAGCTAGGGTTTCATCCATCCCGAGTTGGGAAACCGCAGCTCCTCGTTGTCACCATTCTGCTTCTCTTCTCTTCGCTTCCCTTCTAGAAAGGTCATCAACCGCTCGGCATTCCCTGTGAACAGTAGTCTTCCTCATCAGGAGTTCCCTTCGGAACTCTTTTCAGCAACGTCTTCCCAGAGCAAACCCTTGCTCATCCGTAGTATCTATTTCCAGTTCTTTGTCTACTAGCGATTCGTCCCAGTTTTATTATCGCTTTCTTTTAACAAACCCATGATCACATCCGTGAGAAATATCAGCGATAATCTTGCAGGTGTTGGCCCTACCGTTAGCAGATTCTTATCGGTTTCTCCGTAGATGCCTTACGTAGGCTCCATGGTTGGCCACCGCCTATTTAAATACAAGCTTAAGTTGTTCTGGGCCGAGATTTCACGCCATTTCGATCCAGGTCGGCTCGATTCACCGTAGGCTGAAGCTTCGCACGGTAGTAGCGGTAATTTCGGCAGCTTGAAATCGGTTGCGCTTGATCTGTATTGCGAAGTCTCCACTTCCTAGTGATTAGCGACAGTTACGTCTACGCATCAGTGTCCCGAGTAGTGGTAAGAATCCGTCAGCCATTTCTACGCAGCATTTTTCAGGACGTAGTTGTGAAGCGGACAATTGCCTCCCCTTATCGCTAACGGTTACGCTAATGGAATGGTCGAGCGATTCAGACGACGAGTCCGGAATGAGCGGCTTCGGGCCTATTGGAGTGGGGGGGGCGGGCAGCAGCATTAGCAAGGACGGTGTAGCACCAACAGGGGACGGGAACAGCGACTTGGATGGAGTGAGACTGTTGCCGTCGTTCCTGCGAGGAGTTAGCGAGGAGAGTAGACGGACGATTGAGGGTCTTATGGCGGCGAAGCCGTGCGGGCTGATAGTGTCAGACGCTTTAGAACCCGACCATCCTATCATCTATGTGAATAGTGTGTTCGAGCGTTTGACGGGCTACACAGCGGAGGATATTCTTGGACGGAATTGGTACGCGCTTGCTGACGTCTTCTGTTGTTATTAAACTTGTCGTCTATCGCGACATGCCCTGTCGTCCTTCCGTTGCTCGTTTATTCCTTCGTGGCCACTAATCCTTGTCTGTAACCCTCGTTTTGCTCGTCTCTGTCGCAGTCGTTTCCTTCAGTATCGCGGAGCATTCGCGCAGCGACCGCACTCTCTCGTGAATCCCGCCACCGTCGCGCGGTTACGCCAGTGCATCGCAGAAGGCCGCGAATTTTGCGGGGAGATCCTCAATTTTCGCAAGGACGGCAGCGCCATCATGAATACCCTCTGCGTCGCGCCGATTCGCGGAAGCGACACCAGCGCAGTTACCCATTTCGTCGGAGTGCAGTCTTTCGCGGAAACCAACGTCGAGCTCGGCCCGTTGCCAGGCCCGCCGCACAAGGAGCCGCATCATCTGCCTATGTCGGGGGCGGCAGCCTCAGCCGCCGCCGCCGCCGCAGCCGCCGTGGTTGCCTCTCGTTGGCCACCCTCCAGACAGCCGGGACCGCTCTCCGACCGTTCTCCAGTCAATTTAGCCGTCGGCCCTTCCAGCCGTGCGGATCCCAGCGACGCCTCACCCGTCTCCGTACCCAGCACAAGTGCCGCTGCCCCTGGCTGTAGCAGCAGCAGCACAGCGTGGCCCGCGTGCTGCCTCCACGACCACGCGCCGTTCCCGGGGTTCGGGCGGAAATGCCCGCGGGAGGGGGAGGGCGGCGGGGGATGTATAGGGCCCGGGCGGAGTTACCCCAGCAGCAGCGATTGCGGTAGAACCAGGGGCAGCGGGAGCGGGAGCGGCAGGTGTAGCGGGCTGTTGCAAGTGAGCGACGAGGTGCTAGTGCAGCGAGTGATGTGCCACCTGGGTCCTAGAGACATCGCGTCTCTCGCCATGTCGTGCCGGCGGTTCCGCCAGCTTGCGGTCAGCCAGGACGTGTGGCAGCGCGCGTGCCAGCACGTGTGGGGTGTGGAGGCGACGGCGGCGGTGCAGGCGCAGGCGACGGTGGGGTGGAAGACGGAAGAGGAGGAGGCGGCGGAGGAGGTGGTGCGGCGAGGGCGGTACGCGTGGCACGGGAAGAGTAAGGTTGTGTTTGAGGGGGCTGTTGGTAGGGGAGTAGGGTTAGAAGGGGCGGGAGGGAAGCGGTTGAGTACGGTTGTGGGGCAGCAGCAACAACAGCAGCAGCAGCGGCAGCTGATAGAGAACCACCAGAAGCCGCAGTGGCTGCAGCGGGTCAAATGGGCGCAAATCGCGCGCGAAATGACGACGCTGGAAGCCGCCACGTGGCGCAAGGTGACCGTTAAGGGGTCGGTGGAGCCATCCCGGTGCAACTTCAGCGCGTGTGCGGTGGGCAGCAAGGTGGTGCTATTCGGCGGGGAGGGCGCAAACATGCAACCCCTTAACGACACCTTCGTTCTCGACCTCGCATCCGACATGCCCGAGTGGCGGCACGTCCCCGTCGCGGGCTCCGCGCCGCCCGGCCGCTGGGGGCACACGCTGTCGTGCGTGAACGGGTCCGGGCTGGTGGTGTTCGGCGGGTGCGGGCGCGAGGGGTTGCTGAACGACGCGTTTTTATTGGACTTGGACGACAAGCAACCCAAGTGGCGCGAGGTCGTTGTGGGGGAGGATGCCGGGAGCAGCAGCAGCGGTGCTGGCGCTGAGGATGGGGGGAATGGCGGGGCTGGCACGGCTGGCAGGGGGAGCGCCGGGGGGAATGGTGACCTGGGGGATGGGTTGGTTTTGAGAAACGGTGGGGACGCGCGGACAGCCGCGGAAGTAGCAGAAGATGGAGAGGGAGTTGTGAGACGGGGGCAGGGAGAGGCGGCGACCCAGGTGTCCGATACGAGACAAGACGGTCAGCCGCAGGGCAGCAGACAGCAGCAGAACCACCAACAGCAACAGCAGCAGCAGCAGCAGCAGCCGCACCAACGCCGGCAGCAGCAGCTGCAGGCAGTCGCGCAAGCAGCGCCCGCAGCGCCCGCACAGCCGCAGCGGCCGCACCCGCGGTCGTGGCACAGCTCATGCACCGTCGAGGGATCCAAGCTCGTCGTTTCCGGCGGCTGTACCGCCTCCGGCCGCCTGCTCTCCGACACGTTCCTTCTAGACCTCGCGCACAACCCGCCGTCGTGGAAGGAGATCCGCGTGGCGTGGGCGCCGCCCGCGCGCCTGGGGCACACGCTCTCCGCGCTGGGCGGGCGCAAGGTGCTCATGTTCGGGGGGCTCGCCACCAGCGGCGCGCTGCGCCTGCGGTCGAACGACGCGTTCACCATCGATCTTGCCGACGAGCATCCCAACTGGCAGACTGTTTCCCCCGACGCGCCGCTCCCGGGGGGAGGCGGCGGCGCCAATGGCAGCGGGGCAGGGGGCGGAGGGGGCACCGGCGGAACGCCAGGGGGAGCGTCGCCCCCGCCGAGGCTGGACCACGTGGCGTTTGCGCTGCCTGGGGGCCGGGTTCTGGTATTCGGGGGGTCTATTGCGGGGGTGAGCCCTACCCCCTCGCAGGTATACCTGCTAGACCCGGGGGAAGAGAAACCGAGGTGGCGGGAGCTGGCGTTTCCGGGGCAGCAGCCGCGGATAGCGTGGGGGCACAGCACGTGCGTGGTGGGGGGGACTAAGGCGGTGGTGCTGGGCGGGCAGACGGGCAAGGAGTGGGTGCTGAACGAACTGCACGAGCTCTCGCTGCTCAGTGCTGCTGCCATGACGCCCCCCGCGCGTGGTGTAAGGGACGAGGATGGCGGGGAGGCTGGGGGGGATGCGAGGCAGGAGGGGAATGCGGAGAGTGGTGATGCAGGGGGGATGCGGCGACTGGATGGTAGCAGCGGGGAGGGGAGGGCAGGAGAAGGCGCGCGTGTGAAGGAAGGGGCGGGGGAGGAGGGTGTGGTGGTGGCACAGGGGCATGTGGCGTCGGCGTCCAACCCAGGATAGCTTTTCTCTGTTAGCATAATAGTCTCGCCAGGTGCACGTGGCAGCAGCTGATTGGCAGGCCAATGGAATGCGCCATGGTGGAACGGGAGTGGTATTTGTAGCCCCAGTTGCAGCAGCAGCAGTAGGTGAAGCAGCACGCAGAGGAGGATTCAAGAGTGATGCAGTAGGAAGGCGGGAAGGTAGCGGGCATAGTGCAGCATGCTTGGTTGGATGGTGGTTGGACGGTGGTTGGATGGGCTGCAGTGGTGCTTGATAATCGTGGAGGAAGGTGGTTCACCGCAGCCGAGCGCACTGGCTGCAGTTTTGTCTCACATGTAGCCGAGACAAGGCACACATGCAAGCAGACAGGCAGAAGAACCCAGGCTTTGTAGCGTCTGATCAACTTTCTAGTTATGATTTTTGCTGCGACATGAACCAATGGCTGGCTGGTAGCACTAGTTTCATATACCGTAATCCCCCGGATATAAAGCCCGCCGATTTAAAGCCCCCATGGGTGGTTTATGCGGGGAGGATTTTCTATTTCGGAATCCGCAATACAACACCCCCTTTTTTGCCTTACTAACAGAGCACCCCCCCCCTTGTGACCCTAGTGAGTGTAGCTTAAAACTGTTTGTTAATTACTCGAACACAGGAGCTACCATTCACGAGTTACTGTACGAACAGTTACATTCGTGTGGCTCTGTACATTCGTGTGGCTCGTGTGGCTCTGTACAAAGCGGCTCCCCAACGTGTGACAATTGGGTGCGTTTGACCACATGCGCCTGTGTTTGGGTGCATGTTCTCGTCACGTTCTGTCTCAGCTCGCCAACGTGCATCTCTTGACGCGCTTGACCTTGCACAATCTGACCAATCACATTTCTTATATTCACCCATGTTCTTGAACCCAGGTCGATCGAGCCAACCCACGTAAACACAACCAATTTATAACCATTGGATAGCGGAAACAACACTGCATATTGCTAAACGTTTATAACATCTGACGCAAAATTACAGACCCGGGTGCAATACGCTCATCCCGCAATAGTGCACCCACCCCCTCATTTTCAGGGCGTACTAACACAACACCCGGGGTCGTGTATCCGGGGGATTACGGTAAGTTGCTGCACAGCTGTCCATTCCCTTTCACTGTGTCAAGTACAGTGACCCTTACAGTATTTGTGCTGCTCTTTCAGTGAACTGACTGCTTTGCTCAGGTGAAAATAAATTACGGTAAGAATTACACGCCTTTTTATTACATACACAAAAGAGCATCTATGGCACTAACTGGCCTGTGTTATGTCAGGTGGAGGATTTTAACGCAACAGCATTGATACATCTTCACTACGAATCAGCATTGGGCGGCCTAACCTTGGATGTATGCACCACAAGGGGATTCTTCTCCAACTCCTCAGCCATGGAGCGGAACACGCCTCTCAGAAACACATTGAACTCTGCTCGCTCCACCGACCCCGACCGGTCAAGGTCCGCCTTGAGAAAGAATTTCTCGTATACCTCCTCAGCATTGCGTGCGTTGTGGGGGGGCAGGCCCCACAGCATGCCCGACCGAGCCAGCCCTGCACTGATGTCAGCGCGCGACAGGCAGCGCTTTTGGGACACGTCCCACGAGTTGAATGTGTCCTCGCACACCTTCTGGAAGAGCCGTCGGTCGCCCAGGATCTGCAGGGAGGGGACAAGGTGGTGAGAGAGGGAGGGCGGGGTGAGGAGGAGTGAAAGGGAGTGGAGGGGGGAGAGGCAGCGCTTTCGGGACATGTCCCATGAGTTGAAGGTGTTCTCAGACCTTCTAGAAGAGCCGCTGGCCGCCCAGAATCAGCAGGGGAGAGGGGGGGAAGGGGCAAAGGGTGTGAGTGGGGAGTGGGATAGAGGGGAGAGGGCGTGGGGGGAAAGGGTGAGGGTGGAGAGGAACAGATGGAGAGGGGAGAAAGGGGAAAGAGAAAGGGGAGAAGGGGGAGAGGAGTGGGGAGAGAAGGGGAGTGGGGGGAGGGTGAGGAGAGGGGTGTTGTGGGGGCGAGGTGGCAAGTGTGAGTGGAAGAGAGGGGAGTGGAAGAGAGGGGAGTGGCAGTTATCTGTGCCGTGGTTGCTCGTACTAGAGGCGTGCAAATCTCTCCAGCCCTCCCAAGGCTATTCCTTTATCCCCTCTCCCCCCCTTCCCCTTCCCTTCCCCTCGTTTTCCCTCCCATTTATCCCTGGCGCAGCTTGTTGCCGTGCAGCACCTGCCCTTCTCCTCGCATCCGGCACATCACCTGTTTACCCGTGTCGTTACCCTGCCCCACCTCACTACCCTCCCCTCCCCTCCCCCCCACCCCACCTGGCGCAGCTTGCTGCCGTCCAGCACCTGCCCCTCCTCCTCCTCCTCTGGTTTCGCTGCCAGTCTCCCTGCCAGATCACACACCGTGGCCTGCAGGGGTGAAGGGGACACGGGAGGGAGGCAGTGAGTGGGAGGAAGGGTGGGAGGGCGATGGAGTGTGGAGGGTGGAGTGGGGGGGTGGGTACGGCAATACCCCACAAAAGCCTTCACAAACTTCCCTAACACAAGCCTCCCACACACAAGCCTCTCCACAAACTTCCCCCACATAAACCTCCCCCACACGAGCACGCACGCGCATGAAGGAGGTGAAGTGCTCTCGTGAGAGGTCCAGACGGCCCAGCCTTCCCCACACAAGCGCCCCCCCATACATTCTGCCGTCCACAACAGGTCCTTCCCCCACCCTACAAGCACGCACGCGCATGAAGGCAGTGAACTGCTCTCGTGAGAGGTCCAGACGCCCCTTGCCGTGCGTCATCACCAGCCGTGCCACCACACTCTCCGTTGAGGCGCTCCCTGCATACCACACAGAGGAAGGGAGAGGGAGGGAGATGGAGGATTGATGTGCGGTTAAGAGGGGTGTGTGGGGAGGTGAGGCAGAGAGATCCAGGTGGCCCTTGCCGTGCGTCATCACCAGCTGTGCCACCACACTCTCCGTTGAGGCGCTCCCTGCACCGTGGCAAGAGAATGAGAGATGGATAATGAGAGGTGATGTGCGGTGGGGGGGTTTGGGGGTCCGTCTACCAAACAGACCTTGCCGTGCGTCATCACCAGCTACATGGGCCTGAGCTCCGCAGAGGACATGGTACCGCTGCCGTCGGTGTCAAGGCTGGCAAAGAGCAGGTTGATGAGCGATGGGTGCACACGCACACACGTGGGTGTGGCAGCACTGATGGGTGTGGCAGCACTGATGGGTGTGGCAGCACTGATGGGTGTGGCAGCACTCACGGGAAAGGGAGTGCAGCCCCATGTTCTGAACCATGTTGGAAAGAGCAGGTTTGAGCTCCGTAGAGGAGATGGTGCCGCTGCCATCGGTGTCAAGACTGGCGAAGAGCAGGTCGATGAGTGTCGCCAGCTCGCCCTCCTCCTCCATCAGCCGCTGCATCTTCGCCCCGTCCGCCATGAACTGCAGTATGGGGTCGTCTGGGGAAGGGACGGCAAGGAATGGTGGGAATGGGGAGGAGGGGATGTTGAGGCGCCTCAACAGCACCCGCTTCATCTTGGCCCCGCCCGCCATGAGCTGCAGTATGGGGTTGTGTGGGTGCCTTCCCACCCACCCAACCCCGCATCCACACACCCATGCAGCCGCCCTCTCCCCACCACACTTCATGCACGCACGGCGTCCGCCCTGCACTGCTGTCTGCACGCGCATCACGCGGACATGCTAACACGCTCAACCCGCGCACCCACTCTCCCCTCTTCCCACGCACCATGCTGGGCGTCCGCCCTGCACTGCTGCTTTGAAGCGCCTCATGGCATCCATGGGAAGGGGTGGCAGGTGATGGGCCCACCCCATCCACCCACCATCCACCCACCATCCACCCACTATCCACCCACCATCCACCCACCATCCACCCACTATCCACCACCATCCACCCACCATCCACCCACCATCCACCCACTATCCACCCACCATCCACCCACTATCCACCCACTATCCACCCACCATCCACCCACCATCCACCCACCATCCACCCACCATCCACCCACCATCCACCCACCATCCACCCACCATCCACCCACCATCCACCCACCATCCACCCACCATCCACCCACCATCCACCCACCATCCACCCACCATCCACCCACCATCCACCCACCATCCACCCACCATCCACCCACCATCCACCCACCATCCACCCACCATCATGTGTTGCAGCATGCGCATCATTGCTTCCACGAACTCCTCACACGCCCACACGCCCATCCCCATACCCACACACCCTCCCCCCCATCCACCCACCGTGCTGCGCGTCCGCCATGCGTTGCAGCACGCGCATCATCGCCTCCACGAACTCCTCGCACGCCACCTCCTGCTCCTCCTGCTCTGCGCTCTCCCAATCATCATCATCCCCACCGGTGTCCCGCGCAGGCTCCCTATCATCCCCAGCGGGCTCTCTACCGCTTGCTCTGCGCGCCGATTCAAACACCCCCTCCCCTCGCCGCTCCCCCTCCCCCCGTCTCTCCGCCTCCCCCGCGTTCCCCGCCGAGAACGTCCGTCTAGGCGACGGCAGCGCGGTCGTCTGCTCCACGTGCTTTTCAGGCGCCTGAAAAGACGTCCTCCTAGGCGACGGTAGCACGGTCGTCTGTTCCACGTGCGCCACCACCGCGCGCACCGCCTCGCGCGGAACCCTCCCCCGCCCGCCCTTGTCCATCTCGCGGAACCTCTCCTCCAGAAACCTCCGCACGCGCTGCCCGCCGCCCTCCTCCCGCAGCAGCGCGAGCAGCTTCGGCCCGTCAAACGCTTCCCCGCTGGAGGGGCCAGATTCTTTCGGCCGTACGGACGACTCGAGCACGAGAGGCGTCTCGTCTAGCTGCAGTTGCATGCCGATGAAGAGCGAGCGCAGCAGCGTGCGAAACTCGCCCTTGTCCACGCACCCGTCCAGATTCACGTCCGCGGACAGAAACAGCGACGTGTAGACCTTGTCTGCTTCCGCCGCGTCGGGCGGAGGCAGGCCGTAGGCGAGGCCGAGCTTGCGGAAGCCCGCGATGGCGTCGCTGCACACGAGGAAGCCCTTGTTGGCGCCGCCCCAGTCGTCAAACATTGCGTCTGACACGGCCGTGAAAAACTCGTCGTCGCTCAGAATCTGGATCCATGGAGGGGAACAGGGGGCAGGCAGGGGAAAGGGAGGGGTAGGGAGGGGAAGGGGAGGAAGGAGGGGTTGAAGTGACGGTGGGCAAGCACAGTAATGCAACAAGGGGAGGTGGCCCGACCTTTGAGTCGATTAACGACTCTTCTCATTCTCATCACGCGCGGCATTGCAGGCGCGATACAGGGCTCTGCACTCGTTACCATCACGCGCGATGCGTTGCGCGATTCGCACCTTTTTTATGTACGCGCCGTTGAGAACGGTAGCGCGCTGCGGCAGGTAGAGCGGCGCGGCCTCGAGCTCGGAGGAGAGGTCTTTAAAGACGTCCAGCAGCAGCGCCGAGAACTCCTCGCGGCACAGCTCCCCGTCGCCGTCCACGCAATAGTGGTCGATTATGCGCTCTAGTACCTGCTCCGTGTGCTCGCGCGCTGGTCAGGGGAGGGGGAGCGACGGGGGGGAGGGGGGCGGGGGGAAGAGGAGGGGGCAACGGCGGGTTCACGTGGGGTGCGCGGCCGCGCAGAGTTGCAGAAAGGCTTGAATTCAATCAAATCTCCGGCTTTCTTTTTTTCTTCTTTTTATTTATTATTTATTATTTTTTTTCGAGAATGTGGCTAACAATTGGACCCAAAAAGGTTCCTCCTCCCAGCACCGTCGCAACCTTTCGCTCCCGCACAGTCGCGCGCAAAGCCCCTCTGGCATCCTTTCTGCGCGCGGCCGCCCCGCACCAGCCCCCATCGCGCATGCCCCTCGATCCACGATTCAGGGTGCCCAGCAGGAGCGGCACGAGCGGGTCTCACCTTCCCCCGTGGTGTTGTCGCCCTTGTGAAGCCCGAGGCGCACGAGCGCGGGGCGCAGCTCGCTCTTGCTGATGCACCCGCTGCCGTCCACGTCCAGCTCCGCGAACAGCGCCGAAATCAGCGCCTCCGCCTCCTCCACGCTGCCCAATACTCTCCGCAGTGCGCCCCCGTCGTAAACTAGCGTGGATAGCGGGTCCTCTGGGGGAGCGGGGAAGGTGAATGTGGGGAGGAATGAAGGGGAGAGGGGACGAATGAGGGGAAGGATGAGAGGGAGGCGAATTCCAAGTAGCGCGTCGCGCATATAGGTTGATTACTTGCGCTTACCTTCTAACGCATGGCTCGCGCCGCGAAGGATATCCTTGCAGACCCGGACAAACGAATCCCGCCCAATCTCTTCCGTGAGATCCGGCGACATAAACGACGCGAAAAGCCCCTCCACCAGTTCGTCAACCTCGCGTGCCGTCCCGGCCGGCGGCATCCCTAATAGCTCCCCGAGACGTAGTAGCGCCGGCTTTAACTCGCCCAGCGAGAGCGCGCCGTTACCGTCGGCGTCGAGACGGTCGAACTCGTGCGAGAGGAACGCCGAAAATGCCGCGTCGTCGTGCATCCGCCGTCGGATCGCCTTCCCGTCGAAGATCGCAAGACGGGGAGGGGCAGAGTCGGATGGTGAAGACCCCCCTTTGCGCGGGGACGGTGGGCGCCGCGGCTTGGCCGACGGACCGCGAGAGGGCTGGGAAGACGGTGCTTTTGCCAAGGAATGCGGCGGGGAAACCGCAGCCATGATTGCAAAGGCTGATTCCACGCCAATTTCTCGTGTTTTGATCCACTGGGCGGGCGCAAACGGCTAGAACCGCGGCGCGGACGTCACGGAAAGCTATTAGTATGATTCGGAACTTTGACAAGGAGGTCCTGACTCAACACGAACTTCTACTCAGGACTTCAAATTCGCTTCGAAGACCGTCGAGCCGCCGTGGGAATAGGGTGCGCAGGAACGGAAGCTCCAAGCTTCCAGCCGCGGAAGTAGTGTGTTGAAATAAGACCCGGACCAGCTGGGCTGAAAGTGGCGTGACGGATGTACTAATGGTACGATCTCCTCGAGGCCGACTCGTGCTGACGAGGTGCATTAGCATGCTGTCTAGTACGCCTGCCCAGACACGAGCAAGACGCTTTGTCATTGGTGCTGGGTTGGACTGCCAATTGTTTCAACAATCTCCTCCGCCTGCGGAACAAAGCTTCTCTGGTACCTTGTTGAAGTTCAACGCAACTAGTGTACAGTGGTAATTCGCTCGTGTGCGCTAGAACCATTGGCTCCTAGTGGGCGAAAGGGTGGTGGAGATTGTGCGGTTGTGGGCTGGTGGGCTTGGTTGGAAGTAGTGGTGACGACGGTACGGCGGTGGCAGATGCAGTTACCGCCCGTCGCGAAATTTGCGAATTATTACTCATGAACAATGAGTGGGCACCTGGGGGAATTTGACTTTTTATGAGGTGTTGACGAAAATCACACGGGGGATTTTTGCTTTTCGCGAGCTGTTGACGAAAGCCTCCCCAACGTACAAACACTCCCAGCCACGCCCCATGCCGCCAGAACAAGTCACAAGGTCTGGAGTGCTCGGCAGTTTTATCGGGACTGCAACTTTTCTGTTTACAGCGTTTCTTGCATGCCGTTCAGAAATGCACAACTTTCAGCGTGGTTAACTGCCTCCACGTGGTTACCATGTTTGTGTTGGGAGTTGGACGCGAAACTCACCTCTTCATACAATCACCAACGCAACTGCCCGACTATTTTCAGAACGACTGACCGAGTTGAGATAGCGGAAAGTGGAACTAGGAAAGGGGAATTCTGCAGCTACAGTTGAGTACAGTACTGGACATCGCTAGTTGAATTCCGAAGTTCACTGTGCCATCTACAGTAGAAGGCATGAAATTAACCACAGTCACAGCCTGTCAGTATGACGTGGTTTCGTGCAATTTAATTTATTTCAGATGGCTAGGCTTGTGGTTCGGTGAGATGTCAGATTTTACGGCATCTTTCGTGACACGGTATCCAATCACCGTTGACATCCATTCCCATGTTGCGAATGCCAACTTGCCACGCCACGAAATACTGTTCATTATTCGAAGTCTACACGACACAAGCAGCTCCGCTCGCATTCAGCACATACTGCTCTACGTCTGTGCACCACCATTCTCGTTACTAACAGCGGATATAAGTCACTCAGACATCCCATTGCCAGTTGACAAGCTCTTACCAGTATTGGTCTGGTGGATATGTAAGGTGGGCCTTACACAAATATTCACAGCTGGTATCCTCATACGATCTAAACATACATCCGCAGTATTTGTCAAACGCTGGTGGCAAACCAAAACCAGAAAAGTTTTCTACTCTTCATTCTCCTTGCCCTACCACACGCCCACCCCCTTCTCCCTTCATTCCCTCCCCCCCCCCCCCCCCTTCATTGTTCCACCACACCACATCCTCATCTGTCTCCATCACAGGCGGATTGCCTCCATCTTGCATCCTCCGCATCACAGTGCCACCTATGGGCGATGCAGCTAGTGCCCTCTATAGCCAATCGGGCACCTACAGCAGCGCCCACAGCACTGGCAGTACTCACCTCCTCCGCAACCCCTCCCTCCTCCACTCCCAGTCTCTGCTCCCCTGCCTGCCCGCTGCGGCTTGGGGGGCAGCAGAGCAATCGCTTTGCCTTTGCCCCGCTGCTCCCCTAACCTCTCCTCAATTCCGCCGTCATTCGTGCCAATGGACAGCGCTCCGGACCTGTTGCCTTGCCTTGGGCCGAGCCTGCTGCGGTGCATGCAGCCACAACGCCTTGCTTCGGCTGCTCTGCCATTCCTACCGCTGGTAGCATCACCATCACCATCATTCAAATCATCCTGTGTGGCTGATAGCACATACTGCGTGTCAAAACATGACGAAAAGGGTAACCGCATGCCTAAAAGGTTTCCCTCTCGTCTCCCTGCTGCTGCACCTGTCGCCGTCCATTCCCCACCGCAAACACTGTTCACTGATGCTACAGTGACAGCTGCGGCCGTAGCAAACCACTGGGGGGAGCAAACAGATGCAAGTGCAGACAAATCAAGCCACCCATCTAAACTCAAAGACCCAACACCGCTGCTCACACTAGCCCCCACTCCACTAGTCCTATTATTCCCAACGCCCCTTCCGCTACAGCTGCTACATAAACTGCTAATGCGTGCTGCAGCAGCCACTACAGCCGACGGCCTGCCGTGGCCGCACGCGCTACAGCCGTGGTACCCCCCCTGCCACATGGCCTCGTCCGCGTCTAATAGCCGATCGCCACGCCACCTGCACCTGCTGCCGCCCCCCCGGCCCGGAATTCGCGCACTGTTGCTGCTGCTTCCACCCGCGTTCCCGGACCTTTCCCGCAGCTTCGGAATCCGAAGCTCGTCTCCGCCTCCCCCGACCAGCGGGACAGCCTCGGAGAGCGAGTCAGAGCTACCGCCAGTCCTGTCATTTTCATCCTCGTCAGTGTCACTCTCTGTACTGTCTCTCGCACTATTACTATCACCCCTACGATCAGCCTCCTGACCATCAGCCTCGTTTGAAGCAGCTCCGTTAGAGGAACTAGCACCTGGCATGGCATCACACCCGTCACCCGCACCAGCAGCGCCCTCCTCCGCCTTCCCCTTTCCCTTTTCCCCTGCCCCGCCCCCCTCTTCTCCGTTTCTCCCCAGCCCCTCCAAAGCCCACGCCTTGCCTTCGGGCTGCCCGAGAAATTTTAGAAACCACCCGAACGGGCGCTCCTCCTCCCCGCGCCACAGCTTCCCCGCGCCCACCTGGCGGAACTTCTTCTCTAGCTCCGCGTGCAGCACCTCTAGAATCGCCACCTTTTCCGACACCACCATCTGCGCCTCGACCAGCTTCAGGTGCACGTTGTGCTCGCGCCAGTTGTCCGCGCGCGCGAGTTGCGCGCGCTCCAGCGTGATTTCCTCCAGCAGCTGCCTCCGCGCGAGTTCCGCCGCCACCGCCAGGCGTTCCGCCAGCTCGCGCCGCTCGCGCTCATCCGCGGTCTCGCGGCGGGAGGAGAGCAGCGCGTTGTTGAGTTTCGCGCAGGCCTGCCCGAGGCGCTCTTTCTCCATGCGCTCGCGCACGAAATCCAGACCCGCCTTCGCCACTACCGCCTGCATCTCCGCCACTTCCGCCTTGGCGTCCGCCAACTCCCCGCGCAGCTCCGTCAGCTCCGCCGACTGCTTCGCGAGCTGTTGAAGCAGCTTCGCGAACGTCTGCGAAGCCGTTAGCGAAGCCATGTTGACGACGGCGGACGACGGCGGGCGCGGGTGGGGAATCGGTTGGGCGGCTTGGGGCGGGGCAAAGGAGAAAGGGGGGAAGGCGGAGGGCGCGGAGGGGGAGCTGGGCGGGGAGACGGTGGAGCGGGAGGAGGCGGCGGCGGCGGAGGAGAGCGTGGGGCTGGTTCCGCCGGAAAAGGTGGTGGCGGTGGTGCTGGTGACCGAAGAGGCGGAGGGGAAGGGCACGTGCGAAAGCGCGAGCAGCGCAAGCGGGTTGAGGTTCGGGGGAGGGGAGGGGGAAGGGGCCCTTGGGGGAGCGGACGACGACTCACTCCCAGTATCGTCCTCCTCCCCCTCGTCACCTTCTTCGCTCTCCTCGCTCTCCTCACTTTCCTCGCTCTCTCCTCCTCTATCCTCTCCATCATCTACCGAGTTTCCTTCTACCGAGCTATCCGTTATCGCATCCTTCCCTACACGCGCCTCCTCGTCCTGCTCCCGCCCTTGCCCTTCGTGCCCCTCTCGTCCAACTCGGCCTTCGTGCCGCTCTTGCTGCTCGCCGCCACGCCCCACATCCTCCGCTGTATGAATCCCCTCGCTAACCCCATCGCATACACGAGCTCCGGAATCGTCGGTTCTTGTTTCACATGTGCCATCTTCTCCGAAACTCCCTTCTCCGCTACTACCTTCACCAAATGTACCTTCCCTGTGATTGGTTTCACCATTTCTACCTTCTTCGGTCCGGCTTCCCTGAGATCTCGCGCAACTTTCGTTTTCGCCAATCCTTTCCCGATCTTCGCCTTCACCGCACGTTACTCCACCGTTCGATTCCGCTTCTGCGGCCGGAACGCCACCTTCGCTGCCTCCCTCGCATCTGGCCTCTCTCGGGCTCGACCTCCCCGTTACAATCAAAAGCGACAACTCATACGCTCCTGCGACATCGCTTCTGTCGCAACTGTCACACGCAGGAATCGCGTCGCTAGTCGCAGAGGTATTGAAAGTCGTTAAGGAGGTCGGCGGTGTCGCAGGGCGAACGTCCTTCTCTCCTCGCGACGCGGCGGCTGTTCCGGCAGTAAATATCGGCGCGCTGCCGTCTACTTGGAATGCCGGCCGGCCTAACGATGGAACAATGGAGCCGTGCGGAGGCGCAAACGGATTGGCCGTTGCTGTGCTGCTTTCGGCTGAAATACTTTCGAAGGTGATTACGGGTGCGACTTTTCGAGATGCTGCTGCGTTGCTAAATATATTAAAGCGGCTTGGCGTAAATAATTGCGACTGTGAGGATTCTGCGGCGGCGGCTGCGGCGGCGGCGAATGAGGAAGGGTTTGCGTCTGTTGCTTGTGCAGGTTGCACGGAAATCTTACCCCGCTGCTGCTCCTGCTGCTGCTGGCGCTGTTTATCAGCGGGGCGGATGCGGCGGAGGTAGCGGCGGGCTGCTGGGAGCCGCGCAACGGGGAGAGGCGCGGAAGAGCTGGGGGAATCTGACGTGTCCATAAGATATACTGCCGCCGATAAGGCTTATGCCACCTGACGGGAGAATTGGAGCCGGACCAGCCGACCCTAAATTCACCCGACACGCATAAAAGTGGGGCGTGAGGAAGTCGAAAGCCAGTGCGAGTATCACACATCGAACCCTAAATTGCTGATGGACATGTCGAGGGGGAAGAAGGATGAGCATGCAACGTTTGAAGGCACGAGTCAATCAACCCTCGTTGCAACGTGATGTACACAGAAGCTGTTCGATGCGAAGCACGCGGAGCGGAGATTGGGAAAGGGGGGAGGAAGGGAGCGAGCCAGTGGAGGGAAACGCGGTGGGTGGCGTTAGGGCGTGTTTCTTTTGACTGTGACGGTTCGAACCGTGGACCGTCCGGCTCGCGAAGAGGTTACCTACTTCGCACTATATCGCGACTTTTTCGCGAAGGGCTTAGCGAAGTCGTCCACAGTTCGAACCGTCACATCACTTTTCCCTCCAAGCAACGGTTCACAATGTGAACATTTGTTAGTTCGCTAAGCAAACGGACGGAACTCCTTCTCTGACATCTGATTGGCGCGCGAAAAAACCCGAAAAATACACCGAGCCGCATCTCCAATAGAATTTTTGGCGCGCGGCGCCAGACTGAACATTGAACCATTGACACTCCCACTACCCCTGCTACACTACAAAAGCGCTTCCACTTCGAACCGAACCAACACAATCAGCACGCAATGGAGCAGTCTAGCGGAAATGCGAATTCTGGACCGGCAAACACCACACCCAAAACCTCCGGACCTAGTTCTGTGTGTGGCTCTGTTTTTTACTCTTGTGGTGTGATGTGAATTGTGTAGAAGGTAGACGGTTGGCTTTCAGGGGGCATCGAGCCGCGACCTGGCTATGCGATGTTGGCGATGGGGTGTGACTGAGGTTACGTAAGTGTACGATACCTGGCGATGCTACAGTACTTCGGGAATCTGCTGCACTCTGAAAAGTGATGCTTTTGCCTACGGACTGTCCAGTGTTTTGAATTTTTGAATCGGAGAGTCCGATTCTCGCTATTGCAACTGTCCGTTTACATACAAGCGGACAGTCCGTCAAAATCCATAAAATCAAAAAAGAGACACGCCCTTACAGTCGCTTCATGGGCCTGACGTGGCTGGCTGGCTGCTTTCTGCGCTCGCACGCTCTCTGGTCTCTGCCACAGTGGCGTGTCGTGTCCACTCGAGTCGTCGTCATCACTGCCGTGTTGTGCACTGAACAGCTGTGGGTGTGAAGGTGGCGCAGCGAACAGCTTGGCAAAAAACAATCTCATGACGTGACTTCGGGGGCACAGCTGTACACCTCCTACTAGGATATTCTACTGTCTCTTTTTCCGTTTTACACCCTCTTTCGCGCCACACTGTCATTGGACATATTGATAACTCGGTTGTACTGACATCAATGCGTCCAGAATGGTCACAGAACATACCATATAAGCACATTTTCCGTACTCAACCGTACTTTTTTTTTTTGTGGACATCAGTACACTACATGTATACATACATCCGCAGTCGTAACTGTTGCTAGGAGGGCATGCACAGGTCACGGAGTAACCAACCCCCCTTGTCCTTTTACGGAGGTTGGAAAGCTACACCGCCATCTTGCCAGATCGCCTTGAACCCTGCCCTCCACGTCATCGAAGCCTCGTTCTCATAAAGCCTCCGCATAGCAATTGCCTCGTCAGCATTCAGGTGTCCCCAGTCACCCTTCTTTTCCGAACCACTCCTGCCAGCCATCCTCATACGCACTCTGCTGTAAATCTTCACGTGACGTGTGAAGCCAACCGCAATACGCCTCATTGCCCTTTTTGGTTGGAACCGACTGCCACGGAAGACCGCGTTGCACCTCTCCAGCCACACTTGGTGCGCTGTGATAGCAATGATTGCAGCCTCCGGAGACAAGCCGGACGTCGTGCCGCTCTTTTGAAAGAGCATGTCTCCGAGAGACCCCATGCCCCTGCCCGGATTCATGCACTGCACCGCCTTCTTCATTGCCCCCACTACCGGTTGTATCACCGGGCAGCTGAAAAGGCAATGGTCCTGCGATTCCACTCCTCCACAATGCGTGCATTTCGCCCTTGCACCCAGGAAAGGGAGCCTCTCCCCTACTTGGAGGTTGTTACTGTGCACCCTCAGCACCACTTCGCGTGCCCTGCATGGGGTTGCCAGCGAGTCACGGACTGTGATGGCCTTCCCCCAGTCAATCTTTCTCCCCAAGTCCTCCTCCCACTTCAGCTGTTGCTTTGGCTGCGCCCCCGAGGGTTTCATTGCCTTCCTCAGCTGCTTCAGTCCCACTCGCTCTCCTTTCTCGCAGATTGTGGAATAAAGTAGGCGCGTTCTCGGGGCCCCCAGCTCGCCCCGGACTTTCCCTTCTATGACCGCCATTGGGGAAGCGCTCCGGAACTCAACTGTTACCATGCTGGCGTACTCTATCTCCGATATAAGCCCCTTCTTATCGACCGTCACCCTCCGGCCGTAGAGTTCGCCGTTGTTTACGTACTGCAGTTGATAGTAGAAAAACTCTCCCGGGCGATACGAGGCCGTGCGGATTAACCTTGTCTCCCTCAAAAATTCCTCTGCCGACAACTGTTTGAGTACCAGGTCCTTCCACCCCTGCGGTGTCGCTTCCCACGCTTTCAGAGCCCACCTCCTTTGCTCCACTCCACCTAACTCCCTCTCCAGGTCCGCTTCGCTCTTACGAGTTCTGCTGCCATCTCTTCCCTTGACCACCAGGTCCCCCAGCTTCCCTCAACCGTATGCAAAAGCAAGTTTTTTTTTACAGACCGCTGTGTACCATTAACATGGAGTGCATTTGCCCGCCACTACCTGGGGTTCGGTTGCAAGCACCAGACCGCTAGGTTCCGAGCACACGTAAGCACTGTAGCCAGTGTTCCTGATTGACAGTGTGGCGCAAAAAAGGGTGTACACGTACAGTACACAGCGCGTTTCATTTCTGTCAGAGCAGCAATTCCAAAACACCCACTCCCTACCATGGGATACAGAAACACTGTACATATCTTCCCTCGAGCCGTTTTCTTGCATCCACTGTCGACTCCACCTTACCCCCAAAAATGCCCTTCACTAAAGGCCAACTATATTGCACTTCTGGAATGAGATGTTGACGCGGTTTCCTAGGTGTCTTCGATGGGAGACTTCGTTTAATACCAATGCAGGTTGTCGAAAATACATTTCGGCCAGAAACCAAGTGTAAAGGTAATATCGAGTGCAACCCGATAATTTCATAATTTCCACCCGCCATCTCGCATAACGGAAAGAGAATCTGCATCCCTCCTTTGGCATCATAGCCTCCCCTCCGAACCAGCATCCCCCTCCCCTCCGGCCTGGCCCAGCCCCTTTGCCTTTGCCTTGCCCGAGCACTGGGAGAATCATCACAAACATGGCTGGCTTCTTTCTTCTTCATCTGACAAGGCGACAAAACAAACACTTTGAGTGGGTAGCAGACAAGATAGCATAGCAGAAAATGACAAGTCTTACAAACCCCCCATTGATCATCTTTCGCCACCACCACCACAGCAAGTGCTCAGCACCAGGCACGGCATTTTCTGACGTTTTCGTGGCGGCCCAAATCCGCCTGTGTTGGAGAAGAGAACGTTGGGGGGTCGTTCCCAAAAAGAAAGGAACACACGACAGGAGGCAGATCGCTACAAAGATTCCAAAGCGACAGGGAAGTGATGGGTGCTGCGCTGTTGCGCTTTGATTAGATCACTGTTCACTATCATAGACATGGCTGCTTACACAACAGACCAAGAATGCCTTCACTATGAATGCGGTGTGGTGCAGTTGGATAACCGTATGAAAGTTATTTTATACCGTACTACCTTAGTATGTCTTTTCAAACCCGAAGGCAGCAAAGCAGTGCAATCCACAGGTTTTCCCTTCTGCTAGAACATGGTGGCCAGAGATAGTATCTCCTCAACCCAACCTAGCCCCACATCAGGAAAGAACACCACTGTTTATATAAGTTTAGCATTTGTATGGGTTAAATGCATTATCCAATGAACCCAGCACCTGATGTGGGCTGCTTCATGGGGCGCACTGTCTGCCCTTTGGCCTCTGCCTCCATCTGCTGCCGCTTCTCCCTCTGCTCCACACACCCTCAGCAGAGACAAGCGCAAAAAGAGAATTGCTGAAATTGTTGCAGGCGCAGGACATGCACACATGCATGGTAAGGAAGATACAGATAGCGGCAAATGCACTGCCAAATGGGAAGTCATATTCATTCCCCCATGGCAGGTGCATTCTCTTATGGCAAATGCACTGCACAATCCAGCAACAGCCACTCACTGTCTCTGCACACCACAGCCCGCATTCCCAAGAAAGCAGCTCGCATCTGCCTTCTAAACCCAATCCATACAACTGCTCCACGACCAGAGCTCAAAACGCCTTGCTCACTGCTCACTGCTGCATGCCACAACTCACCCCCTGCCACCGTGCTTCCACAATAGATTCAACAAGCATGTTATAAAGGTAACTGGCAGCAGCACCACTCGGCAGCGCCATTGGTCCACCCTCAACACACTTCACTCAAACAAGCATGTTAATTCAGGTAGCTGGCATAGTTCAAGGCGCAGCGCCGAGAACGCTCATCGAAGCCCCCTACAACAACATACCTCCTGCCGCCATGCGTCCATGGTGCTTTAACCAGCATGTTATCCAGGCAGCTCGCATAGTTCTTGGGGAAGCACCGTGAACACACTCAATGATCATCTCAACACCTCCACCTCTCAGAGCTCCCTCACACTCCTCACCTCCTGCAGCCGTGCCTCCACAGTGCTCTCAACAGCATGTTATCCTGGCAGCTCACCTAGTACTTGGGGCAACGAATGCTCAATGCTCAACTGATCTCCAATCACCACTCAAATCTCACTAACAGCAGTACCCACCTCCTGCCGCCGAGCCTCCACAGTGCGTAAGTTGAGTGTAAAGCAACACACAAGACACCCAAACCCGCAACCCACTGCTCACCTCCTGCCGCCGCGCCTCCACAGTGCGTAAGTTGAGTGTAAAGCAACACACAAGACACCCAAACCCGCAACCCACTGCTCACCTCCTGCCGCCGAGCCTCCACAGTGCGTAAGTTGAGTGTAAAGCAACACACAAGACACCCAAACCCGCAACCCACTGCTCACCTCCTGCCGCCGCGCCTCCACAGTGCGTAAGTTGAGTGTAAAGCAACACACAAGACACCCAAACCCGCAACCCACTGCTCACCTCCTGCCGCCGCGCCTCCACAGTGCGTAAGTTGAGTGTAAAGCAACACACAAGACACCCAAACCCGCAACCCACTGCTCACCTCCTGCCGCCGCGCCTCCACAGTGCGTAAGTTGAGTGTAAAGCAACACACAAGACACCCAAACCCGCAACCCACTGCTCACCTCCTGCCGCCGCGCCTCCACAGTGCGTAAGTTGAGTGTAAAGCAACACACAAGACACCCAAACCCGCAACCCACTGCTCACCTCCTGCCGCCGCGCCTCCACAGTGCGTAAGTTGAGTGTAAAGCAACACACAAGACACCCAAACCCGCAACCCACTGCTCACCTCCTGCCGCCGCGCCTCCACAGTGCGTAAGTTGAGTGTAAAGCAACACACAAGACACCCAAACCCGCAACCCACTGCTCACCTCCTGCCGCCGCGCCTCCACAGTGCGTAAGTTGAGTGTAAAGCAACACACAAGACACCCAAACCCGCAACCCACTGCTCACCTCCTGCCGCCGCGCCTCCACAGTGCGTAAGTTGAGTGTAAAGCAACACACAAGACACCCAAACCCGCAACCCACTGCTCACCTCCTGCCGCCGCGCCTCCACAGTGCGTAAGTTGAGTGTAAAGCAACACACAAGACACCCAAACCCGCAACCCACTGCTCACCTCCTGCCGCCGCGCCTCCACAGTGCGTAAGTTGAGTGTAAAGCAACACACAAGACACCCAAACCCGCAACCCACTGCTCACCTCCTGCCGCCGCGCCTCCACAGTGCGTAAGTTGAGTGTAAAGCAACACACAAGACACCCAAACCCGCAACCCACTGCTCACCTCCTGCCGCCGCGCCTCCACAGTGCGTAAGTTGAGTGTAAAGCAACACACAAGACACCCAAACCCGCAACCCAATGCTCACCTCCTGCCGCCGCGCCTCCACAGTGCGTAAGTTGAGTGTAAAGCAACACACAAGACACCCAAACCCGCAACCCACTGCTCACCTCCTGTCGCCGTGCCTCCACAGTGCTCTTGACCAGCATGTTATCGAGGTAGCTGGCGTAGTTCTTGGGGCAGCGCCGGCGGAACTCCTTGAAGTGCACGTCGGCCTGCTTGGTGTCCCCCATGAGTGAGAACACGAGCCCCTTGCACAGGTACGGCCGGAAGTCACTCGGGTCACTGGCGCTGATGGCGTCATACTGCGCTATGGCCGCCTCCACGTTGCCCTGAGATGATGGAAGGTACGAGAGGCAAACAACAAGGGGAGAGCATGTGTCATGTCCATGCCGTGGAGGGTCGGCCTGCATGGAGTCCCCCACGAGGGAGAACACGAGCCCCCTATCCCCTATCACCAACGACTCAAAAATCCCCCAACCCTGCCCCCTACCCCCCCCTCCGTCTCCCGCCTCAACAACCCATACGAAAAAACCCTCCCCTCCCCGTCCCCACACCTCCCCTTCCCCTCTCCCCACCTGCAGCGAGTGCAACTGCCCCAGCAGCATCTTGAGATTGGTGGCCTCCTGCTGCTTGCCCAATACTCAAACCCCCAACCCTGCGTCCCTAAACCCGTAAACCCCCAACCCTGCGCCCCTAAACCCGTAAACCCCCAACCCTGCGCCCCTAAACCCGTAAACCCCCAACCCTGCGCCCCTAAACCCGTAAACCCCCAACCCTGCGCCCCTAAACCCGTAAACCCCCAACCCTGCGCCCCTAAACCCGTAAACCCCCAACCCTGCGCCCCCTAAACCCGTAAACCCCCAACCCTGCGCCCCTAAACCCGTAAACCCCCAACCCTGCGCCCCTAAACCTGTAAACCCCCAACCCTGCGCCCCTAAACCCGTAAACCCCCAACCCTGCGCCCCTAAACCCGTAAACCCCCACCCTGCACCTCTGCACCCTTCCCTCACCTGCAGCGCGTGCAGCTGTCCCAGCAGCATCTTGAGGTTGGTGGCCTCCTGCTGCTTGCCCTCCTGCCCCGCCTTCCCCACCGCCTCCTCCACCATCCCCAGCACCAGGCTGTCCTCGCCGCTGCGCCGCATCACTGTTGCTAAGCCCTGTGGGGCGGGAGGAAAAGGGGAAGGGGGAGGCAGATGAGGGAGGGGCGTGGTGGGGCAAGAGGGGTGTGGGTGCACGGTGAGAAAAGAGGAGTGTGGGGAGGATTTCGGCAGGGGTGTGTTGGGGACGAGGGGGACTGGGGAGGCCTATCGAAGAAGCTGGCGGAAGAAGGCGACGGGAACGAGAGAATACGGATCAAAACTTGAATAAAATAAAAACAGAGAAGGGCGCAGCAGGGGCGCACCTGGAGCGCGCAGCAAGACACGTGGAGCGCGCAGCACAAGGGCGCACGTGGAGCGCGCAGCAAGCAGGGGCGCACCTGGAGCGCGCGCGCGGAGAAGGGGTCGACTTTGAGGATTTCTTGGAAGCCCTTGCGCGCTGCCTGTAGGTCCCCCACGAACTCCTGCGCCTGCGCGCGGATGTACTTCCACTCCATGTCGTCCGGCTCTATCTGCTCCGGGGAGGGACCGGGGTTGGAAAAAGAGGAGGCGAAAGGAAGAGGACGGGAGGGAGTGGACTCAATCAACGGACTCCTGCGCCTGCGCGCGGATGAACTTCCACTCATGTCGTCCACTCATGACTATCTGCTCACGCGAAGAGGTGGGGGGTAAGAGGGCGCGGAGAAAGCCAGTCCCTTCAGGTTGAAATTCAACCACTGCGTGTTCACGTGAGCTGTAAGTCAATTCGTGAGCTGTCAGTCGTTTCTCATTCAATAACCAGTTCATTCAGGTTGTACCATCGGCTGCTGTGCGTTTTGTGATGAAGACACTGGAAGGAAAGCTCGCTGTTCATATCATTCATATCGTACCATCGGCTGATGTGCGTGTGTGTGCGCTGGTGGGTGTGCTGGGTCTACGTGTGCGTGTCTGTGTGCGCGCGCGCGCGCGTTTGAGAGCGCGCGGGCTGACCTCCACGAACCGTCGAGGATCTTGATGCCCCCCCCCTCCCCTTCCCCCCGAATCCGCGCACTTCACCTAGAGCGTTCATTCATATTCATATGTGTGTGTGCGTATGCGCGTGTGTGAGTGTGAGAGAGCGGGGTATATGCACGAGTGAGGGCGTGAGAGAGAGCGGGGCGCATCCGCGCGGGCTGACCTCCACGAGCTGGTCGAGGATCTTGATGCCCCCCGCGAAGTCCGCGCACTTCATGCGCACGCGCAGCAGCATGCGCAGCGCCGTCACGTCGCGCGGGTGCTTCGCCAGAAAGTCCTCCAGCATCTTCACCGCGCGCTCCTGCTCCGCCGCTTGCGCGCGCGCACTCTCCGCCACCTCCTTCTCCGCCTCCGCCTTCCCCCCGTCGGGGGTCTGCCGCCCCACGATCGGCGTGGGTGCTGAGGCGACGGGCTTGCCGGATTTTGCTTGCGCCGCGCGCGGCAAGCCGAAGGTTAGGCTGAGAGCGACACACGTGCCCACGAGGAACGACGGGCCGTATCGTCGCACGCGTGCGACGAGCTGATCGGAAACGAGACGTTGAAAGTTGTCGCCATCGTCGCACGGAATGGAGTCAGCGCGCTCGGCGACGGATTCTGCTGCAGGCGACGACGCAGCTAATTTGGAACTATTTGATTGGCTGGAGGAGCTGAAGAGAGGATATGCTACGTTGTTCAACGACCGTGCGCGTTCCTGAGAAGCCGCAAAGAATGGCTCGTTTGACGGACCGCTACTGGCTGACGAAGACGAATGCGATTCGCACGTGCAGCAGAGGCGCAAAGATCCACCACAAATCGCGGCAGGAGCGGTGGTCACGGTGACGGATGGCCGGAGGCGGAGCTGCAAATCTTTCGCGAATAAAGACACTCGCGACGCGGTCCCTGCCGAGGAAGTGGGCGCGAGGAACGCCATCATGCGGTGGCGAGACGGAAAGGAACTTCTAAGGCTGACGAGAATATTCTATGTCTGATGAATCCGCGAAAGAGGCTTCCTTTCGAGTGCTGCGTCGTCCCTAACGAAGGCACAGATGCATCTAAGGTAGGAAGGAGGACGAAATGAGGGAAGAAGCGGCAGTGATTGTTGTACGGCAGCATGAAAGGCAGGGAAGGCGTGAGATTCTGGGTGTGGGGATAAGCATGCTGAGATGGCGGGAAAATGTTTTCTAGGTGACTCGTCACCTGCCAGCTCTGACAACTCATAAAGTGAAGTCAAACTACATAAATGTGTTCGTTTGCTGATTGACCAAATCAGCCATACGCAGGTTGCTACTGTCGAAACTGACTGTAACGCAGAGTCAAGATGAGCAAGAGCGGGGTGTGGCTGGCGCCCATAAGAACCAATCAGGTAAAGGCGAAGCGGTTTGTCAGAACCAATCTCGGCTCTGCAGCATCAGCACAACGAGGTCGAGACCGTCAGATGCGGAAACTCCACTAAAGATGCGGAAAAGCACGTGAATTGCTCGCAGAAATCTTGCGACAGACTCCTGTCGCGCCCTCAGATGCAGAGCTTCGCACAGAAGCGCTCGGCGAGCAGGAGAAACGAAGCGCTCGCCTGACAGTCAAACGAAAGTCGCCACAAATCGCTACGCTGGCTACCAACTTCGCAGACTTTCGGACTCTCTTGCACTTCGTGGTGGTGGGGCGAAGAAACCAGGAATCTGGCAAGCTTGTTGTTCCCGCAGAGAAAGGAATGTGTTGATTCCCCAACAATGCCTTGCGAAGCGAACCTGGCCAACTAGTAATCTGCTCTGCATCTTTTGACACAGCCATTCCTGTTTGCGGAAGTACATTGAGCCGATTCTTCTACCATCGCCATTGCGAGACACGACTCGCTCTGCTCGCCTGGAGGCAAGCGCATTCGGAGACGGCAAAATCCGTTAGTACCAGAAACTGCTCATCTTCTCAGCTCCTTAGTGCAAATGGCAACACCTGACAGCAGCAACGGCGCTGTTCTAAACGGGATAGAGAGAACATCTCCGACATGGGACGGCAACAAGAGCAGCAAACCTGGCGATCCCGAATCCACCGTTAAGGCGCCGGCTCATGATGTCCCGGCGGCCTTTACTGCGTCTCGCAAACCGAACGCAGCGCCCGCGCATGCCGCTGCTGTCTCCGCCGCGTCTGGCGCGGAGGCGGCGGAAACCGCCCCGCCCCGACAGCCTGCGCTGTCCGCCCTGTCGTTCGCGCCGGTTACCCCAGGCGCAGGCGAAGTTTCGACGAAGCGCCGCTCGCGCTTGACTGATATTGACTGCTCTCCTCGGCCCTCCAATGCGACAAGCACCTTGGGGGAAAAGGGGGAAACTTGCGCCAACGGGGAGGCGCATGCGGAGAGGATAAAATCAGCGCCGAGGGCTGCGGAGAGGGGGCGAATCTGCGGGGACGGCAGTGAGGCGGAGGAGCGAATGCGCGCGCAACTGGCGGACGCGCGGAAGATGGTGCGCGCGCTGGTGGGGGAATTGGCGGCGAGAGACGTTGAGGGGGATGATGACGTGGCATCGGGGGACGATGACGAGGATGCGGAGGACGTTGACGAGGATGGGAGAGGCCAAGGAGACGAATTCGATCTGAGCAAGGTATGTAGCCAGCAGCAGCAGGGTATGTATGGGGTAGGGTACCACGTCAGACGATGCGCCTCCCATGCGACACTTCCCCTCTCCCTACCCCTCCTCACCCCCGTTATCTCCCGCGTTCGCACGCCCTCCGCGTGCGCCTATTGAAGGTTCTCCCTCCCGCCACTCATGCATCTTCCGCCATTTCACCGCCTGCACCCGCCGACCCCAGGCGCTGCGGCAGGAGCGGCGGGTGGTGCGGCTGAAGCAGCAGCTGGCGCGCGCGCGGGCGGAGCGAGAGTCCCTAGAGGCGGAGATGCGCGCGGAGAGGGCGGAATGGCGCGCGCTGGAGGCGGAAGCGCGCAGGGGGAGGGCGGGCGCGCGCACTAGCGGTGCCGTAATGGATTCCCAAGGTGAAACTAACACTACTGGGGGGGAGGGTAGAGGTAGAAGTGTTTCTGCCGAACCTGCACGGCAGGTTTGTGTGGAGGCCGAAGCTAGAAGCGAGAAGCAGATGACAGCAGGCGAGCAGGCGAGCAGCGGTGATGGCTGCTGCTGCTGTGGGGGAAGTAAGGCGCTGGAAGAGCTGCAGGCGCAGGCGATGGTGGCGCAGGGGGAGGTGTATCTGGTGCAGGCTCAGCTGGAGCGGGCGGAGGCGCAGCTGCAGCGCGTGCAGGAGGAGAGGCGGAAGGAGCGGGAGAGGCATAGGGGTGCGCTGAAGCAATTCGTGCGATTTTCAATGGAGGATAGGGAGAGGGAGAGGAGGAAAGCTGAGGAGGAGATGGGAAGAGAGAGGAGGGAGATGGAGGAGAGGCGGAGGAAGGAATTGGGGGTGTTAGAGGAGGAGGTGGAGAGGTTGAGGAGGGAGATGGAGAAGGGAAGGGAGAGAGAGAGGGAGAGGGTGCAGGAGGCGTGGGAGAGAGGGCGGAAGGAGGGGGCGGGTGAGGGGGAGTTCATGCGGAAGGTGATTGGGGAGGGGGAGAGGCGAGTGGCGGAACTGAGGGCGCGAGTCACGCAGCTTGAGGAGGAGAAGGGGGCGGCTGAGAGGGAGAGGAGCGAGTGGGACGCGGAGAGGAGGGAGTGGGAGGCAGAGAGGAGGAGGATGGAGGAGAAGGTGAAGGGGGAACAGGCGCGGAGGAGAGCGGTGGAAGTGGCGTTGAGAAGCGTAGAGCGGGAGGTGGTAGAGCTGCGGAGGGCGAGGGGTGCGGTGGAAGGGGAAAGGAGGGCGGCGGTGAGAGAGGTGCAGAAAGAGGTGATGCGGGGGAGAGAGAGGGTGGAGGAATTGGAGAAGGAGGTGGAGGGATTGACAGGTGAGGTAGGGGAGTTGAAAGTTGATGTGGAGGGGTTGAAGGGCAGCGAGGCACGGCAGGCAGCAGGGGTGGCGTGTTTTGAGCAGACGGACTCGTCTCACAAGGCCGCGTCTGTGTATGTCTGCCGTGTTGCATCGCTGCCGGACGCCATGCCTGCTGCTGCCATCCGCACAGGTGCAGCCGCTGCTGCTGCTGCTGCTGGTGCTGCTGCTGCTTGTGCTCGTGATGGTGGTCCAGCTCGACGTGCTTCCACTGCTGCTGCCACCGCCGCCGCCGCAGCTGCTACTGCTACGACCAGGCGCAGCGGGCGTCACACAGATTCTGCTACTGCTGCTACACCCATGTGCGCACACCAGTGCTGCTTGCCTTACGCATGTGCCTGTCGCACATCGCAGCACCAGGTGTGCGCTGCTATTCCAGGAGCGGCCAGATCAGGTGTGCCTGTTGAGTTGACTCAAAAGCACCAGGCATGTGCGGCCAGGCCAGGTGCGCCTGCACCAGGTAGCGCCTGTCTGTGTGGAGGCGAAGCAGGTCCTTCCCTGGCCAGCAGCAGCCAAGGGTCGGAGGGAGGAGATGGAGGGGCGGCAGTGGGTTGCTGCTCCTGCTGCCCTGGCGGGGATGGCGCAGCAGCGGCAGGCGAGAGGGCTTTGATCACAAGGGAGGAACCAGGCAGACGCACGAGCAGCAGCAGCATCAGTAACAGCAGCGGCAGCAGCATCACGAGCAATGGGCCTTTGCCTCGTCTCATCGCCCTGGATGGCAATCGGCATTGCAGGAACGATGGGAGAGGGGCGGGTGAGTGTGATGCAAAGGAGTGGAGAATGGTACAGGGGTACAGAGCATGTGGGGGGGAGAAGGCGCACCACAGGTGGTCACAAAGCAGAAGCAGGAGCACGGGAAGAGGCGAGAAGCAGGGGCAGGAGCAGGAGTGGGAGGAGAGTGGGCTTGAGTTCATCTCCCTCCTGGATGGGCTCCACCTGTCGCTTGAAATCTGACCTGACTCACCACTGACCTTGCTGACCTACCTGTACAGAACCGCTGATGGGTTGTGCATGGGGGACTAATCCCGTGCATTGTATGCTGTCCTCTGTAGGCTTGATGCTTCAATGCATGCTATGCTGACAGTTTTGTGCTTTGATGTGTGTTAAACTTACAGCTTTGTGCTTTGATGCATGCTGAACTTAGAGCTTTGTGCTTCAATGCATGCTATACCTACACCTTCGTGCTTAGCTGAGTGCTGTACTCACAGCTTTGTGCTTTGATGCGTGATGTGTTTACAGCTTTGTGCTTCACTGAATTTCTTACTTCCTGTTTTCACAACTGGTGCAACATAAAGGTCCACTCCAATGGACTATATAAACACACTTGCTCCCATACGGTATATCAGCTGTGCCTGGCAGGCAGTGTTGCAGATAATTGCAACACCATTCTTCCTTGCATCCAGTACTTGCTGTTTCCACAACTGATACAACATAAGGTCCACTCCACTGGAATCCATAAATACACGTGTTTTACAAGTGCCGGTCGGGTAGCTGGGTCTACCAGGCAGTGATGCGGACACAACAATGTTACAGTGTTACAACAATGTTGAACAGCATGTGCACCCACGTGTCAGCTGGCCCTAGCAGGCAGTAGTGCAGGCAGCACCTGCTTGTCAGCACCCCCACATGTGATGAGAGCATCACAGCAGGTCAATCATAACGTTAAACGGCACGGTCACCCATGTGTCAGCCGGGCCTGGCAGGCAGTAGTGCAGGCAGGCACCACCTGCTTGTCAGCTGTCCCCTCTCCCACAAGAGAATCACAGCAGGTCCACAGCACGTTGAACAGCATGCGCACCCATGTTTCGGCTGGGCAAGGCAGACAGTAGTGCAGGCAGCACCAGGATGCCTGTCACACCCCCCATGAGAGCATCACAGCAGGTCCATGAGCATGTTGAACAGCATGCGCACCCATGTGTCAGCCGGGCCTGGCAGGCAGTAGTGCAAGCAATCCACCCTCCCATCCTTGAGCATCACATGCCCATCTGGTCTCAACCCTGTGGATGTATCCAGATCCCAGTACACACCCCCATACCGCTCCACAACCCGCCTCGCCAGCTCGTTCTGCCGCCCAAAGTCCCCCCAGTGGTACGGCAGCTGGGCGGCGTCTTGTCTGTATTTAAAGGGCTTTGAGCGGCGCTTGCAGTGGGCGTGGCCGGGAGGTGTGTTGCGGTAGATGAGGAGGACGTTGGGGGCGACGGCACGGATGGCAGAGAGGGTGGCGTTCAGCTCTAATACCAACTGCTCGTCCTCTGTATAGTGTGCTCCGCGATTCAGTACAATTGCAGCAACTTGTCGTTCCGTAGAAGCGTCTTCGCCCTGTTCCACATCTCTGGTTCCCCGGCCACTGCTGCGCCCGTTCAGCAGATGCAGCCATGGAAAGCCAATCAGCTTCGGCCAAGCCAAGGTGAGGTTCGGCGAGGGGTCCAGCGCGTCACTCCTCACGAACGCCACGCTGGCATCCGCGCACGTGTCCTCCACGCACAGCGCGTGGTGCGCACGTGACGTTATCTCCCTCCCCCACTGCCCACAGAACGCAGGCAGGCTGTCCGTAGGAGCGCAGTTGGGCGGCAGCTTTCGTCGTTTCTGGCCGGGCGTGCGGTTGAAACCCATGAACAGTGCGTTGCGCAGAGCAGCGAACAGCATGCCATTGAGCGAGTCGCCCACGATCAGCAGCCGTCGACCCGCCAGTTTCCTCACCAGCTCGCTGCTATCGAACTCGCGCCAGGGCCCACACTTGCTGTTAACGTTCCAACGGTATTTCAGACTCTCCCGTACTCTCCACCGGCCCGGATACCCGCTTCTGCCCGCCTGATCCTGAGTAATCCCAGTCCCGCTTTGCTCTAGCGCCCGTCGTTCTGCCTCCGCGGGATTTCCGTCCGCCAGCGCGGCTATGCCGTGCGCCAGGGCGATTCCGTCCGCCTCGTCGAAAGCCACCCTTCCCCCGCCTTGCGCCACGTGCCCCTCGTCGCACTGCCACCCGCCGTCCCACCGGCTCGGCAGCGCCCACGGCAGGACACGTGGCGTCGCGTCGTACCGCCAGCGGCCTCTAGTCGTCAGACAGCGGAGCCGCGAGCGGAAGGCTCTAACGGCTTCTCGATTCAGCAGCGCGGAACCCGGAATTCCCTGTGGAAAGGTGAACTCTAGACGATCCTCTCCTGAATCTAGAGTCTTATTCTGACTTGACTCCAGAGTCGTCAACTCAACTTGCCGCGTCGTCAGCTTGGAACCCGAGCTTCCTCGGCCGGCCTTTCCTGGCTTGCGATCCATACGCGGTCGCGTTATCCCTCGGTCGACCACGTGAGTTGGCGTAATTTCATCCTGAAGGGATCCTTGCTCCCCAATCGCCGCTTGAAGGGCAGGATTCAGCGGATCACGAAGAATTTCTTCGAAACTCAGATGTTCTCGCCGCGACATCGACTGGCGAGCAGTTTCGGAAACCGTCGCAGCCGGCGCTGCCAGTGCGGAGTCCGTGGGAGAAGCAACGACGACTGTTTGGTCTGAACGGACGAGCGAGAGGCAGTCGAAGCGCGGTGGGATCGTATGATTGATGGCGATCAGGATAAATCCGATTGCTGCTGTCAGAAGAAGCGTGAGTAGCCCCGTGCGGGCGAGTTTCCATGCACGAGCGGCGAGAGAGAGCGTAGACGGCGGGAAATCGGGCTCTATTTTGTCGTTGCTATCTGGTTCTGAAGCTCCGCATAACCTCTCCTCCTCGTCCGGAACGACAGGCATCACGATGTGATGAAGGGGAAATTCAGAGTTTCAGATTAAAATACAAATGTACGCTGATGGCATGGAAAACAATTATGCGCTGAAAGTACAACATCGCACAGACGCCATGGCCGTGGCAATCTCGAGGACCCACTCTCAAGAGCGTCTGCGAAGGACGGGAGAAGCGAAGGTGTGAAGTGGGAGCGTTGGGAATGGCGGATCACCGCGGCTTGATTTGAACCCTCGAGATCAGCTCATGGCAGTCGGACGGCAGCGCGCCTACGACGCTGCGGCACGCAAACGCAGCCCGTTGATTGAAGCAGTCAGGTGATTTGTGTCAGAACGGAGTGTACTGTACAGTACTGACGGAAGGCGGGTGAACAGTGGTGACCAGCTCCCGCGCTTTTTCCTGATTGGTGCTGCAATTACCCGTGTAGAGAGTGTTATAACAGTTTCTCCGCTGTGCTGCAAAGAAGGTCCCTAGATATTAGAATGCATCCACTCGTACGTTTAGTTCGCATAATCTCTATATATTTTTTTGTGACCACCGATTGATTATGTAGGCGTCTTATAGCGGAATGCTGAACATCTTGTTTCAGCATGTTGTAGCCATTTCCGAGTCCCATAACTGCGATGCCAGGTTGACGTAGTTTTACGAACGGGGGAGCTTCGGCGGAAATCTAGGTTGATGGATTTCGCTTCTTAGATATATTTTTTTCTCTTCTTCCACAGCCGCTTTCGCCCGCGCTTCACTCCACGGCGTGACCCGTTCACATTAGAAACCGTGAAGCCGGGTAACCATGGCGGCATCAGCGGAGGAGCCCGGCGCGCCGCGCTACATCCTGATTCCGCTGCACGGCACGGGCGAGGCGGTGGCGGTGGACGTGGATCGCCTGCCGTCCGATCACGGCGATCTGCTCGACATTCTCAAGGGCGAGCAGGCGCCGCTCGACTGCTGGCTGCACCTCGCGGTGCGTGCAGTGCCCCCTGGCGGGTAGAGATTAATTCCTCATTGTAGTCTGTCAGCAGTCGTGTGGGTGCAGACTGGCGGGTGGCTAACGGCGAACTGTAGGGAGATCTTTTTTTTCAATGCTGACGGTAGCTCGAGTAATGGCTAGAGGAAGGCATTCTTCCGTGCATTGCTAACACCTGTCCGAATTCGCATGTTCGGACATCTGACATGTTCTGACGCGGACTGACATGTTCTGACATGGACTGACATGTTCTGACATGGACTGTCGTGTACTGACATCTAAAGACATGGGCTGACAGACATGGACTGTCATGGCTTGACGCGGACTTACGCGGACTGACATAGAAAACAAAGACACCTCACACCTGCTTTTGGCAGCAACCATGACCTCTGGCCGACCCTCCTGCATCCCTGCTTTCCATCCCGTGTTGTCAAAACTCGCTACCCTGTGCTGTCCTGGCAGCGGGCGTACTTCAAGCAAGGCAACACAGCTGCCTTCCTCGACATCCTATCGGAAGGCACCTCGCCAGGTACCACCGCCCTTTCACCACGCACGCACTCACACTCAGGCGCACATCATGATTAACGTTTGCCGGAACGAGCATTCTGTTTCTTACCATGGCCAGCATCCCTCGTTTTGTTTGGGCATCCTGTTTGTAGTGTCGTGGGCGCGCAGCGCACCGCACAGGGCTGACTGTGGAGCCATACCTATCACACACCTCCGCTCCCTGACCCTTCCCCCCTGCTGCCCCATTTTCCCTCCCCCATCCAGATGCGGAGCGAGTGTATGATACGTCTCGCCACGAGCGCATAGCCATGCTGAACGCGCTAGGGGCGCACTACACGGGGCTGGGGCGCGTGGCACGGCGGCATACACCGCTCCCCTTCCCCTCCCCGCCCGTCTTTCCCGCCTCAACCCCACCCATCAGATGCGGAGCGAGTGTATGAGACATCTCGCCATGAGCGCATCGCGATGCTAAACGCGCTAGGGGCGCACTACACGGGGCTGGGGCGCGTGGCACGGCGGCAGAAGCGGGACGAGGTGCTGATCAAGGTGGTTGACTTCTACAACAAGGCTGCGAGGATCAGCAGTGAAGCTGTTGCCACGTGGGTGGGGAAAGGTGCGCACACGCGGTAGGGGACAGGTGGGGAGAGGATGAACGGTGGGGGACGGGGTGGGGGGGAGCGGAAGCGCGAAAGGTTGGGGAAAGTGAGTGGCGCTGGCAATTCCAGTTGGCTTTCTGTGCATCTCCTACTCTCCTCGCGCGTCTCCCTCTCCTGTGTCACCATCCCTTTCCCACTTGTTCCTCCCTCTCTTCTTTTCCCGCTCTGCACCCACAGGTCAACTGCAGCTGGTGAAGGGCGAGGTGAATCAGGCAGAGGAGATGTTCTCCCTTGCCCTCGCTGGCGCTCCTGACTACGTGCCCGCTCTGCTGGGGAAGGTGGGCGCTGCTGCTTGTTGCGCCTTTCTGGTCGTTGGAAAATGCCTGCCAGCTGCTTGCATGTGTGTGTGCGTCACTGGTAGGTCCTGATGCTCCGTGTGCTGCGTCTGTGCGCTGCCCTGCTGCATGTGCATGTGAGTGCAGGCGTGTGTGCTATTCCACAAGGCCAAGTTCCAAGACGCCCTCAACCTCTATAAGGTGGGTCGGCCCTTTGCCCTCTCCCCCTTCAGCTCCCCTTCTTCTCTCCCCTTTCTCCTTCGCCTTCTACCGCCTATCTGCCCCTTGTGCTTCACTGCACCTGATGCATGCACCGCCACTGAACCCCATACGCCCACCGCATGCCATCGTCACAAACTCCACAGCACAGGTCCCATATTTCGCCCCTTTTCCCACACTTTACTGCTACCTGTTCAGCTTCCTCGTCCTCATCACCATCCTCCGCCCTATTTCTCTCTTTGGCCTGTGCATCGGCCTCTGCCATCTGCGCCCCTTCGCCTCCTCCGCCCCTCTCTTCCCTCTTTCAAACACAAAGCCTTTCTCACTCCCTTCCCCCCTCCCTCCCCCCCCAAGCAGAAGGTGCTGCAGCTGCACCCGAATTGCCCTCCGTCCGTCCGGCTGGGCATTGGCCTGTGCCACCTGCGTCTCTTTGCCTCCTCAGCAGCCCGCCAGCCAGCAGCAGCACGCAGGGAGTTCCACGCGGGCAAGGCCAGGCAGGCGCTGGAGCGGGTGCTGCAGCTGGAACCAGGGAATGCGGATGCACTGGTGGCGCTGGGGCTGCTGGATTTGAACTCGGATGATGGTATGGTGCTTGGTCCATGTGCTTGCTCAGGTGTCTCTATCCGTGTGGACATGGGTGTAAGGTTAGGCAGGTGCTGGAGTGGGTGCTGGGACTGGAGCCGGGGAATGCAGATGCACTCGTGGCTCTTGGGTTGTTAGACGTGAATTTCGATGATGGTACGGGGCACGGGGCATGGATTGGGCTTATATGCGTGTGTGAATGCACGGGCAAGGTCAGGCAGGCGCTGGACAGGGTGCTGCAGCTGCCATGGGAATGCTGATGCGCTCGTGGACCCCCTTTCTCCTTCGCTCACGTGCTCCCATCCCCACCCCACTGCTCAGCCTGTATGCCTGCCCTGCATAACCGCCCTTCCTGCACGTCCCCTGTGCCCCTCTCCTCTCCTTCGCCATCAACAGTCACAGCAGTGCAGCGGGGCCAGCAGCGCATGCTAGCAGCGTTCCACGCGTTCCCCTTCCACCCCATGGCGCTCAACCATCTTGCCAACCATGCTTTCCTCGCTGGACCCTCTCTGCACGGCCTCGTCGACCCTCTGGCTGCGCTCGCCCTCGCCAGCACCGAGGCTTCTCTGCCGCGTGCTGAAGCCTACTACTGCCTCGCGCGCACCTACCATGCACAGGTGGGGTTTCTTTTCCGTGCCATTCTGTCTCACTTCCCCTCCCTTGCTTGCTTCTTTCCATACCACTACAAGTGTCCTCATTCTCCTTCTTCTTTCCCTTCTCGTCACCCCTCCGTCCCCCCCTCTCTCCCCTCCCTTATGTCATGGCACAGGGCGACAGGAAGAAGGCGTTTGCATATTACAAGGCGGCCACGGCGACGGTTCAGCCTGCCTGCTTGTACCAGCACCCCCTCCGTAAAATGGCTTCTTCCCGTCTCTCTCTCTCCCCTCTCCCTTGGTCGTGTGTGTCATGGCACAGGGCGACAGGAAGAAGGCGTTTGCATATTACAAGGCGGCCACGGAGACGGTACAGCCAGGGGAGTTCGCTCTGCCCTACTATGGTACGCCCACCTCCACTCTCTGTTGCTCTCTCATGCTCGCACCTGCTGCCTTGTGACTTGTGAGTCCGCTCAAACGCAGCCTGGGGAGTTCACCCTGCCCTTCTACAGTACACTCCCACCCCCACTCTCCCCTTGCTCTCCACGCCTCATACCTCGCACTTTTTTGTTGCAGTGAAGCGTGAGGGAATCAGATCCAAGTGAAGGCATTCTGGCAGCCATGTGACTGACTCTCGGGGTGCACGCTCTCCCTCCCCCTCACCACCCTCTCCTCCCCATCGAGCCTGCGTGCAGGGTTGGGGCAGATTCAGCTGAGTCTGGGTGATGCCAAGGCAGCACTGGGCACACTGGAGAAGGTGTTGGCCGTGCACCCCACCAACAGCGATGCTCTCAAGGTGAGAGGGGGTGGAGGGGAAGGGGGATGGGGATACAGGAAGAGGGCAAGCGAAACGGCTTTGAGCTGCGCCATAAGGTGCGGGGCGCACTGGAGAAGGTGCTGGCCTGGCCGTGCACCCCACTAACAGTGAGGCGCTCAAGGTGAGAGGAGGGAGGGAAGGAAGGGGGGAACAGCGAGTTGAGGTGCATGGGTGCTGGTAACCCGCAGAACGTGCTGGCCGTGCACCCCACCAATAGACCTACCTGCCAATAGACCTGCCAATGCCAAGCCCAACGCCCAAGCCCAACGCCCACGCCCAACGCCCAAGCCCAACGCCCAAGCCCAACGCCCAAGCCCAAGCCCAACGCCCAAGCCCAACGCCCAAGCCCAAGCCCAACGCCCAAGCCCAACGCCCAAGCCCGACGCCCACGCCCAACGCCCAAGCCCAACGCCCACGCCCAACGCCCAAGCCCGACGCCCAAGCCCAACGCCCAAGCCCAAGCCCAACGCCCAAGCCCAACGCCCAAGCCCAACGCCCACGCCCAACGCCCAAGCCCAACGCCCACGCCCAACGCCCAAGCCCAACGCCCAAGCCCATGCCCAACGCCCAAGCTCAGCTGTTAATGTTAGCCCTCAATCTCACACTTTGTATTTTGTACTTTCAATATCCTAGTGTAGTGCACGCCTCGTCCAACTGCGTGCCTGGTCCATCTGCGTGCCTGGTCCAACTGCGTGCCTGGTCAAGGTGAGAGAAGGCAGGGAAGGGGGGAACAGCAAGTTGGGGCGGTGGTAACCCGCAGAAGGTGCTGGCCGTTCATCCCATCAACAGCGTTGCTCTCAAGGTGAGAGGGAGACGGATAGACAGTGCGAGCCATGTCAGCTTTCGCTCCTCCTCTCTACATCCTCCCTTCCCCCCCCCTCCTCCCCCATCAGCTGGTGGGCGCCATTCACCTGCAGCAGGGCCGGCAGGACCAAGCCCTGGCGTGCTTCCGCAAGATCACCCAACACTGCCCCTCCGACATGGACGTGAGTGCGTGTGACCATGTGACCATAGGTGCAACAGCGTGACCATGCGTGACCATGCGTGACCATGCGTGACCATGCGTGACCATGCGTGACCATGCGTGACCATGCGTGACCATGCGTGACCATGCGTGACCATGCGTGACCATGCGTGACCATGCGTGACCATGCGTGACCATGCGTGACCATGCGTGACCATGCGTGACCATGCGTGACCATGCGTGACCATGCGTGACCATGCGTGACCATGCGTGACCATGCGTGACCATGCGTGACCATGCGTGACCATGCGTGACCATGCGTGACCATGCGTGACCATGCGTGACCATGCGTGACCATGCGTGACCATGCGTGACCATGCGTGACCATGCGTGACCATGCGTGACCATGCGTGACCATGCGTGACCATGCGTGACCATGCGTGACCATGTGTGTCCATGTGTGACCATGGGGCAACATGTGGGCATGTGGCATGAGTGTTGTGGTGGAGGGCACGCATGAGGATCAAGCATGTTGGGACGTGTGTGGCGGAGTGTACACATGGCATGGTGTGCGCATGTGGGAGTGAGGTGAATGCTGGTTCCAATTGCAGAGGCATCGCTCCCCTGCTGCATCCTCGGCGTGGCTCACATGTGTCTCGTCCTTCTTTCTTCTCCACGGCTGCATCCTGCTGCTTCCTACGTGCTGCTTCCCCACGGCTCTGTGCGACACCAGGCGTGGTTGGAGGTGGGAGAGCTGCTCGTCTCCTCCGACCTTCCTGCTGCACTCGACTCTCTCAAGAAGGTGCGCTCACACCCCAGCTTCACGGTGCGCTCACACCCCAGCTTCACGGTGCGCTCACACCCCAGCTTCACGGTGCGCTCACACCCCAGCTTCACGGTGCGCTCACACCCCAGCTTCACGGTGCGCTCACACCCCAGCTTCACGGTGCGCTCACACCCCAGCTTCACGGTGCGCTGCAGTGCTTGGCTGCTCTGCAAGGGTTGCTGTGAAGGGCCACATACTCGCGCTGATACACGCTCTTCTGCCCCACTCGCCCCCATGTCACTGCCATTGCCCTGCCTTGACTCATGTGTTGCTGTGTGCCCCTCGAATTCGTCCTCCTTTTGCGAGCTCTACTGGAGTGCATGCATATGAGCGAGGTATTGGCAGTCGCATCCCCTTTCCATCCCCATGCCACCCGCAATGCCCTACCGCACCTCACCAATTCTCCTCTCCTCCTCCCACCCCTCCTCTCTTCCCCTGGAGTGCAGGCATATGAGCGCATGGTCAAGGCGGTGGGCAACGAGGGCATGCCGTGGCATTCGCTTACCCTCTCCTTCGCATGTCACCCGCCTCCCCTCACCTGTTGTCTTCCCCCCCACCCCCACCGCTTGTCGCCCTGGAGTGCAGGCATACGAGCGCATGGTGAAGGCGGTGGGCAGGGAGGGCGTGCCGTGGCAGCTCGTGAACAACATTGCTGCACTGCAGCATGAGAGGGGCGCGCATGAGGTGAGATGCGTGATAGTGCATGATAGTGCATGATAGTGCATGATAGTGCATGATAGTGCATGATAGTGCATGATAGTGCATGATAGTGCATGATAGTGCATGATAGTGCATGATAGTGCATGATAGTGCATGATAGTGCATGATAGTGCATGATAGTGCATGATAGTGCATGATAGTGCATGATAGTGCATGATAGTGCATGATAGTGCATGATAGTGCATGATAGTGCATGATAGTGCATGATAGTGCATGATAGTGCATGATAGTGCATGATAGTGCATGATAGTGCATGATAGTGCATGATAGTGCATGATAGTGCATGATAGTGCATGATAGTGCATGATAGTGCATGATAGTGCATGATAGTGCATGATAGTGCATGATAGTGCATGATAGTGCATGATAGTGCATGATAGTGCATGATAGTGCATGATAGTGCATGATAGTGCATGATAGTGCATGATAGTGCATGATAGTGCATGATAGTGCATGATAGTGCATGATAGTGCATGATAGTGCATGATAGTGCATGATAGTGCATGATAGTGCATGATAGTGCATGATAGTGCATGATAGTGCATGATAGTGCATGATAGTGCATGATAGTGCATGATAGTGCATGATAGTGCATGATAGTGCATGATAGTGCATGATAGTGCATGATAGTGCATGATAGTGCATGATAGTGCATGATAGTGCATGATAGTGCATGATAGTGCATGATAGTGCATGATAGTGCATGATAGTGCATGATAGTGCATGATAGTGCATGATAGTGCATGATAGTGCATGATAGTGCATGATAGTGCATGATAGTGCATGATAGTGCATGATAGTGCATGATAGTGCATGATAGTGCATGATAGTGCATGATAGTGCATGATAGTGCATGATAGTGCATGATAGTGCATGATAGTGCATGATAGTGCATGATAGTGCATGATAGTGCATGTACCATAGTCACCAGTGAGTGTTTGCTTTCAAACCATTTGTGTTGTACTTGCTTTTGTACAGACCCCTCCGTTCCAACACCGCTAGTCACCTTCCCCTGTCCCTCTGCTGCTCTCCCCCTGTCCGTTTGTCCCTCTATCGTTCTCTCATTTGTCCCTGGCTCACCACTGCTGCTCCCCCATCGCTACAGGAAGCAGTGGCAGCATACAAGGAGGCATTGGGGCCACACGGGCCATGGGCGCCTATCCTGCACCCTGAGGGGGCTGCAGACGCAGCGGGTGGTGGGGATGCAGGGAGGGAGGCACTGCCAGTGGAGAAGGTGACGGTGGTGTTCAACCTCGCTCTCTCCCTCGAGCGCACCTGCTGCCTCACCCAGGCCGCTGCCCTGCACCGCCTCATCCTCTCTCAGGTGTGATGAGCCCCATTATCGGTTTGTGTTCAACTTAGATGTACCTTCGTACTCGCAGCTGCCCCGCCTTTGTTTCAGCCTGGGTGCTTCTCCTGTCATATCACCAGCTACCCGTTGCGTTTTATCACCCCACCCCACCCCACCCCACCCCACCCCACCCCACCCCAACCCCCCTTACCCACCCCTCAGTACCCGTCGTACCTGGACTGTCACCTGCGCCTGGCAGTGATGGCACTGGACCGCCGAGACAACGCCACTGCCATGACGCATGTGAGAGCAAGCGGGGGGGGGGGAATGGGTGCTGCCAATGACACACACATGTGAGAGGAGTTGGGGAGTTGGGGGGGTTGGGGGGGTTGGTGGGTTGGGGGGGTTGGGAAATGGGGTTCTTGTGCTCTGGCAGTTGAGAGCTCTGGCATACGAGCGCAGTGGTGTCATCATGTGTACTCTCCTGCTGCCTTGTGAAATGTCGCAACCTATTCTGCTGCTCCCTGGTCCTCGCTTGCTCCTCAGCCGTGCTACAGCGCGCACTAGACACTGTGGACGCCTTGCTGCTGCTGTCTGAGATGCCGTAACCTCTCTCCCCCCCCCCCCCCCCCCCCCACCGACCCCCCCCCTATTCCCCATGTGTTCGTCTGGTGCAGATATCAGCGGTGGTGCAGCGTGCACCAGACAGTGTGGACGCACTGCTTCTGCGCAGCCGCGCGGAGGCGGACAGGGACGACCATGCGGCGGCCAAGGACACACTCAAGCGCATCGTGGACCTCTCGCCTGAGAAGTGCACTGCTGCGCTGGTTGCTCTGGTGGGTAGCATCTCTTGTCTCATTACCTAGTCCACCCAAGGACACGCTCAAGCGCATCGTGGACCTCTCACCTGAGAAATGCACTGCTGCCCTTGTTTTGAGAAATGCACTGCTGCCCTTGTTTTGAGAAATGCACTGCTGCCCTTGTTTTGAGAAATGCACTGCTGCCCTTGTTGCCCTGGTAGGCGTTTTGAGTTGAGACGCCTTTGAGTGGGTTGCAGAGCAGAGCTCATTGCTCGGTCCCCTCAAGCACATTGTAGACCTCAAGAGAATTGCACGGCAGTGTTGTTGAATGAATGAATGAATGAGTGAGTGAGTGCACTAACCTCGAAGTCTATACCTCCTCCAACGCACCCCGTTGTGTTGGTGAATGATGGTATGGCAGGGCAACTGGAACTTGAACATGAGTGCGAGACCCACGCGCGACACCAAGGCAGAGGCATCCTTTCTTGAGAAAGCCAGGGAGATGTTTCACAAGGTGGGTGCGGGGGTGGGTTGGTGGGGAGATGAGATGCTTTTGCGGGAGATGTGCACCAAGGCAGAGGCATCATTTTTTGAGAAGGCCAGGGAGATGTTTCACAAGGTGGGTGCGGGTGGTGTGGAAAGGGGGGGGTGTGGGTGGGGGGGTGGTTTCCTGGGTTGATTTGCTTTTGCAAGATACGGGGAAGATACTTTCACGCTGCCTTGCGGTTGAGCGTGCTAGCAACGCAGCTGAGCGTGCTAGCAACGCAGCTGAGCGTGCTAGCAACGCAGTTGAGCGTGCCAGCAACGCAGTTGAGCGTGCTAGCAACGCAGTTGAGCGTGCTAGCAACGCAGTTGAGCGTGCTAGCAACGCAGTTGAGCGTGCTAGCAACGCAGTTGAGCGTGCTAGCAACGCAGTTGAGCGTGCTAGCAACGCAGTTGAGCGTGCTAGCAACGCAGTTGAGCGTGCTAGCAACGCAGTTGAGCGTGCTAGCAACGCAGTTGAGCGTGCTAGCAACGCAGTTGAGCGTGCTAGCAACGCAGTTGAGCGTGCCAGCAACGCAGTTGAGCGTGCTAGCAACGCAGTTGAGCGTGCGAGCAACGCAGTTGAGCGTGCGAGCAACGCAGTTGAGCGTGCGAGCAACGCAGTTGAGCGTGCGAGCATCCAGTTGAGCGTGCTAGCAACGCAGTTGAGCGTGCTAGCAACGCAGTTGAGCGTGCCAGCAACGCAGTTGAGCGTGCCAGCAACGCAGTTGAGCGTGCCAGCAACGCAGTTGAGCGTGCCAGCAACGCAGTTGAGCGTGCCAGCAACGCAGTTGAGCGTGCCAGCAACGCAGTTGAGCGTGCTAGCAACGCAGTTGAGCGTGCTAGCAACGCAGTTGAGCGTGCTAGCAACGCAGTTGAGCGTGCTAGCAACGCAGTTGAGCGTGCTAGCAACGCAGTTGAGCGTGCTAGCAACGCAGTTGAGCGTGCTAGCAACGCAGTTGAGCGTGCTAGCAACGCAGTTGAGCGTGCTAGCAACGCAGTTGAGCGTGCTAGCAACGCAGTTGAGCGTGCTAGCAACGCAGTTGAGCGTGCCAGCAACGCAGTTGAGCGTGCTAGCAACGCAGTTGAGCGTGCGAGCAACGCAGTTGAGCGTGCGAGCAACGCAGTTGAGCGTGCGAGCATCCAGTTGAGCGTGCTAGCAACGCAGTTGAGCGTGCTAGCAACGCAGTTGAGCGTGCCAGCAACGCAGTTGAGCGTGCCAGCAACGCAGTTGAGCGTGCCAGCAACGCAGTTGAGCGTGCCAGCAACGCAGTTGAGCGTGCCAGCAACGCAGTTGAGCGTGCCAGCAACGCAGTTGAGCGTGCTAGCAACGCAGTTGAGCGTGCTAGCAACGCAGTTGAGCGTGCTAGCAACGCAGTTGAGCGTGCTAGCAACGCAGTTGAGCGTGCTAGCAACGCAGTTGAGCGTGCGAGCAACGCAGTTGAGCGTGCTAGCAACGCAGTTGAGCGTGCTAGCAACGCAGTTGAGCGTGCTAGCAACGCAGTTGAGCGTGCTAGCAACGCAGTTGAGCGTGCCAGCAACGCAGTTGAGCGTGCGAGCAACGCAGTTGAGCGTGCGAGCAACGCAGTTGAGCGTGCGAGCAACGCAGTTGAGCGTGCTAGCAACGCAGTTGAGCGTGCTAGCAACGCAGTTGAGCGTGCTAGCAACGCAGTTGAGCGTGCTAGCAACGCAGTTGAGCGTGCTAGCAACGCAGTTGAGCGTGCTAGCAACGCAGTTGAGCGTGCCAGCAACGCAGTTGAGCGTGCCAGCAACGCAGTTGAGCGTGCCAGCAACGCAGTTGAGCGTGCCAGCAACGCAGTTGAGCGTGCCAGCAACGCAGTTGAGCGTGCCAGCAACGCAGTTGAGCGTGCCAGCAACGCAGTTGAGCGTGCCAGCAACGCAGTTGAGCGTGCTAGCAACGCAGTTGAGCGTGCTAGCAACGCAGTTGAGCGTGCTAGCAACGCAGTTGAGCGTGCTAGCAACGCAGTTGAGCGTGCTAGCAACGCAGTTGAGCGTGCGAGCAACGCAGTTGAGCGTGCTAGCAACGCAGTTGAGCGTGCGAGCAACGCAGTTGAGCGTGCTAGCAACGCAGTTGAGCGTGCTAGCAACGCAGTTGAGCGTGCCAGCAACGCAGTTGAGCGTGCGAGCAACGCAGTTGAGCGTGCGAGCAACGCAGTTGAGCGTGCGAGCAACGCAGTTGAGCGTGCGAGCAACGCAGTTGAGCGTGCTAGCAACGCAGTTGAGCGTGCTAGCAACGCAGTTGAGCGTGCTAGCAACGCAGTTGAGCGTGCTAGCAACGCAGTTGAGCGTGCTAGCAACGCAGTTGAGCGTGCTAGCAACGCAGTTGAGCGTGCTAGCAACGCAGTTGAGCGTGCTAGCAACGCAGTTGAGCGTGCTAGCAACGCAGTTGAGCGTGCTAGCAACGCAGTTGAGCGTGCTAGCAACGCAGTTGAGCGTGCTAGCAACGCAGTTGAGCGTGCTAGCAACGCAGTTGAGCGTGCTAGCAACGCAGTTGAGCGTGCTAGCAACGCAGTTGAGCGTGCTAGCAACGCAGTTGAGCGTGCCAGCAACGCAGTTGAGCGTGCTAGCAACGCAGTTGAGCGTGCGAGCAACGCAGTTGAGCGTGCGAGCAACGCAGTTGAGCGTGCGAGCATCCAGTTGAGCGTGCTAGCAACGCAGTTGAGCGTGCTAGCAACGCAGTTGAGCGTGCCAGCAACGCAGTTGAGCGTGCCAGCAACGCAGTTGAGCGTGCCAGCAACGCAGTTGAGCGTGCCAGCAACGCAGTTGAGCGTGCCAGCAACGCAGTTGAGCGTGCCAGCAACGCAGTTGAGCGTGCTAGCAACGCAGTTGAGCGTGCTAGCAACGCAGTTGAGCGTGCTAGCAACGCAGTTGAGCGTGCTAGCAACGCAGTTGAGCGTGCTAGCAACGCAGTTGAGCGTGCGAGCAACGCAGTTGAGCGTGCTAGCAACGCAGTTGAGCGTGCTAGCAACGCAGTTGAGCGTGCTAGCAACGCAGTTGAGCGTGCTAGCAACGCAGTTGAGCGTGCCAGCAACGCAGTTGAGCGTGCGAGCAACGCAGTTGAGCGTGCGAGCAACGCAGTTGAGCGTGCGAGCAACGCAGTTGAGCGTGCTAGCAACGCAGTTGAGCGTGCTAGCAACGCAGTTGAGCGTGCTAGCAACGCAGTTGAGCGTGCTAGCAACGCAGTTGAGCGTGCTAGCAACGCAGTTGAGCGTGCTAGCAACGCAGTTGAGCGTGCCAGCAACGCAGTTGAGCGTGCCAGCAACGCAGTTGAGCGTGCCAGCAACGCAGTTGAGCGTGCCAGCAACGCAGTTGAGCGTGCCAGCAACGCAGTTGAGCGTGCCAGCAACGCAGTTGAGCGTGCCAGCAACGCAGTTGAGCGTGCCAGCAACGCAGTTGAGCGTGCTAGCAACGCAGTTGAGCGTGCTAGCAACGCAGTTGAGCGTGCTAGCAACGCAGTTGAGCGTGCTAGCAACGCAGTTGAGCGTGCTAGCAACGCAGTTGAGCGTGCGAGCAACGCAGTTGAGCGTGCTAGCAACGCAGTTGAGCGTGCGAGCAACGCAGTTGAGCGTGCTAGCAACGCAGTTGAGCGTGCTAGCAACGCAGTTGAGCGTGCCAGCAACGCAGTTGAGCGTGCGAGCAACGCAGTTGAGCGTGCGAGCAACGCAGTTGAGCGTGCGAGCAACGCAGTTGAGCGTGCGAGCAACGCAGTTGAGCGTGCTAGCAACGCAGTTGAGCGTGCTAGCAACGCAGTTGAGCGTGCTAGCAACGCAGTTGAGCGTGCTAGCAACGCAGTTGAGCGTGCTAGCAACGCAGTTGAGCGTGCTAGCAACGCAGTTGAGCGTGCTAGCAACGCAGTTGAGCGTGCTAGCAACGCAGTTGAGCGTGCTAGCAACGCAGTTGAGCGTGCTAGCAACGCAGTTGAGCGTGCGAGCAACGCAGTTGAGCGTGCGAGCAACGCAGTTGAGCGTGCGAGCAACGCAGTTGAGCGTGCGAGCAACGCAGTTGAGCGTGCGAGCAACGCAGTTGAGCGTGCGAGCAACGCAGTTGAGCGTGCGAGCAACGCAGTTGAGCGTGCTAGCAACGCAGTTGAGCGTGCTAGCAACGCAGTTGAGCGTGCTAGCAACGCAGTTGAGCGTGCTAGCAACGCAGTTGAGCGTGCTAGCAACGCAGTTGAGCGTGCCAGCAACGCAGTTGAGCGTGCCAGCAACGCAGTTGAGCGTGCCAGCAACGCAGTTGAGCGTGCCAGCAACGCAGTTGAGCGTGCCAGCAACGCAGTTGAGCGTGCCAGCAACGCAGTTGAGCGTGCCAGCAACGCAGTTGAGCGTGCCAGCAACGCAGTTGAGCGTGCCAGCAACGCAGTTGAGCGTGCTAGCAACGCAGTTGAGCGTGCTAGCAACGCAGTTGAGCGTGCTAGCAACGCAGTTGAGCGTGCTAGCAACGCAGTTGAGCGTGCCAGCAACGCAGTTGAGCGTGCCAGCAACGCAGTTGAGCGTGCTAGCAACGCAGTTGAGCGTGCTAGCAACGCAGTTGAGCGTGCCAGCAACGCAGTTGAGCGTGCCAGCAACGCAGTTGAGCGTGCCAGCAACGCAGTTGAGCGTGCCAGCAACGCAGTTGAGCGTGCGAGCAACGCAGTTGAGCGTGCTAGCAACGCAGTTGAGCGTGCTAGCAACGCAGTTGAGCGTGCTAGCAACGCAGTTGAGCGTGCTAGCAACGCAGTTGAGCGTGCGAGCAACGCAGTTGAGCGTGCCAGCAACGCAGTTGAGCGTGCCAGCAGCGCAGCAGAGCGTGCCAGCAACGCAGCAGAGCGTGCCAGCAACGCAGTTGAGCGTGCCAGCAACGCAGTTGAGCGTGCCAGCAACGCAGTTGAGCGTGCCAGCAACGCAGTTGAGCGTGCCAGCAGCGCAGCAGAGCGTGCCAACGACGCAGCAGAGCGTGCCAGCGACGCAGTTGAGCGTGCCAGCAACGCAGTTGAGCGTGCCAGCAACGCAGTTGAGCGTGCCAGCAACGCAGTTGAGCGTGCCAGCAACGCAGTTGAGCGTGCCAGCAACGCAGTTGAGCGTGCGAGCAACGCAGTTGAGCGTGCTAGCAACGCAGTTGAGCGTGCTAGCAACGCAGTTGAGCGTGCTAGCAACGCAGTTGAGCGTGCTAGCAACGCAGTTGAGCGTGCTAGCAACGCAGTTGAGCGTGCTAGCAACGCAGTTGAGCGTGCTAGCAACGCAGTTGAGCGTGCTAGCAACGCAGTTGAGCGTGCTAGCAACGCAGTTGAGCGTGCTAGCAACGCAGTTGAGCGTGCTAGCAACGCAGTTGAGCGTGCTAGCAACGCAGTTGAGCGTGCTAGCAACGCAGTTGAGCGTGCTAGCAACGCAGTTGAGCGTGCTAGCAACGCAGTTGAGCGTGCGAGCAACGCAGTTGAGCGTGCTAGCAACGCAGTTGAGCGTGCTAGCAACGCAGTTGAGCGTGCTAGCAACGCAGTTGAGCGTGCCAGCAACGCAGTTGAGCGTGCCAGCAACGCAGTTGAGCGTGCGAGCAACGCAGTTGAGCGTGCGAGCAACGCAGTTGAGCGTGCGAGCAACGCAGTTGAGCGTGCTAGCAACGCAGTTGAGCGTGCTAGCAACGCAGTTGAGCGTGCTAGCAACGCAGTTGAGCGTGCTAGCAACGCAGTTGAGCGTGCTAGCAACGCAGTTGAGCGTGCTAGCAACGCAGTTGAGCGTGCGAGCAACGCAGTTGAGCGTGCGAGCAACGCAGTTGAGCGTGCTAGCAACGCAGTTGAGCGTGCTAGCAACGCAGTTGAGCGTGCTAGCAACGCAGTTGAGCGTGCTAGCAACGCAGTTGAGCGTGCGAGCAACGCAGTTGAGCGTGCGAGCAACGCAGTTGAGCGTGCGAGCAACGCAGTTGAGCGTGCTAGCAACGCAGTTGAGCGTGCTAGCAACGCAGTTGAGCGTGCTAGCAACGCAGTTGAGCGTGCTAGCAACGCAGTTGAGCGTGCTAGCAACGCAGTTGAGCGTGCTAGCAACGCAGTTGAGCGTGCTAGCAACGCAGTTGAGCGTGCTAGCAACGCAGTTGAGCGTGCTAGCAACGCAGTTGAGCGTGCTAGCAACGCAGTTGAGCGTGCTAGCAACGCAGTTGAGCGTGCTAGCAACGCAGTTGAGCGTGCTAGCAACGCAGTTGAGCGTGCTAGCAACGCAGTTGAGCGTGCGAGCAACGCAGTTGAGCGTGCGAGCTGTGAGAAGAAAAGGTAGAAGAGAAGTTGATGGATTGATTGAAAGGATGGGGGGTTTACATAGGAGATGAGTTGGAAACTAGCCTAGGTGAACATTATTGGACCCCAACCAAGGAGTTGGGTTTAGAGATTATTGGTGGGGTCCAATAATGTTGGCCAAGTTGGAGTTGGGCCAACATTATTGGAGGGGACCAATAATTCTACCCATCCCAACCCTTGGGGTCCAATAATTGGACCAAGGTTGGGTTTCCAACCTACAAATTGGGTAACCCCTGCTTGTACACCCAAACTAAGTTTGGGTGCTTATCTCTAGCCTATCCTATAGCATATATGCAGGTTACAAGAGAGGAGATATTCTAACACAACCCCTTAACCTGCAGAGATGCGGAAAGGCTGGAGAGCAGCAACCCCTGAATCAAGGCGCTCCTGGAGGAGCGAGGCCAATGAGGCGGAGGAGAGCAGAGTGCGCGGGGCGAAGAAGTGCTTTGGTGAAGATATCCGCCAAATTGGCTTCAGTGGCGATCTTGCGGACGGCGATAAGATTCTGTCGGACGAGGTCGCGGATGAAGAAATAACGGAGCTCGATATGCTTGGAGCGACCATGAAAGACTGGATCCTGGGTGAGGTGGATGGTGCTGGCGTTGTCACACCAGAGCGTGGGACAGCGCTGGGGGGCACCAAGCTCTGCCAGAAGAAAGCAGAGCCAGCGGGACTCTTGAGCGGCCATGGTGCCCGCATAGAGCTCAGCTTCGCAGGAAGAGAGAGCGATGGCGGAGGAGCGGGTGGAACGCCAGCTGATAAGTCCGCTGCCGAGGGTAAAGCCATAGCCTTGGGAGGAGCGGCGGTCTGGCTGATTGTCTGCCCAGGAGGAGTCACTGAAGCCCGAGAGAAGGGGAGGGGAGGATCCACCCAGTGTGAGAGCGTGATCCTTGGTGCCGCAGAGATAGCGAAGGACCCGCTTGGCGGCAGCCCAGTGTTCCTCAGTGTGACGGCCAGAGCCGACGAACCGAGCAAGGACGCTGACAGGGTAGGCGAGGTCGGGGCGGGTGCACATCATCGCGTACATCAGCGACCCAACGAGCTCGGCGTAGGGCCGGGAGGAGGAGGAGGGGGAGGTGGGTGGCGCAAGTTGGTGACCGAAGGGGAGGGGGGTGGAGACTGGTTTGGCCTGCGCCATCTCAAACCTCTCCAGGACCTGGCCGATGTAGTGGGACTGGGAGAGAGTGATGGTGCGGGCGGATCGATCACGGGTGATAGCCATGCCGAGGTAGTTCTGGAGGGGACCAAGGTCCTTGCACTTGAGTCGTTCCTGAAGTGACCGCTTCATCTGGTCCATGTCGGCCCTGGAATCCGCCAGCAGGATCATGTCGTCAACGTAGACCGAGATGAAAAAGCGACTGGGGGAAGAGCGGATGAAGAGGCTGGCGTCGGAGTGGGAGGGGGAGAAGCCAAGGGACTGGAGAGTAGCAGATAGCTTCGCATGCCATTCTCGTGGTGCCTGCTTCAGGCCATAGACCGGTCGCTTCAGCTGCCAGACGGTGTTGTCGGGGAACTTAGCATGGAACCCGGGAGGTCGGCGGAGAAAGATGCGTTCGTGCAGTTCACCTTGCAGGAAAGCGTTGGAGACGTCCATGGAGTCAATCTCCATGTCGTCTCTTGCACCGATGTCAAGAAGGGTGCCTAGGGTGGCTTGCTTAACGGTGGGGGCGAACGTGAACCAGTAGTCCTCAGCCCAGGTCTGGGTGAACCCCTTGGCAACGTAGCGGGCTTTGTAGACTGGTTCTTCTCCCGGCAGCTGCTTGACTCGAAAGATCCACTTGCCCTCAACCAGGTTGGCGTCAGGAGGGAGGGGAACGTCAATGAAGGAGTTATTGTGGATGAATGCTTCACATTCCTGAAAGATGGCGGCTATCCACTTATCGGCGTCAGGGCAGGTGATAGCCTCTTGGAAAGTGGAGGGGACGAAGATGGTGGGAGCGGGGATCGCGCTAAGGAGTAGGGCGCCGAGGAGGTCAGGGGAAAGTACTGTGAGAGAGGGAGTGTGGCGCCGGACCATGGTGAACTCCTCATGGGAGTCCTCCAGTTGGTTGAGGGAGGGAGGAGACGGTGCACCAAGGATGGGGTCAAGGGAGCGGGTGTGCATGCGAGGGAGGAGGAAGGGTGAGGAGCGGGCAATTGCCCTGCGCCGCTGCTGCTGCTGGTGCTGCTGGAACCCCTGCTGCTGCTGCGGCTGCTGCCCCTGCTGCTGCTGCTGCTGCGGCTGCTGTTGCTGTTGTGGCTGCTGCGGCTGCTGCTGCTGCCGCTGCTGGTGCTGCCCTTGCTGCTGCTGCTGCGGCTGCTGCTGCTGTTGCTGCTGGTGCTGCCCTTGCTGCTGCTGCGGCTGCTGCTGCTGCCTGCTGCCTGCTGCGCTGCTGCTGCTGCTGCTGCTGCTGCCGCTGCTGCTGCTGCTGCTGCTGCTGCTGCTGCTGCTGCTGCTGCTGCTGCTGCTGCTGCCGCTGCTGCCGCTGCTGCTGCTGCTGCTGCTGCTGCTGCTGCTGCTGCTGCTGCTGCTGCTGCTGCTGCTGCTGCTGCTGCTGCTGCTGTGATGGATGAGGAGGGGAGTGGGAAGGGGAGGGGGGAGGGGGAGCCGTGGAGTGTGTGGGGGAGGCAGGAGCAGTGGGATCGTAGACGTCGGCGGAGGAAGGTGGCGGAAGCGGGGTGGGGAGGGGTGGGAGAAGAGGTGCCGGAGGGAGGAGGGGAGGGAGGACGGTGTCGGCCCAAGCGAGAGGACGTGCGGGAGGAGGGAGGGGGTCTGGTGGTGGGGAGGAGTAGTACGGGGTGGTCTCATCGAACACAACGTCAATGCTGCGGATGAGGCGACCAGAGGGAGGGTGAAGGAAGAGGTAACCAGGCGAGTCGCGGTTGTGTCCGAGGTAGACACACTCGAGGGCGCGAGGAGCGAGCTTGCCTTGGGTGCGGTCGGGTGGAGGAATAAGCACATATGCCTTGCAACCCCAGACACGGAGACCGGCAGCGTCAGGTTTGGTTCCTGACCAGAGCTCCGTGGGGGTAGCGGCAGTGTGTTGGGGATGGGAGTGAAGGTTGAGGAGGAGGGCAGCATGGAGGAGGGCATAGCCCCAGAGAGAGGGAGGGGTGGAGGCGTGAGCAAGGAGACAGCGGGCGATCTTAGTGATTTCGCGAATGCGGCTTTCTGCAACGCCGTTCTGCTGTGGGGAGTGGGGAAGAGTGTGGGTCTGTTGGATGCCATGGGTGGCGCAGTAGTGAGAGAGAGTGCGGTTGAGGAATTCGCCTCCCCCATCAGAGTGGAGGCGGCCGATGGGACGTTTGAAGTGGGTGCGGCATTGCTCTGCCCAGTTAATGATAATGGTCGGCGCCTGGTCTTTGGTGTGGAGGAGGAAAATGGAGGAGTAGCGGCTGTGATCGTCAACAAGAACCAACATGTAGCGATGGCCTTGGCGTGAGCGGGTGGGAGAGGGCCTCCAAAGGTCCATATGGACAAGGTCAATGGGTGCAGGAGCGAAGGATGGGTGGCTGTGGTGAGGAGATTGTTTGAGTTTGCCGTGGATGCAGGAGGGGCATGGGGGGGCTGGGGAGGAGGGAAGGGAGGAAGAGTTGGAGGGAGGCTGCGGAGAAGTCGTGAGGTGACGGCAGTGCGGAGAGCGGCAAAATTCGGATGGCCGAGTCGGTGATGTAGGAGAACAGCGGGGTGGGAGAGATGGTCGGAGGTGGAGGGGATTGGAATGAGTGAGGAAGGGATGGAGGAGTGGGGAGGAGACGGAGTGGGAGGAGAGGGAGGGAGATGGGGAGGGCTGGTGGAGGTACCCGCACGAGTGGTAACATGGCAGGAGGATGGCCACGGAGTGCGGAGAGTGTAGAGGCGAGTGCGAGGGCAGAGGGGTATGCGGAGGAGGAAGCGGCCGGAGGCAGTGTGGTAAAGGTCACAGTAGGTGGCATTACCAGGATAGACGGCAGTGATACCTGCACCTTGGATTTCACGGTGGGAGAGGAGGTTGTTTCGGAGAGTGGGGATGTGGAGACCAGTTACCTTGCCAGAGGGGAAGAGTGAACAGGGGAGAGTGGAGAGGTGTGTGCATGGGATGGTGAAGCTGCTGTCAGCACCGTGAACTTGAGTGGGAGGGGAGAGGGGTGTGAGTGTACCAGCGTCTTTGAGGGCGGTCTCAGTGGCCCCACTGTCAAGGACAAAGTCCAGAGTGGGTGAGGAGGAGGAGGAAGACACTGAGTACTGGAAAGTGGTTTCATTAATGTTGGATGGGTACATGGAAGGAAGAGAGGGCGAAATAGCTATGTTGCCAAGGAAGCTCTCGTGAGTGAGAGGGGTGGCAGTGCTACTGGGGGGGGGGGGGGCACCCCAAAGGGGGGCAGGTGAGGCTTGAGCGGCCATGGCTGCTGTGCCAAAGTTCAACTGCTGCTGCGGCCAGGGAGGAGGGCTGGGTCCCCACTGTGGCTGGGGTCCTGACCCCCATGGGTGCTGCGGCGGCTGTGGCTGCTGCTGCTGCTGCTGCGGCTGAGGGTGAAACAGCTGCTGTAACTGCTGCTGCTGCTGCTGCTGCTGCTGCTGCTGGAGGTGCTGCTGCTGGAGGTTGAGGAAGGGTGTGGGGGGAGCAAGGAGGCGGAGGTGGGCTGGGAGGTAGGCTGGATTGGTTTGGATATCGGTGGGGGAGGGGCGTGGGGAGATGTTGCCCCACTTTGGAGGAGTGCCAACGTTACCCCGCGCGTACCAGGCATCGTCGAGAGCCTTGAAGCACGTGCCAGGGGGATGGTTGGTCTGTCCGCAGGGAGTTCCAGCCCGAGGACCATAGCGGCGGACATAGGTGCAGGGAGGAAGCGTGCCAGGGCGACTCCCGCGACTTGCAGTGGGTCCACCCGAAGTGGTGGTGCCGTGCTCATCCCCAGTGGTGCCACCACGGTTGTTGCTGCTTCCCGAACCACCACCTCCCTTGCCCCCACCTCCTCCTTTGCCGTTGTTCTTTCCCTGCTTGCGAGGCTGGGTAGCGTTGAGGGAGGAGGAGGTGGGTTGGGAGGAGGCGAGGTTGACGATGGGTGTACGGAGTTTAACTTCGGTGTCGATAATCCACTGTTCAACGGAGGCGAGACCGGCCATGGGATTGGCTTCGGTAAAGGCGTGGAGGCGGGATTCGTAGTCTGGGGTGAGGTTAAAGAGGAGGCGGTGGATTTGAAGAGGTTCGGAGAGGCCGGCCTGGCGGGCTTCGAGGCGATCAGCTACCTCGCGCATGCGTCCGACGTAGTCGACTGCTCCGTCACAGGTGGCGAGGGTGATGGAAAAATACTCTTGGAAGAGGATGCCGACGGAGCTGATGTCGCGGCGCTCAAACATGGCATGGAGTTCTGCCCAGATGACCGAGGCACGGAGTTCCCGAGCCTGGAAGCGACGCATGAGGGAGTCAGGGAGAGCTCCAAGGAGAACGGTGCAGGCACGGGTGTCAGCAGCTGTCCAGGCGATGAGTCTGGGGGTGAAGTCAGCCATGTCGACCTTGTATTTGGCGACGACCTCGAGGTGAGCGTCGCGACCAGCAACCGCCTGATCATAGGCCTCAACTGCAGCATCGTACTCGGCTTTGCGGATGAGGTATTCACGGCGGCGTAGGATAAAATCAGTGTCCGCAGTGGCTTGGTCGGGGGTGATCTGAAGATCGGGTTCACGAGGAGGGTCGCCAGGAGTAGGAGGAAGAGGAGGAGTCTCGCCGGGGTGGGGAGGTTCGGTGGGGGGGAGGGCATGGGGGCGGCGGAGGATGACGTCAAGGACACGGTAGGGGGGAACCCATGCGTCGGAGAGAACGCGTCGGATGCTGCCGACGAAGGAGTGCCAGTTGACTGCGGACTTGTCCGCGGCGAGCTGGAGCTTATCAATGGAGGACGTATCAATAGGGGGAGGAAGTGGGGAGGGGGAGGGTGTAGGAGTAGCCATGATGGACGGCTGCAGGTGGACCCGCAGTGGTCACGGAGGAGCAACGGCGACGAGGCCGGGGGGGGGGGGGAGGGGAGTGGCGCGGGCAGCAGCGGCTGGCGAGGCCGCGGCGGTTGGCGCGGAGGCGGCGTTGAAGCCGCGGAGGGGCGCGGACGGCGGCGGCTGGCGAGGCCGCGGCGGTGCTGGCGGGGAGGCGGCGTCGAGGCCGCTGGAGGGGAAGGCGCGGGCGGCGGCTGGCGAGGCCGCGGCGGCTGGCGCGGAGGCGACGACGAGGCCGCGGAGAGGCGCGGGCGGCGGCTGGCGAGGCCGCGGCGGCTGGCGCGGAGGCGGCGACGAGGCCGCGGAGAGGCGCGGGCGGCGGCTGGCGAGGCCGCGGCAGCTGGCGCGGAGGCGGCGACGAGGCCGCGGAGAGGCGCGGGCGGCGGTTGGCGAGGCCGCGGCGGCTGGCGCGGAGGCGGTGACGAGGCCGCGGAGAGGCGCGGGCGGCGGCGGTTGGCGAAGCCGCGGCAGTGCCGGCGCGGAAGCGGCGACGGGGTCGCGGGAGGGAGCGGCGCGAGCGGCGGCGGCTGGCGAAGCCGCGGCAGTGCAGGCGCGGAGGCGGCGACGAGGCCGCGAGAGGGAGCGGCGCGAGCTGCGGCGCTGGCGAGGCTGCGGCAGTGCAGGCGCGGAAGCGGCGACAAGGCCGCGGGAGGGAGCGGCGCGAGCGGCGGCGGCTGGCGAAGCCGCGGGAGTGCTGGCGCGGAAGTGACGACGGGGTCGCGGGAGGGAGCGGCGCGAGCGGCGGCGGCTGGCGAAGCCGCGGCAGTGCAGGCGCGGAGGCGGCGTCGAGGCCGCGGAAGGGAGCGGCGGCGGCGACGGCGGCCGCAGTGGCGTTGGCGCGGAGGCGGCGTCGAGGCCGCGGGATGGGGTGGGCGGTGGCGGTCGGCGGGACCGCGACAAGGCGAGCGCGGAAGCGGCGGTGGGGCCGCGAGCCGTGATGGCGTGGGAGGCCGTGGGGCTGCGAGGAAGGGAGTGCTTGAGGAGAGGGGGAGGGTGGCGAGATAGCCGCGGAGAAATGAGAGAGGAGGCCGGGGGTTGCGGCGGCCTTTGAAAAAAAACTAGGAGCGTAGGCCTAGGATTTTTAAGAGCTCTATACCATGTGAGAAGAAAAGGTAGAAGAGAAGTTGATGGATTGATTGAAAGGATGGGGGGTTTACATAGGAGATGAGTTGGAAACTAGCCTAGGTGAACATTATTGGACCCCAACCAAGGAGTTGGGTTTAGAGATTATTGGTGGGGTCCAATAATGTTGGCCAAGTTGGAGTTGGGCCAACATTATTGGAGGGGACCAATAATTCTACCCATCCCAACCCTTGGGGTCCAATAATTGGACCAAGGTTGGGTTTCCAACCTACAAATTGGGTAACCCCTGCTTGTACACCCAAACTAAGTTTGGGTGCTTATCTCTAGCCTATCCTATAGCATATATGCAGGTTACAAGAGAGGAGATATTCTAACACGAGCAACGCAGTTGAGCGTGCGAGCAACGCAGTTGCAACGCAGTTGAGCGTGCTAGCAACGCAGTTGAGCGTGCTAGCAACGCAGTTGAGCGTGCTAGCAACGCAGTTGAGCGTGCTAGCAACGCAGTTGAGCGTGCCAGCAACGCAGTTGAGCGTGCCAGCAACGCAGTTGAGCGTGCTAGCAACGCAGTTGAGCGTGCTAGCAACGCAGTTGAGCGTGCTAGCAACGCAGTTGAGCGTGCTAGCAACGCAGTTGAGCGTGCTAGCAACGCAGTTGAGCGTGCTAGCAACGCAGTTGAGCGTGCTAGCAACGCAGTTGAGCGTGCTAGCAACGCAGTTGAGCGTGCTAGCAACGCAGTTGAGCGTGCGAGCAACGCAGTTGAGCGTGCGAGCAACGCAGTTGAGCGTGCGAGCAACGCAGTTGAGCGTGCTAGCAACGCAGTTGAGCGTGCTAGCAACGCAGTTGAGCGTGCTAGCAACGCAGCTGAGCGTGCAGCAACGCAGTTGAGCGTGCCAGCAACGCAGTTGAGCGTGCCAGCAACGCAGTTGAGCGTGCCAGCAACGCAGTTGAGCGTGCTAGCAACGCAGTTGAGCGTGCTAGCAACGCAGTTGAGCGTGCTAGCAACGCAGTTGAGCGTGCTAGCAACGCAGTTGAGCGTGCTAGCAACGCAGTTGAGCGTGCCAGCAACGCAGTTGAGCGTGCTAGCAACGCAGTTGAGCGTGCCAGCAACGCAGTTGAGCGTGCCAGCAACGCAGTTGAGCGTGCCAGCAACGCAGTTGAGCGTGCAGCAACGCAGTTGAGCGTGCTAGCAACGCAGTTGAGCGTGCTAGCAACGCAGTTGAGCGTGCTAGCAACGCAGTTGAGCGTGCTAGCAACGCAGTTGAGCGTGCTAGCAACGCAGTTGAGCGTGCTAGCAACGCAGTTGAGCGTGCTAGCAACGCAGTTGAGCGTGCGAGCAACGCAGTTGAGCGTGCCAGCAACGCAGTTGAGCGTGCCAGCAACGCAGTTGAGCGTGCCAGCAACGCAGTTGAGCGTGCCAGCAACGCAGTTGAGCGTGCAGCAACGCAGTTGAGCGTGCTAGCAACGCAGTTGAGCGTGCGAGCAACGCAGTTGAGCGTGCTAGCAACGCAGTTGAGCGTGCTAGCAACGCAGTTGAGCGTGCGAGCAACGCAGTTGAGCGTGCGAGCAACGCAGTTGAGCGTGCTAGCAACGCAGTTGAGCGTGCTAGCAACGCAGTTGAGCGTGCTAGCAACGCAGTTGAGCGTGCTAGCAACGCAGTTGAGCGTGCTAGCAACGCAGTTGAGCGTGCTAGCAACGCAGTTGAGCGTGCGAGCAACGCAGTTGAGCGTGCGAGCAACGCAGTTGAGCGTGCGAGCAACGCAGTTGAGCGTGCTAGCAACGCAGTTGAGCGTGCTAGCAACGCAGTTGAGCGTGCTAGCAACGCAGTTGAGCGTGCTAGCAACGCAGTTGAGCGTGCGAGCAACGCAGTTGAGCGTGCTAGCAACGCAGTTGAGCGTGCGAGCAACGCAGTTGAGCGTGCGAGCAACGCAGTTGAGCGTGCTAGCAACGCAGTTGAGCGTGCTAGCAACGCAGTTGAGCGTGCGAGCAACGCAGTTGAGCGTGCGAGCAACGCAGTTGAGCGTGCGAGCAACGCAGTTGAGCGTGCGAGCAACGCAGTTGAGCGTGCGAGCAACGCAGTTGAGCGTGCGAGCAACGCAGTTGAGCGTGCGAGCAACGCAGTTGAGCGTGCGAGCAACGCAGTTGAGCGTGCTAGCAACGCAGTTGAGCGTGCGAGCAACGCAGTTGAGCGTGCGAGCAACGCAGTTGAGCGTGCTAGCAACGCAGTTGAGCGTGCTAGCAACGCAGTTGAGCGTGCTAGCAACGCAGTTGAGCGTGCTAGCAACGCAGTTGAGCGTGCTAGCAACGCAGTTGAGCGTGCTAGCAACGCAGTTGAGCGTGCTAGCAACGCAGTTGAGCGTGCTAGCAACGCAGTTGAGCGTGCTAGCAACGCAGTTGAGCGTGCTAGCAACGCAGTTGAGCGTGCCAGCAACGCAGTTGAGCGTGCCAGCAACGCAGTTGAGCGTGCTAGCAACGCAGTTGAGCGTGCCAGCAACGCAGTTGAGCGTGCGAGCAACGCAGTTGAGCGTGCTAGCAACGCAGTTGAGCGTGCCAGCAACGCAGTTGAGCGTGCGAGCAACGCAGTTGAGCGTGCGAGCAACGCAGTTGAGCGTGCCAGCAACGCAGTTGAGCGTGCGAGCAACGCAGTTGAGCGTGCGAGCAACGCAGTTGAGCGTGCCAGCAACGCAGTTGAGCGTGCGAGCAACGCAGTTGAGCGTGCGAGCAACGCAGTTGAGCGTGCCAGCAACGCAGTTGAGCGTGCCAGCAACGCAGTTGAGCGTGCCAGCAACGCAGTTGAGCGTGCTAGCAACGCAGTTGAGCGTGCTAGCAACGCAGTTGAGCGTGCTAGCAACGCAGTTGAGCGTGCTAGCAACGCAGTTGAGCGTGCTAGCAACGCAGTTGAGCGTGCCAGCAACGCAGTTGAGCGTGCCAGCAACGCAGTTGAGCGTGCCAGCAACGCAGTTGAGCGTGCGAGCAACGCAGTTGAGCGTGCGAGCAACGCAGTTGAGCGTGCCAGCAACGCAGTTGAGCGTGCCAGCAACGCAGTTGAGCGTGCCAGCAACGCAGTTGAGCGTGCGAGCAACGCAGTTGAGCGTGCCAGCAACGCAGTTGAGCGTGCCAGCAACGCAGTTGAGCGTGCCAGCAACGCAGTTGAGCGTGCTAGCAACGCAGTTGAGCGTGCTAGCAACGCAGTTGAGCGTGCTAGCAACGCAGTTGAGCGTGCTAGCAACGCAGTTGAGCGTGCGAGCAACGCAGTTGAGCGTGCGAGCAACGCAGTTGAGCGTGCGAGCAACGCAGTTGAGCGTGCGAGCAACGCAGTTGAGCGTGCGAGCAACGCAGTTGAGCGTGCCAGCAACGCAGTTGAGCGTGCCAGCAACGCAGTTGAGCGTGCGAGCAACGCAGTTGAGCGTGCCAGCAACGCAGTTGAGCGTGCCAGCAACGCAGTTGAGCGTGCCAGCAACGCAGTTGAGCGTGCCAGCAACGCAGTTGAGCGTGCCAGCAACGCAGTTGAGCGTGCCAGCAACGCAGTTGAGCGTGCCAGCAACGCAGTTGAGCGTGCCAGCAACGCAGTTGAGCGTGCTAGCAACGCAGTTGAGCGTGCGAGCAACGCAGTTGAGCGTGCCAGCAACGCAGTTGAGCGTGCGAGCAACGCAGTTGAGCGTGCTAGCAACGCAGCAGAGCGTGCTAGCAACGCAGCAGAGCGTGCTAGCAACGCAGCAGAGCGTGCTAGCAACGCAGTCGAGCGTGCTAGCAACGCAGTCGAGCGTGCGAGCAACGCAGTCGAGCGTGCGAGCAACGCAGTCGAGCGTGCGAGCAACGCAGTCGAGCGTGCAGCAACGCAGTTGAGCGTGCTAGCAACGCAGTTGAGCGTGCTAGCAACGCAGTTGAGCGTGCTAGCAACGCAGTTGAGCGTGCTAGCAACGCAGTTGAGCGTGCTAGCAACGCAGTTGAGCGTGCTAGCAACGCAGTTGAGCGTGCTAGCAACGCAGTTGAGCGTGCTAGCAACGCAGTTGAGCGTGCTAGCAACGCAGTTGAGCGTGCTAGCAACGCAGTTGAGCGTGCTAGCAACGCAGTTGAGCGTGCTAGCAACGCAGTTGAGCGTGCTAGCAACGCAGTTGAGCGTGCTAGCAACGCAGTTGAGCGTGCGAGCAACGCAGTTGAGCGTGCTAGCAACGCAGTTGAGCGTGCTAGCAACGCAGTTGAGCGTGCTAGCAACGCAGTTGAGCGTGCCAGCAACGCAGTTGAGCGTGCCAGCAACGCAGTTGAGCGTGCGAGCAACGCAGTTGAGCGTGCCAGCAACGCAGTTGAGCGTGCCAGCAACGCAGTTGAGCGTGCCAGCAACGCAGTTGAGCGTGCCAGCAACGCAGTTGAGCGTGCCAGCAACGCAGTTGAGCGTGCCAGCAACGCAGTTGAGCGTGCCAGCAACGCAGTTGAGCGTGCCAGCAACGCAGTTGAGCGTGCCAGCAACGCAGTTGAGCGTGCCAGCAACGCAGTTGAGCGTGCCAGCAACGCAGTTGAGCGTGCCAGCAACGCAGTTGAGCGTGCCAGCAACGCAGTTGAGCGTGCCAGCAACGCAGTTGAGCGTGCCAGCAACGCAGTTGAGCGTGCCAGCAACGCAGTTGAGCGTGCCAGCAACGCAGTTGAGCGTGCCAGCAACGCAGTTGAGCGTGCCAGCAACGCAGTTGAGCGTGCCAGCAACGCAGTTGAGCGTGCCAGCAACGCAGTTGAGCGTGCCAGCAACGCAGTTGAGCGTGCCAGCAACGCAGTTGAGCGTGCCAGCAACGCAGTTGAGCGTGCCAGCAACGCAGTTGAGCGTGCCAGCAACGCAGTTGAGCGTGCCAGCAACGCAGTTGAGCGTGCCAGCAACGCAGTTGAGCGTGCCAGCAACGCAGTTGAGCGTGCCAGCAACGCAGTTGAGCGTGCCAGCAACGCAGTTGAGCGTGCCAGCAACGCAGTTGAGCGTGCCAGCAACGCAGTTGAGCGTGCCAGCAACGCAGTTGAGCGTGCCAGCAACGCAGTTGAGCGTGCCAGCAACGCAGTTGAGCGTGCCAGCAACGCAGTTGAGCGTGCCAGCAACGCAGTTGAGCGTGCCAGCAACGCAGTTGAGCGTGCCAGCAACGCAGTTGAGCGTGCCAGCAACGCAGTTGAGCGTGCCAGCAACGCAGTTGAGCGTGCCAGCAACGCAGTTGAGCGTGCCAGCAACGCAGTTGAGCGTGCCAGCAACGCAGTTGAGCGTGCCAGCAACGCAGTTGAGCGTGCCAGCAACGCAGTTGAGCGTGCCAGCAACGCAGTTGAGCGTGCCAGCAACGCAGTTGAGCGTGCCAGCAACGCAGTTGAGCGTGCCAGCAACGCAGTTGAGCGTGCCAGCAACGCAGTTGAGCGTGCCAGCAACGCAGTTGAGCGTGCCAGCAACGCAGTTGAGCGTGCTAGCAACGCAGTTGAGCGTGCTAGCAACGCAGTTGAGCGTGCTAGCAACGCAGTTGAGCGTGCGAGCAACGCAGTTGAGCGTGCCAGCAACGCAGTTGAGCGTGCGAGCAACGCAGTTGAGCGTGCTAGCAACGCAGTTGAGCGTGCTAGCAACGCAGTTGAGCGTGCTAGCAACGCAGTTGAGCGTGCTAGCAACGCAGTTGAGCGTGCTAGCAACGCAGTTGAGCGTGCTAGCAACGCAGTTGAGCGTGCGAGCAACGCAGTTGAGCGTGCGAGCAACGCAGTTGAGCGTGCGAGCAACGCAGTTGAGCGTGCGAGCAACGCAGTTGAGCGTGCGAGCAACGCAGTTGAGCGTGCTAGCAACGCAGTTGAGCGTGCTAGCAACGCAGTTGAGCGTGCTAGCAACGCAGTTGAGCGTGCTAGCAACGCAGTTGAGCGTGCGAGCAACGCAGTTGAGCGTGCGAGCAACGCAGTTGAGCGTGCTAGCAACGCAGTTGAGCGTGCTAGCAACGCAGTTGAGCGTGCTAGCAACGCAGTTGAGCGTGCGAGCAACGCAGTTGAGCGTGCGAGCAACGCAGTTGAGCGTGCTAGCAACGCAGTTGAGCGTGCTAGCAACGCAGTTGAGCGTGCGAGCAACGCAGCTGAGCGTGCGAGCAACGCAGCTGAGCGTGCGAGCAACGCAGCTGAGCGTGCGAGCAACGCAGCTGAGCGTGCGAGCAACGCAGCTGACCGTGCGAGCAACGCAGCTGACCGTGCGAGCAACGCAGCTGACTGTGCGAGCAACGCAGCTGACCGTGCGAGCAACGCAGCTGACCGTGCGAGCAACGCAGCTGACGCAGCGTGCCAGCAACGCAGTTGAGCGTGCCAGCAACGCAGTTGAGCGTGCTAGCAACGCAGTTGAGCGTGCTAGCAACGCAGTTGAGCGTGCTAGCAACGCAGTTGAGCGTGCGAGCAACGCAGTTGAGCGTGCTAGCAACGCAGTTGAGCGTGCGAGCAACGCAGTTGAGCGTGCTAGCAACGCAGTTGAGCGTGCGAGCAACGCAGTTGAGCGTGCGAGCAACGCAGTTGAGCGTGCTAGCAACGCAGTTGAGCGTGCTAGCAACGCAGTTGAGCGTGCTAGCAACGCAGCTGAGCGTGCGAGCAACGCAGTTGAGCGTGCGAGCAACGCAGTTGAGCGTGCGAGCAACGCAGTTGAGCGTGCGAGCAACGCAGCTGAGCGTGCCAGCAACGCAGCTGACCGTGCCAGCAACGCAGCTGACCGTGCCAGCAACGCAGCTGACCGTGCCAGCAACGCAGCTGACCGTGCCAGCAACGCAGCTGACCGTGCGAGCAACGCAGCTGACCGTGCGAGCAACGCAGCTGACCGTGCGAGCAACGCAGTTGACCGTGCGAGCAACGCAGCTGACCGTGCGAGCAACGCAGCTGACCGTGCGAGCAACGCAGCTGACCGTGCGAGCAACGCAGCTGACCGTGCGAGCCACGCAGCTGACCGTGCGAGCAACGCAGTTGAGCGTGCGAGCAACGCAGTTGAGCGTGCGAGCAACGCAGTTGAGCGTGCGAGCAACGCAGTTGAGCGTGCGAGCAACGCAGTTGAGCGTGCTAGCAACGCAGTTGAGCGTGCGAGCAACGCAGTTGAGCGTGCTAGCAACGCAGTTGAGCGTGCTAGCAACGCAGTTGAGCGTGCCAGCAACGCAGTTGAGCGTGCCAGCAACGCAGTTGAGCGTGCCAGCAACGCAGTTGAGCGTGCCAGCAACGCAGTTGAGCGTGCCAGCAACGCAGTTGAGCGTGCCAGCAACGCAGTTGAGCGTGCCAGCAACGCAGTTGAGCGTGCCAGCAACGCAGTTGAGCGTGCCAGCAACGCAGTTGAGCGTGCCAGCAACGCAGTTGAGCGTGCCAGCAACGCAGTTGAGCGTGCCAGCAACGCAGTTGAGCGTGCCAGCAACGCAGTTGAGCGTGCTAGCAACGCAGTTGAGCGTGCCAGCAACGCAGTTGAGCGTGCCAGCAACGCAGTTGAGCGTGCTAGCAACGCAGTTGAGCGTGCTAGCAACGCAGTTGAGCGTGCGAGCAACGCAGTTGAGCGTGCGAGCAACGCAGTTGAGCGTGCGAGCAACGCAGTTGAGCGTGCTAGCAACGCAGTTGAGCGTGCGAGCAACGCAGTTGAGCGTGCGAGCAACGCAGTTGAGCGTGCGAGCAACGCAGTTGAGCGTGCGAGCAACGCAGTTGAGCGTGCGAGCAACGCAGTTGAGCGTGCGAGCAACGCAGTTGAGCGTGCGAGCAACGCAGTTGAGCGTGCGAGCAACGCAGTTGAGCGTGCTAGCAACGCAGTTGAGCGTGCTAGCAACGCAGTTGAGCGTGCTAGCAACGCAGTTGAGCGTGCTAGCAACGCAGTTGAGCGTGCTAGCAACGCAGTTGAGCGTGCTAGCAACGCAGTTGAGCGTGCTAGCAACGCAGTTGAGCGTGCTAGCAACGCAGTTGAGCGTGCGAGCAACGCAGTTGAGCGTGCGAGCAACGCAGTTGAGCGTGCTAGCAACGCAGTTGAGCGTGCGAGCAACGCAGTTGAGCGTGCGAGCAACGCAGTTGAGCGTGCGAGCAACGCAGTTGAGCGTGCGAGCAACGCAGTTGAGCGTGCGAGCAACGCAGTTGAGCGTGCGAGCAACGCAGTTGAGCGTGCGAGCAACGCAGTTGAGCGTGCGAGCAACGCAGTTGAGCGTGCGAGCAACGCAGTTGAGCGTGCGAGCAACGCAGTTGAGCGTGCGAGCAACGCAGTTGAGCGTGCTAGCAACGCAGTTGAGCGTGCTAGCAACGCAGTTGAGCGTGCTAGCAACGCAGTTGAGCGTGCGAGCAACGCAGTTGAGCGTGCGAGCAACGCAGTTGAGCGTGCTAGCAACGCAGTTGAGCGTGCGAGCAACGCAGTTGAGCGTGCGAGCAACGCAGTTGAGCGTGCTAGCAACGCAGTTGAGCGTGCGAGCAACGCAGTTGAGCGTGCGAGCAACGCAGTTGAGCGTGCTAGCAACGCAGTTGAGCGTGCGAGCAACGCAGTTGAGCGTGCTAGCAACGCAGTTGAGCGTGCTAGCAACGCAGTTGAGCGTGCTAGCAACGCAGTTGAGCGTGCTAGCAACGCAGTTGAGCGTGCTAGCAACGCAGTTGAGCGTGCTAGCAACGCAGTTGAGCGTGCGAGCAACGCAGTTGAGCGTGCGAGCAACGCAGTTGAGCGTGCTAGCAACGCAGTTGAGCGTGCGAGCAACGCAGTTGAGCGTGCGAGCAACGCAGTTGAGCGTGCTAGCAACGCAGTTGAGCGTGCGAGCAACGCAGTTGAGCGTGCTAGCAACGCAGTTGAGCGTGCTAGCAACGCAGTTGAGCGTGCGAGCAACGCAGTTGAGCGTGCTAGCAACGCAGTTGAGCGTGCTAGCAACGCAGTTGAGCGTGCTAGCAACGCAGTTGAGCGTGCTAGCAACGCAGTTGAGCGTGCTAGCAACGCAGTTGAGCGTGCTAGCAACGCAGTTGAGCGTGCTAGCAACGCAGTTGAGCGTGCTAGCAACGCAGTTGAGCGTGCTAGCAACGCAGTTGAGCGTGCTAGCAACGCAGTTGAGCGTGCGAGCAACGCAGTTGAGCGTGCGAGCAACGCAGTTGAGCGTGCCAGCAACGCAGTTGAGCGTGCCAGCAACGCAGTTGAGCGTGCCAGCAACGCAGTTGAGCGTGCCAGCAACGCAGTTGAGCGTGCCAGCAACGCAGTTGAGCGTGCCAGCAACGCAGTTGAGCGTGCCAGCAACGCAGTTGAGCGTGCCAGCAACGCAGTTGAGCGTGCCAGCAACGCAGTTGAGCGTGCCAGCAACGCAGTTGAGCGTGCCAGCAACGCAGTTGAGCGTGCCAGCAACGCAGTTGAGCGTGCCAGCAACGCAGTTGAGCGTGCCAGCAACGCAGTTGAGCGTGCCAGCAACGCAGTTGAGCGTGCGAGCAACGCAGTTGAGCGTGCGAGCAACGCAGTTGAGCGTGCGAGCAACGCAGTTGAGCGTGCGAGCAACGCAGTTGAGCGTGCGAGCAACGCAGTTGAGCGTGCGAGCAACGCAGTTGAGCGTGCTAGCAACGCAGTTGAGCGTGCTAGCAACGCAGTTGAGCGTGCGAGCAACGCAGTTGAGCGTGCTAGCAACGCAGTTGAGCGTGCGAGCAACGCAGTTGAGCGTGCGAGCAACGCAGTTGAGCGTGCGAGCAACGCAGTTGAGCGTGCTAGCAACGCAGTTGAGCGTGCTAGCAACGCAGTTGAGCGTGCTAGCAACGCAGTTGAGCGTGCTAGCAACGCAGTTGAGCGTGCTAGCAACGCAGTTGAGCGTGCTAGCAACGCAGTTGAGCGTGCTAGCAACGCAGTTGAGCGTGCTAGCAACGCAGTTGACCGTGCCAGCAACGCAGCTGACCGTGCCAGCAACGCAGTTGACCGTGCCAGCAACGCAGGTGAGCGTGCCAGCAGCGCAGGTGAGCGTGCGAGCAACGCAGCTGAGCGTGCGAGCAACGCAGTTGAGCGTGCGAGCAACGCAGTTGAGCGTGCCAGCAACGCAGTTGAGCGTGCCAGCAACGCAGTTGAGCGTGCTAGCAACGCAGTTGAGCGAGCGAGCAACGCAGTTGATGTGAGAAAGTGTAAGAAGAACCGACAGTTTCATTAGGAAGGGCATGGGTTTACATAGTTGAGCTAGGATGTAGGAGCCATGCCAACATTATTGGCCCCCACCAATAAGTTGGGTTGAGGAGTTATTGGGGGGACCAATAATGTTGACCAAAAGTGGGTCAACATTATTGGGGGGGCCAATAATCTCCCAACCCAACCTTGGGGGCCCAATAATTGGGCCAAGGTTGGGTTCCAACCTCAAACTAGGGTAAACCCTAGTTGTGCACCCAAACTAAGTTTGGGTGCCTATCTCTAGTCAAAGCTTATATGATGATGCAGGTTACAATGAAGATGGTAATCTGACACAACCCCTTAACCTGCAGAAATCCATAGGCTTTGGAAGAGAGAACGCAACAACCCCTGAATCAGCCACCGCGGGGAGCAAGTCCCTGAAGGCGCAGGAGCGCAGAGTGGTTAGAGCGATGGAGAGCCTTGGTGAAGAGGTCAGCGAGGTTGGCGGACGAGTCGATTTTACGAACAGTGATGTGACCATCTTGCACAAGATCGCGGACAAAGTAGTAGCGGAGTTCGATGTGTTTGGAGCGACCATGAAAGACGGCCTCCTTGGTGAGGTGGATGGTACTATCGTTGTCACACCACAGGGTGGGGCAGGGCTGTGGTGAGCCAAGGTCGGTGAGAAGATAGCTAAGCCAGCGTGCCTCTTGAGCCGCCATGGTGACTGCGTACAGCTCGGCTTCGCAGGAGGAGAGGGCGACGGAGGAGGAGCGAGTGGAGCGCCAGCTGATGAGGCCGCTCCCAAGGGAGAAGCCATATCCTTGAGAACTGCGATGGTCCGGCTGTGCATCCGCCCAAGATGAGTCACTGAAGCCTTGAAGAACAGGTGGGTCCACACCACCAAGCGTGAGGCCATAGTCCTTTGTGCCTTGGAGGTAGCGCAGAACACGCATGGCCGCCTTCCAGTGCTCCTCACCATGCCTGCCAGTGCCAACAAACCGCGCCAGGACACTGACGGGGTATGCAAGGTCGGGACGAGTGCAGACCATGGCGTACATCAGGGCCCCAACGAGTTCTGCATAGGGATGAGGGGAGGTGACAGGAGTGGCTGGAGGGGACAGCCGATGCCCGAATGCAAGTGGTGTGGGGATGGGTTTGGATTTGGACATGCCGAATCTCTCGAGCACCTTCCCGATGTAGAATGACTGAGAGAGGGTGATAGTCTTGGCAGTGAGGTCGCGGGTGATCTCCATGCCAAGGTAGTTGCGGACTTCCCCCAGATCTTTGCAGGCGAGACGTTGCTGCAGCTCATCCTTGACCTCCTGAAGTTCAGCAGCTGTCTCAGCTGCTAGCAGCATGTCGTCGACGTAGACGAGGATGAAGAAGGGTGACGGAGTTAAGCGAAGGAAGAGGCAAGAGGCAGCACGGGAGGGGCGAAAGCCAAGTGCGCGAAGGGTGGATGAGAGTTTGGCGTGCCATTCTCGAGGTGCTTGTTTGAGCCCGTAAACAGGGCGTAGTAGTTTCCAGACGGTGGCAGGGTCGTGAGGAGCGTGGAAGCCCTTGGGACGTTCCAAGAAGATGAGTTCGTGGAGGTCGCCTTGTAAGAAGGCCGTGGTGACATCCATGGAGTGGAGGAGCATCCCGCGTCTGCCAACGAAGTCCAGAAACACGCGAATGACCGGCGGAGTGGCGGTAGGTGAGTAGGTCTCGAAGAAGTCCGAGCCATAAGTCTGTGTAAAGCCTTTCGCCACATACCGAGCCTTGTAGACAGGAGCTTCACCAGGGAGTAGTTTTACTCGGAAGAGCCACCTGCCTTTGACCACGTTGTGCTTGGAGGGGCGAGGGACGTCGAGGAAAGAGCGGTTGTGGATGAAGGCGTTGCATTCCTTGACCATGGCCTCGATCCAGAGAGGTGCGTCAAGACATGCAATTGCTTGCTCGTAGGTGGTGGGTTCGTAGATGGTGGGGGTGTTGGAGAAAAGAAGGACCGTAGTACCAGCCATGGTGCGGACGACAGGGGCGATGGTGGGTGAGAGGAGGTGGAGGAAAAGGAGTTCATCATGAGAGTCTTCATAGAGGTCCGGAGAGAGAGGAGGAGGAAGAGGAGGCGGTGAAGATGCAAGACAGCTGCGCTGGAGGGTCAGGCTGGAGCGGGAACACGGCTGCACTGCTGCTCTGCTGCGCCGAGGGTCGGGGCGAGGAGACAGCTGCAATGCTGCTCTGCTGCGCTGAGTTGCCGTGAGGGGCAGGGAGACGGGAGCGCGGCTGGTGTGAGAACCTGAGGGGCTGGTGCGGGGGAGTGGGGAAGTGCTAGAGTGGTGGAGGAGTGGAATGGATGTGAGAGACTGGAGGGAGAGGTGATTGGACCGTGGGGGACCAAGGATGGGGACTGTGGAGCGGGTGTGAGGGTAGTGACGAAGGAGCAGAGGAGGGGACGAAAGTAAGGGCCGAGATGGTGGAGGGGAAGGGGGCGGAGGAGGAGATGGGGAGGATGGAGGTTGGGAGAGGGGAGGGGGTGGGGGAGAGTTCAGGGGGGGGAGGGGATGGAGAGGGAGGGGGAGGGGGGGGGGGAGGGGGGGGGGTCAGCGGGGAGAGGGGGAGGGTCAGTGGGGGGAGAGGGAGTTACAGCGGAAGGGGAGGGTGGGGCAGCCGGGTCAAGGATGTCCCCTGAGGAGGTTGGGAGAGAGGGGGAGGGGGTTGGGGTGCGGGTATGACCAGGGTGGGGGGAGGTTGAAGGGGAGGGGTGATGACAGTGTCAGTCCAGAGGAGAGGACGTATGGTGAGGGGGAGGGGGTTAGGGGCGGAGGGGGAGGTGTAGTACGGATTGGCTTCATCAAAAACCACATCCCGACTACGAATGAGACGACCTGAGGGGGGGTGGAGGAAGAGGTAGTCCGGGGAGGTGGGGTTATGACCAATGAAGATGCAAGGGAGGGTGCGGGAGGCAAGTTTCCCAGCTGCACGTGAACGGTCCTCAGGGTGTATGAGAACATACGCCTTGGAGCCCCACACGCGCAGGGGGGAGATGTCGGGTTTAGTGGAGGTCCAGAGTTCGGTGGGAGTAGTGGTGGGCCGTGAGGGATGGGGGTAGAGATTAGTGAGGATGGCGGCGTGGAGGATAGCATAACCCCACAGAGAAGGCGGGCAGGAGGCATGGACCATGAGGCATCGAGCGGTCTTGGTGACCTCCCGAACCCTGCTCTCCGCCACACCATTTTGCTGAGGGGAATGAGGAAGGGTGTAGGTGTGGATAATGCCATGGGTGGAGCAGTAGGAGGAAAGCATCCGGTTAAGGAACTCACCGCCGCCATCGGAATGGAAGCGAGAGACAGGGCGTTTGAAATGGGTGCGTGCTTGTTCAGCCCAGGCAATAATGGCAGCCGGGGCCTCCGCCTTCTTGCGAAGGAGAGAGACAGTGGAGTACCGACTGTGGTCATCTACCAGTATGAGCAGGTAGCGATGACCTTGCCTGGTGGGGGTGGGATTGGGGCCCCAGAGGTCCATGTGGACGAGATCAATGGGTTGGAGAGAGAAGGAGGGATGACTCTTGTGGGGGGCTTGCTTTAGTTTGCTTTCAACGCAAACTGAGCAGGGAGGGGAGGGCGACGGGGGGAGTGGGGGGAGGGTGAGGGGAAGTCCTTCAAGAAGTTGAGAGGAGACAGATTGACGAAGGGTGGCAAAGTTGGGATGACCCAAGCGATGGTGAAGGAGGACGGCGGGATGGGTAAGGTCACGACAGTGACAGGAGGGGGAGGAGGGAGGGGAGGGGGAGGAGGGGAGGGGAGGGGGAGGAGGGAGGGGAGGGGAGCAAGAGGAGGGGGGGGGGGAGGGGAGGGAAGGGGGGAAGAAGGGGAGGGGAGGAGGGGGGGAGAGGGGAGGGGGGAAGGGAGTGAGGGGGAAGTAAGGTGGGAGTGGTGAGTTGGTGGATGGAGGGGCGAGGGTGCGGTATGTGTACAGGTTTGTGTGTGGGCAGAGGGGAATACGACAGATGAAGCGACCAGTGATGGTGTGAAAGAGGTCGCAGTGAAGTGCATGTCCGGGGAAGATGGCGGTGACACCTAACCTTGGGAGGTCACGAAGTGCTACCAGATTGTTGCGTAGGGAGGGGACGTGTAGACCTGTGACTGTGCCTGAGGGGAAGATGGGGCAGGGGAGAGTGGAGGTGTGTCGACTTGTGATGGTGAAGCTGAAGTCGGCTCCGTAAATGGTGGAGGGAGTGGGGAGGGGGACTAGTGTGCCTGCGTCCCGAAGGACAGTGTGTGTAGCGCCGCTGTCAAGAATGAACTCAAGGAGTGTAGAGGAGGAGGAAGAAGCGGAATACTGGAAGGATGTCTCATTAATAGCATGGGCATACATTGAAGGAGCAGGAGAAGCAGTGCTAACATGTCCTATGAATCCAGCAGAAGGGAACGGAGTGAAGCCAGGAGGATTGGAGGAGGAGGAGGGCTGGTCAGTAGGAGTGGTAGCAGGTGGAGGAAGCACAGGGCCGTATTGAGGAGGTGGATTTGGAGGGTATGGCCAGCCGGTATAGGGCGGAGGATAGTGGGGGGGAGGGGCTTGAGGAGGAGGTGTGGGTGAAGGGGGAATGGGAGGGGTGGGAGGGGTGGGAGTGGGAGGAGATGAAGGGAGAAGATGTTGAACTTGCTGGAGGATATGAGGTGGGAGATGCTCAGTGAGGACATTGTGAAGATTAGGGGTGGAGGGTTGATAGGCGGGGAGAGTGCGTATGTCATGGAGAGAGGGGCGCGGGAAGATGGTGTTCCATCGAGGTGGGGTGCCGACATTGCCACGTGCAAACCACTCATCAGTGAGGGCTTTGAAGCACGTGTCAGTGGTGTGAGTGGTTTGAGCGCAAGGCTGACCTTTGTTGGAGCCATAGCGAATGATGTACTGACACGGGGGAAGGGTACCCGAGGGAGAGGGGTTTTTGCCACGCCCACCACGGCCGCCACCACGACCACCACCGCGTCCACCGCCTCGCCCACCACCTCGTCCACCACCGCCACCGCCAGTACCGCTTGAGCCGCTACCTCCGCCGCTGCTGTGGTTGCCTGCGGGAGTTTTGCGAGCCTGGATAGCATTGATGGTGGTGGAGTCACGTTGGATGTCCGCTTCGCTGTCAAGGAGCCAGTCGATTGTGTCAGCCACAGGAGGAGGATGGCGGTACCTAGAGGTAAAGGTGATGCGGTAGGTATCGTATGTGGGTGGAAGGCAGTCGAGGATGCGTGCAGTGAGAAGTGATTCATGAATGACAATGCCGCGGTCGTTGAGACGTTGCGCAGTGTCGATGAGGCGCCGAGTGAAGGCAGCAGCAGTGGGGGATGAGTCAAGAGTGGTGTCTTGAAATTTGCGAAAGAGAGCAAGGAGAGAGCGAAGGTCCTGTCGGTCGTACTGAGTGGACAGGGTTTTCCAGAGGCCAGAGGAGGAGGTGGGGCGGAGGTCACGTTTGAGATGGGAAGGGATGCAGGAGAAGATAATGGCTAGAGCGCGGCGATCCGCAATTCGCCATGCTGCAGTATCCTTGTTGAACTTGCGAAGTTCATCAGCATAGTCTTTCTCATCCTGTGCGTAGGAGAGGATACGCGCAGTAGCATCAGCGTGAGCCTTCTCAGCAGCACGGTGCGCCTCACGCTGGATGGTGTAGGCATCGCGAAGCTTGTTGTAGTTGTTCAAGTTGGCCGCCCATCGATCTGGGTTGTCATCATGAACTGGGGCACGAGGGGGATCAGACAGAGGCTCTGGGGGAGGAGGGGCATCAGGAGGAGGAGGCTCAAGAGGAGGAGGGGGGACGGGTGGAAGGCCGTTAGGGTGCTCAAGAACTACATCAAGAAGACAGTAGTCTTGAACAATGACAGAGCCAAGGTGGGTGTGAAGTGTGTCCTCAAACGACGCCCAGTTCACGGCCGTAGTGTCATGGAGGAGTTCGAGCTTATCGATAGCTCCGAGTTCAATGGGAGTAGAGTCGTCCGCCATGAGGGGGGAGGAGGGGGGGGGAGAGGGTGACGACACCGGCTGGAGGGCGGGTGCGGTCAAAGACGACACCACCTGGAGGGGTGGCGCGGTCACGTTGCGTGCGGCAGCGCTTCGTCACCCGCGGCTGCCCCTTGTCGCCCGCGGCTGCGTCTCGTCGCCCGCGGCTGCGCCTCGTCGCCTGCAGCTGTGCCTTGACGACACGCGGCTGCTCCTGGACGCGTCCGCAGCGGTCGCCCTCGCTGGTCGCGTCCGCGGCGTCCGCACGCGCTGGTCGTGTCCGCAGCGTCGCCCTCGCTGGTCGCGTCCGTGACGTCCGCCCGCGCTGGTCGCGTCCGCGGCGTCCGCCCGCGCTGGTCGCGTCCGCGGCGTCCGCCCTCGCTGGTCGCGTCCGCGGCGTCCGCCCTCGCTGGTCGCGTCCGCGGCGTCCGCCCGCGCTGGTCGCGTCCGCGGCGTCCGCCCTCGCTGGTCGCGTCCGCGGCGTCCGCCCTCGCTGGTCGCGTCCGCGGCGTCCGCCCTCGCTGGTCGCGTCCGCGGCGTCCGCCCGCGCTGGTCGCGTCCGCGGCGTCCGCCCTCGCTGGTCGCGTCCGCGGCGTCCGCCCCCGCTGGTCGCGTCCGCGGCGTCCGCCCCCGCTGGTCGCGTCCGCGGCGGTCGCCCTCGCTGGTCGCGTCCGCGGCGTCCGCCCCCGCTGGTCGCGTCCGCGGCCGTCGTTCGTCGCGGGTGTGGCGTCCGCCCGCGATTAGGGTTTCGTCGGTCGCGGCGGTCGCCGATGCTCGTCGCGGGTGTGGCGTCCGCCCGCGATTAGGGTTCCGTCGCTCGTGCTGGCCGTCCCGACGGTCGCGCTGGTCGTTCCGACGGTTGCGCAGATCGTTCCGACGGTTGGCGTGGCCGTTCCGACGGTTGATGGGTTAGTGGGAGAGAGGGGAGAGCCGCGAGAGGCGGAATTGACTGTAGAAAGGAGGGAGGGGGGCGCTGAAATTTAGCGCAAGGGGAGGGGGGGGGGGGCGTGACGGCGTAGGGGCGCACTAGGCGCAAAGGGCGACGTAGTGTCGCGTGAGAGAGGGGGGCGTGATATAGCACGCGGTATGTGCGGTCCTTAGGATCGAGATGGTGTGAGCCGTAGTTGCTCTGAATACCATGTGAGAAAGTGTAAGAACAACCGATAGTTTCATTAGGAAGGGCATGGGTTTACATAGTTGAGCTAGGATGTAGGAGCCATGCCAACATTATTGGCCCCCACCAATAAGTTGGGTTGAGGAGTTATTGGGGGGACCAATAATGTTGACCAAAAGTGGGTCAACATTATTGGGGGGGCCAATAATCTCCCAACCCAACCTTGGGGGCCCAATAATTGGGCCAAGGTTGGGTTCCAACCTCAAACTAGGGTAAACCCTAGTTGTGCACCCAAACTAAGTTTGGGTGCCTATCTCTAGTCAAAGCTTATATGATGATGCAGGTTACAATAAAGATGGTAATCTGACAGTTGAGCGTGCGAGCAACGCAGTTGAGCGTGCCAGCAACGCAGTTGAGCGTGCCAGCAACGCAGTTGAGCGTGCCAGCAACGCAGTTGAGCGTGCTAGCAACGCAGTTGAGCGTGCTAGCAACGCAGCTGAGCGTGCTAGCAACGCAGTTGAGCGTGCTAGCAACGCAGTTGAGCGTGCGAGCAACGCAGTTGAGCGTGCGAGCAACGCAGTTGAGCGTGCCAGCAACGCAGTTGAGCGTGCCAGCAACGCAGTTGAGCGTGCGAGCAACGCAGTTGAGCGTGCGAGCAACGCAGTTGAGCGTGCGAGCAACGCAGTTGAGCGTGCTAGCAACGCAGCTGAGCGTGCTAGCAACGCAGCTGAGCGTGCGAGCAACGCAGCTGAGCGTGCTAGCAACGCAGTTGAGCGTGCGAGCAACGCAGCTGAGCGTGCTAGCAACGCAGCTGAGCGTGCTAGCAACGCAGTTGAGCGTGCGAGCAACGCAGTTGAGCGTGCTAGCAACGCAGCTGAGCGTGCTAGCAACGCAGTTGAGCGTGCTAGCAACGCAGTTGAGCGTGCGAGCAACGCAGTTGAGCGTGCGAGCAACGCAGTTGAGCGTGCGAGCAACGCAGTTGAGCGTGCGAGCAACGCAGTTGAGCGTGCGAGCAACGCAGTTGAGCGTGCGAGCAACGCAGTTGAGCGTGCGAGCAACGCAGTTGAGCGTGCGAGCAACGCAGTTGAGCGTGCTAGCAACGCAGTTGAGCGTGCTAGCAACGCAGTTGAGCGTGCGAGCAACGCAGTTGAGCGTGCGAGCAACGCAGTTGAGCGTGCTAGCAACGCAGTTGAGCGTGCTAGCAACGCAGTTGAGCGTGCTAGCAACGCAGTTGAGCGTGCGAGCAACGCAGTTGAGCGTGCGAGCAACGCAGTTGAGCGTGCGAGCAACGCAGTTGAGCGTGCGAGCAACGCAGTTGAGCGTGCTAGCAACGCAGTTGAGCGTGCTAGCAACGCAGTTGAGCGTGCTAGCAACGCAGTTGAGCGTGCGAGCAACGCAGTTGAGCGTGCTAGCAACGCAGTTGAGCGTGCTAGCAACGCAGTTGAGCGTGCGAGCAACGCAGTTGAGCGTGCGAGCAACGCAGTTGAGCGTGCGAGCAACGCAGCTGAGCGTGCGAGCAACGCAGCTGAGCGTGCGAGCAACGCAGTTGAGCGTGCGAGCAACGCAGCTGAGCGTGCGAGCAACGCAGCTGAGCGTGCTAGCAACGCAGTTGAGCGTGCGAGCAACGCAGCTGAGCGTGCTAGCAACGCAGCTGAGCGTGCTAGCAACGCAGTTGAGCGTGCTAGCAACGCAGTTGAGCGTGCGAGCAACGCAGTTGAGCGTGCGAGCAACGCAGTTGAGCGTGCGAGCAACGCAGTTGAGCGTGCGAGCAACGCAGTTGAGCGTGCGAGCAACGCAGTTGAGCGTGCGAGCAACGCAGTTGAGCGTGCGAGCAACGCAGTTGAGCGTGCGAGCAACGCAGTTGAGCGTGCGAGCAACGCAGTTGAGCGTGCGAGCAACGCAGTTGAGCGTGCTAGCAACGCAGTTGAGCGTGCAAGCAACGCAGTTTAAGCGTGCTAGCAACGCAGTTGAGCGTGCTAGCAACGCAGTTGAGCGTGCTAGCAACGCAGTTGAGCGTGCTAGCAACGCAGTTGAGCGTGCTAGCAACGCAGTTGAGCGTGCTAGCAACGCAGTTGAGCGTGCTAGCAACGCAGTTGAGCGTGCGAGCAACGCAGTTGAGCGTGCGAGCAACGCAGCTGAGCGTGCGAGCAACGCAGCTGAGCGTGCGAGCAACGCAGCTGAGCGTGCGAGCAACGCAGCTGAGCGTGCTAGCAACGCAGCTGAGCGTGCGAGCAACGCAGCTGAGCGTGCGAGCAACGCAGCTGAGCGTGCGAGCAACGCAGCTGAGCGTGCGAGCAACGCAGCTGAGCGTGCCAGCAACGCAGCTGAGGCGTGCCAGCAAACGCAGCTGACCGTGCGAGCAACGCAGCTGACCGTGCGAGCAACGCAGCTGACCGTGCGAGCAACGCGCTGACCGCGTGCGAGCAACGCAGTTGAGCGTGCGAGCAACGCAGTTGAGCGTGCGAGCAACGCAGTTGAGCGTGCGAGCAACGCAGTTGAGCGTGCTAGCAACGCAGTTGAGCGTGCGAGCAACGCAGTTGAGCGTGCGAGCAACGCAGTTGAGCGTGCGAGCAACGCAGTTGAGCGTGCTAGCAACGAGCAACGCAGCTGAGCGTGCTAGCAACGCAGCTGAGCGTGCTAGCAACGCAGCTGAGCGTGCTAGCAACGCAGTTGAGCGTGCGAGCAACGCAGTTGAGCGTGCGAGCAACGCAGTTGAGCGTGCGAGCAACGCAGTTGAGCGTGCTAGCAACGCAGTTGAGCGTGCTAGCAACGCAGTTGAGCGTGCTAGCAACGCAGTTGAGCGTGCTAGCAACGCAGTTGAGCGTGCGACAACGCAGAGTTGAGCGTGCGAGCAACGCAGTTGAGCGTGCGAGCAACGCAGTTGAGCGTGCGAGCAACGCAGTTGAGCGTGCTAGCAACGCAGTTGAGCGTGCGAGCAACGCAGTTGAGCGTGCGAGCAACGCAGTTGAGCGTGCGAGCAACGCAGTTGAGCGTGCGAGCAACGCAGTTGAGCGTGCGAGCAACGCAGTTGAGCGTGCGAGCAACGCAGTTGAGCGTGCGAGCAACGCAGTTGAGCGTGCGAGCAACGCAGTTGAGCGTGCGAGCAACGCAGTTGAGCGTGCGAGCAACGCAGTTGAGCGTGCTAGCAACGCAGCTGAGCGTGCTAGCAACGCAGTTGAGCGTGCTAGCAACGCAGTTGAGCGTGCGAGCAACGCAGTTGAGCGTGCTAGCAACGCAGCTGAGCGTGCTAGCAACGCAGTTGAGCGTGCTAGCAATGCAGTTGAGCGTGCTAGCAAGCAACGCAGCTGAGCGTGCGAGCAACGCAGCTGAGCGTGCGAGCAACGCAGTTGAGCGTGCGAGCAACGCAGTTGAGCGTGCGAGCAACGCAGTTGAGCGTGCGAGCAACGCAGTTGAGCGTGCTAGCAACGCAGTTGAGCGTGCTAGCAACGCAGTTGAGCGTGCTAGCAACGCAGTTGAGCGTGCTAGCAACGCAGTTGAGCGTGCTAGCAACGCAGCCGAGCGTGCTAGCAACGCAGCCGAGCGTGCTAGCAACGCAGCCGAGCGTGCTAGCAACGCAGCCGAGCGTGCTAGCAACGCAGCCGAGCGTGCTAGCAACGCAGCCGAGCGTGCTAGCAACGCAGCCGAGCGTGCTAGCAACGCAGCTGAGCGTGCTAGCAACGCAGCTGAGCGTGCTAGCAACGCAGTTGAGCGTGCTAGCAACGCAGTTGAGCGTGCTAGCAACGCAGTTGAGCGTGCTAGCAACGCAGTTGAGCGTGCTAGCAACGCAGTTGAGCGTGCTAGCAACGCAGTTGAGCGTGCTAGCAACGCAGTTGAGCGTGCTAGCAACGCAGTTGAGCGTGCTAGCAACGCAGTTGAGCGTGCTAGCAACGCAGTTGAGCGTGCTAGCAACGCAGTTGAGCGTGCGAGCAACGCAGTTGAGCGTGCTAGCAACGCAGTTGAGCGTGCTAGCAACGCAGTTGAGCGTGCGAGCAACGCAGTTGAGCGTGCGAGCTACGCACCAGTTGAGCGTGCGAGCAACGCAGTTGAGCGTGCAGCAACGCAGTTGAGCGTGCTAGCAACGCAGTTGAGCGTGCGAGCAACGCAGTTGAGCGTGCCAGCAACGCAGTTGAGCGTGCCAGCAACGCAGTTGAGCGTGCCAGCAACGCAGTTGAGCGTGCTAGCAACGCAGTTGAGCGTGCTAGCAACGCAGTTGAGCGTGCTAGCAACGCAGTTGAGCGTGCAGCAACGCAGTTGAGCGTGCTAGCAACGCAGTTGAGCGTGCTAGCAACGCAGTTGAGCGTGCTAGCAACGCAGTTGAGCGTGCGAGCAACGCAGTTGAGCGTGCTAGCAACGCAGTTGAGCGTGCCAGCAACGCAGTTGAGCGTGCTAGCAACGCAGTTGAGCGTGCGAGCAACGCAGTTGAGCGTGCGAGCAACGCAGTTGAGCGTGCTAGCAACGCAGTTGAGCGTGCTAGCAACGCAGTTGAGCGTGCTAGCAACGCAGTTGAGCGTGCTAGCAACGCAGTTGAGCGTGCTAGCAACGCAGTTGAGCGTGCTAGCAACGCAGTTGAGCGTGCTAGCAACGCAGTTGAGCGTGCCAGCAACGCAGTTGAGCGTGCCAGCAACGCAGTTGAGCGTGCAGCAACGCAGTTGAGCGTGCCAGCAACGCAGTTGAGCGTGCTAGCAACGCAGTTGAGCGTGCGAGCAACGCAGTTGAGCGTGCGAGCAACGCAGTTGAGCGTGCTAGCAACGCAGTTGAGCGTGCCAGCAACGCATTGAGCGTGCTAGCAACGCAGTTGAGCGTGCTAGCAACGCAGTTGAGCGTGCGAGCAACGCAGTTGAGCGTGCGAGCAACGCAGTTGAGCGTGCGAGCAACGCAGTTGAGCGTGCGAGCAACGCAGTTGAGCGTGCGAGCAACGCAGTTGAGCGTGTTAGCAACGCAGTTGAGCGTGCGAGCAACGCAGTTGAGCGTGCGAGCAACGCAGTTGAGCGTGCGAGCAACGCAGTTGAGCGTGCGAGCAACGCAGTTGAGCGTGCTAGCAACGCAGTTGAGCGTGCTAGCAACGCAGTTGAGCGTGCTAGCAACGCAGTTGAGCGTGCGAGCAACGCAGTTGAGCGTGCTAGCAACGCAGTTGAGCGTGCTAGCAACGCAGTTGAGCGTGCTAGCAACGCAGTTGACCGGGCGAGCAACGCAGTTGAGCGTGCGAGCAACGCAGTTGAGCGTGCGAGCAACGCAGTTGAGCGTGCGAGCAACGCAGTTGAGCGTGCGAGCAACGCAGTTGAGCGTGCGAGCAACGCAGTTGAGCGTGCTAGCAACGCAGTTGAGCGTGCTAGCAACGCAGTTGAGCGTGCTAGCAACGCAGTTGAGCGTGCTAGCAACGCAGTTGAGCGTGCTAGCAACGCAGCCGAGCGTGCTAGCAACGCAGTTGAGCGTGCTAGCAACGCAGTTGAGCGTGCGAGCAACGCAGTTGAGCGTGCGAGCAACGCAGTTGAGCGTGCGAGCAACGCAGTTGAGCGTGCGAGCAACGCAGTTGAGCGTGCGAGCAACGCAGTTGAGCGTGCTAGCAACGCAGTTGAGCGTGCTAGCAACGCAGTTGAGCGTGCTAGCAACGCAGTTGAGCGTGCTAGCAACGCAGTTGAGCGTGCTAGCAACGCAGTTGAGCGTGCCAGCAACGCAGTTGAGCGTGCTAGCAACGCAGTTGAGCGTGCTAGCAACGCAGTCGAGCGTGCTAGCACGCAGTCAAGCGTGAGCGTGCTAGCAACGCAGTTGAGCGTGCTAGCAACGCAGCCGAGCGTGCTAGCAACGCAGCCGAGCGTGCTAGCAACGCAGTTGAGCGTGCTAGCAACGCAGTTGAGCGTGCTAGCAACGCAGTTGAGCGTGCTAGCAACGCAGTTGAGCGTGCTAGCAACGCAGTTGAGCGTGCTAGCAACGCAGTTGAGCGTGCTAGCAACGCAGTTGAGCGTGCTAGCAACGCAGTTGAGCGTGCTAGCAACGCAGTTGAGCGTGCTAGCAACGCAGTTGAGCGTGCTAGCAACGCAGTTGAGCGTGCCAGCAACGCAGTTGAGCGTGCTAGCAACGCAGTTGAGCGTGCTAGCAACGCAGTTGAGCGTGCTAGCAACGCAGTTGAGCGTGCTAGCAACGCAGTTGAGCGTGCTAGCAACGCAGTTGAGCGTGCCAGCAACGCAGTTGAGCGTGCCAGCAACGCAGTTGAGCGTGCTAGCAACGCAGTTGAGCGTGCTAGCAACGCAGTTGAGCGTGCCAGCAACGCAGTTGAGCGTGCCAGCAACGCAGTTGAGCGTGCCAGCAACGCAGTTGAGCGTGCCAGCAACGCAGTTGAGCGTGCTAGCAACGCAGTTGAGCGTGCTAGCAACGCAGTTGAGCGTGCTAGCAACGCAGTTGAGCGTGCTAGCAACGCAGTTGAGCGTGCTAGCAACGCAGTTGAGCGTGCTAGCAACGCAGTTGAGCGTGCCAGCAACGCAGTTGAGCGTGCCAGCAACGCAGTTGAGCGTGCTAGCAACGCAGTTGAGCGTGCCAGCAACGCAGTTGAGCGTGCTAGCAACGCAGTTGAGCGTGCTAGCAACGCAGTTGAGCGTGCCAGCAACGCAGTTGAGCGTGCCAGCAACGCAGTTGAGCGTGCTAGCAACGCAGTTGAGCGTGCTAGCAACGCAGTTGAGCGTGCTAGCAACGCAGTTGAGCGTGCTAGCAACGCAGTTGAGCGTGCTAGCAACGCAGTTGAGCGTGCTAGCAACGCAGTTGAGCGTGCTAGCAACGCAGTTGAGCGTGCTAGCAACGCAGTTGAGCGTGCTAGCAACGCAGTTGAGCGTGCTAGCAACGCAGTTGAGCGTGCTAGCAACGCAGTTGAGCGTGCTAGCAACGCAGTTGAGCGTGCTAGCAACGCAGTTGAGCGTGCTAGCAACGCAGTTGAGCGTGCTAGCAACGCAGTTGAGCGTGCTAGCAACGCAGTTGAGCGTGCTAGCAACGCAGTTGAGCGTGCGAGCAACGCAGTTGAGCGTGCCAGCAACGCAGTTGAGCGTGCCAGCAACGCAGTTGAGCGTGCTAGCAACGCAGTTGAGCGTGCTAGCAACGCAGTTGAGCGTGCTAGCAACGCAGTTGAGCGTGCGAGCAACGCAGTTGAGCGTGCGAGCAACGCAGTTGAGCGTGCTAGCAACGCAGTTGAGCGTGCTAGCAACGCAGTTGAGCGTGCGAGCAACGCAGTTGAGCGTGCGAGCAACGCAGTTGAGCGTGCGAGCAACGCAGTTGAGCGTGCTAGCAACGCAGCTGAGCGTGCTAGCAACGCAGTTGAGCGTGCTAGCAACGCAGTTGAGCGTGCTAGCAACGCAGCAGAGCGTGCTAGCAACGCAGCTGAGCGTGCTAGCAACGCAGTTGAGCGTGCTAGCAACGCAGTTGAGCGTGCGAGCAACGCAGTTGAGCGTGCGAGCAACGCAGTTGAGCGTGCGAGCAACGCAGTTGAGCGTGCGAGCAACGCAGTTGAGCGTGCGAGCAACGCAGTTGAGCGTGCGAGCAACGCAGTTGAGCGTGCTAGCAACGCAGTTGAGCGTGCTAGCAACGCAGTTGAGCGTGCTAGCAACGCAGTTGAGCGTGCTAGCAACGCAGTTGAGCGTGCTAGCAACGCAGCCGAGCGTGCTAGCAACGCAGCCGAGCGTGCTAGCAACGCAGCCGAGCGTGCTAGCAACGCAGCCGAGCGTGCTAGCAACGCAGCCGAGCGTGCTAGCAACGCAGTTGAGCGTGCTAGCAACGCAGTTGAGCGTGCTAGCAACGCAGTTGAGCGTGCTAGCAACGCAGTTGAGCGTGCTAGCAACGCAGTTGAGCGTGCTAGCAACGCAGTTGAGCGTGCTAGCAACGCAGTTGAGCGTGCTAGCAACGCAGTTGAGCGTGCTAGCAACGCAGTTGAGCGTGCTAGCAACGCAGTTGAGCGTGCTAGCAACGCAGTTGAGCGTGCCAGCAACGCAGTTGAGCGTGCTAGCAACGCAGTTGAGCGTGCTAGCAACGCAGTTGAGCGTGCTAGCTACGCAGTCGAGCGTGCTAGCTACGCAGTTGAGCGTGCCAGCAACGCAGTTGAGCGTGCCAGCAACGCAGTTGAGCGTGCTAGCAACGCAGTTGAGCGTGCCAGCAACGCAGTTGAGCGTGCCAGCAACGCAGTTGAGCGTGCCAGCAACGCAGTTGAGCGTGCCAGCAACGCAGTTGAGCGTGCTAGCAACGCAGTTGAGCGTGCTAGCAACGCAGTTGAGCGTGCTAGCAACGCAGTTGAGCGTGCTAGCAACGCAGTTGAGCGTGCTAGCAACGCAGTTGAGCGTGCTAGCAACGCAGTTGAGCGTGCCAGCAACGCAGTTGAGCGTGCCAGCAACGCAGTTGAGCGTGCCAGCAACGCAGTTGAGCGTGCCAGCAACGCAGTTGAGCGTGCTAGCAACGCAGTTGAGCGTGCTAGCAACGCAGTTGAGCGTGCCAGCAACGCAGTTGAGCGTGCCAGCAACGCAGTTGAGCGTGCTAGCAACGCAGTTGAGCGTGCTAGCAACGCAGTTGAGCGTGCTAGCAACGCAGTTGAGCGTGCTAGCAACGCAGTTGAGCGTGCTAGCAACGCAGTTGAGCGTGCTAGCAACGCAGTTGAGCGTGCTAGCAACGCAGTTGAGCGTGCTAGCAACGCAGTTGAGCGTGCTAGCAACGCAGTTGAGCGTGCTAGCAACGCAGTTGAGCGTGCTAGCAACGCAGTTGAGCGTGCTAGCAACGCAGTTGAGCGTGCTAGCAACGCAGTTGAGCGTGCTAGCAACGCAGTTGAGCGTGCTAGCAACGCAGTTGAGCGTGCGAGCAACGCAGTTGAGCGTGCGAGCAACGCAGTTGAGCGTGCGAGCAACGCAGTTGAGCGTGCTAGCAACGCAGTTGAGCGTGCTAGCAACGCAGTTGAGCGTGCTAGCAACGCAGTTGAGCGTGCGAGCAACGCAGTTGAGCGTGCTAGCAACGCAGTTGAGCGTGCTAGCAACGCAGTTGAGCGTGCTAGCAACGCAGTTGAGCGTGCTAGCAACGCAGTTGAGCGTGCTAGCAACGCAGTTGAGCGTGCTAGCAACGCAGTTGAGCGTGCGAGCAACGCAGCTGAGCGTGCGAGCAACGCAGCTGAGCGTGCGAGCAACGCAGCTGAGCGTGCTAGCAACGCAGCTGAGCGTGCTAGCAACGCAGCTGAGCGTGCTAGCAACGCAGCCGAGCGTGCTAGCAACGCAGCCGAGCGTGCTAGCAACGCAGCCGAGCGTGCTAGCAACGCAGCTGAGCGTGCTAGCAACGCAGCTGAGCGTGCTAGCAACGCAGCCGAGCGTGCTAGCAACGCAGCCGAGCGTGCTAGCAACGCAGCCGAGCGTGCTAGCAACGCAGCCGAGCGTGCTAGCAACGCAGCCGAGCGTGCTAGCAACGCAGCCGAGCGTGCTAGCAACGCAGCCGAGCGTGCTAGCAACGCAGTTGAGCGTGCTAGCAACGCAGTTGAGCGTGCTAGCAACGCAGTTGAGCGTGCTAGCAACGCAGTTGAGCGTGCTAGCAACGCAGTTGAGCGTGCTAGCAACGCAGTTGAGCGTGCTAGCAACGCAGCCGAGCGTGCTAGCAACGCAGCCGAGCGTGCTAGCAACGCAGCCGAGCGTGCTAGCAACGCAGCCGAGCGTGCTAGCAACGCAGCCGAGCGTGCTAGCAACGCAGCCGAGCGTGCTAGCAACGCAGCCGAGCGTGCTAGCAACGCAGCCGAGCGTGCTAGCAACGCAGCCGAGCGTGCTAGCAACGCAGCCGAGCGTGCTAGCAACGCAGCCGAGCGTGCTAGCAACGCAGCCGAGCGTGCTAGCAACGCAGCCGAGCGTGCTAGCAACGCAGCCGAGCGTGCTAGCAACGCAGCCGAGCGTGCTAGCAACGCAGCCGAGCGTGCTAGCAACGCAGCCGAGCGTGCTAGCAACGCAGCCGAGCGTGCTAGCAACGCAGCCGAGCGTGCTAGCAACGCAGCCGAGCGTGCTAGCAACGCAGCCGAGCGTGCTAGCAACGCAGCCGAGCGTGCTAGCAACGCAGCCGAGCGTGCTAGCAACGCAGCCGAGCGTGCTAGCAACGCAGCCGAGCGTGCTAGCAACGCAGCCGAGCGTGCTAGCAACGCAGCCGAGCGTGCTAGCAACGCAGCCGAGCGTGCTAGCAACGCAGCCGAGCGTGCTAGCAACGCAGCCGAGCGTGCTAGCAACGCAGTTGAGCGTGCTAGCAACGCAGTTGAGCGTGCTAGCAACGCAGTTGAGCGTGCTAGCAACGCAGTTGAGCGTGCTAGCAACGCAGTTGAGCGTGCTAGCAACGCAGTTGAGCGTGCTAGCAACGCAGTTGAGCGTGCTAGCAACGCAGTTGAGCGTGCTAGCAACGCAGCCGAGCGTGCTAGCAACGCAGTTGAGCGTGCTAGCAACGCAGTTGAGCGTGCTAGCAACGCAGTTGAGCGTGCTAGCAACGCAGTTGAGCGTGCGAGCAACGCAGTTGAGCGTGCGAGCAACGCAGTTGAGCGTGCTAGCAACGCAGCCGAGCGTGCTAGCAACGCAGCCGAGCGTGCTAGCAACGCAGCCGAGCGTGCTAGCAACGCAGCCGAGCGTGCTAGCAACGCAGCCGAGCGTGCTAGCAACGCAGTTGAGCGTGCTAGCAACGCAGCCGAGCGTGCTAGCAACGCAGCCGAGCGTGCTAGCAACGCAGCCGAGCGTGCTAGCAACGCAGCCGAGCGTGCTAGCAACGCAGTTGAGCGTGCTAGCAACGCAGTTGAGCGTGCTAGCAACGCAGTTGAGCGTGCTAGCAACGCAGTTGAGCGTGCTAGCAACGCAGTTGAGCGTGCTAGCAACGCAGTTGAGCGTGCTAGCAACGCAGTTGAGCGTGCTAGCAACGCAGTTGAGCGTGCTAGCAACGCAGTTGAGCGTGCTAGCAACGCAGTTGAGCGTGCTAGCAACGCAGTTGAGCGTGCTAGCAACGCAGTTGAGCGTGCCAGCAACGCAGTTGAGCGTGCTAGCAACGCAGTTGAGCGTGCTAGCAACGCAGTTGAGCGTGCTAGCAACGCAGTTGAGCGTGCTAGCAACGCAGTTGAGCGTGCTAGCAACGCAGTTGAGCGTGCTAGCAACGCAGTTGAGCGTGCTAGCAACGCAGTTGAGCGTGCTAGCAACGCAGTTGAGCGTGCTAGCAACGCAGCTGAGCGTGCGAGCAACGCAGCTGAGCGTGCTAGCAACGCAGCTGAGCGTGCGAGCAACGCAATTGAGGGTGCCAGCAACGCAGCTGAGCGTGCCAGCAACGCAGCTGAGCGTGTCAGCAACGCAGCTGAGCGTGCCAGCAACTAACGCAGCTGAGCGTGCGAGCAACGCAGTTGAGGGAGCGTTGATACAAGAAGCAGCATCAGTTCCAGTTGCACTTGCTCTCCACTCACTCTCTGACCAACCCTCTGCCGTATGCATATCAATGCCTCTCCATTCCCACCTCTATACCTATCCTGAATCCTCTCAGCCCACAATCCTCTAACCTCTCCCACCCTCCAGGCTCTGACAGGCAGCAGCAGCAGCAACATGTATGCAGCCAATGGCGTGGGGTGTGTGGTGGCGGAGAGGGGGCTGTTCGACGTGGCAAAGGACATCTTCACGTCCGTGCAGGAGGCCTCCTCTGCCCCTGATTCTACTGATATACCTGATGTCTGGATGAATCTCGCAAACGTGCACCTGGCTAAGGGGGACTATGCGCTCGCTGTCAAGCTGGTGAGTGCACTGTGTCCTTCATTGGAGAGAGCACTGTGTGCTTCGCTGGAGGTGGGGGGGAGAGCAGTGCAGTGCAGCATTCTTTGCTCGTGTCCTTTCCGTCCACTAGTAGCACCATACAACCTACTGTTCCACATTCCCCCATCTCCCTCTTCCTCTCTCTTCCAACAGTACGACAAGACTCTGAAGCGTTTCTTTGCGAGCGGGGCAGTGGGGGCTAGCGGGGCCGAGGGGTTCCACTTGCGCACTTTGTCCTATATGGCGCGCGCGCAGTATGACGCCGACCAGCTGGCGCAGTGCCGCCGCTCGCTGCTGCTGGCCGTGCATGTGGCGCCGAACAACGCCGCCTTGCGGTTCAACGTGGCGGTGGCTCTTCAGAAGATGGCCGTGACTGTGCTGAAGCAGGAGAAGCGGACGGCTGAGCAGGTATGGATGAGAGGGAGGGGCGTGGGTGGGGACAAACGGGGAGAGAGGAGTAGAGGGAGCACAACAGCGGTGGTGCTGCAGAAAATGGCCGTGACTGTTGTCAAGCAGGAGAAGCGCACGGCGGAGCAGGTATGGCGATGAGGGAGGTGCGTGGTATGGCGGTGAGGGAGGGGCGTGGAGAAACAGGGCAGGGGGGCAGAGGGAAGGGTGACGTGAGGTGGGAGCAAGACAGCGGTGGTGGCCTTGTCAGAATTCATTCTTCTGCACTAGATGGCCATGACTATTCTGACGCAGGAGTAACGGAACGGACTGCTGAGCAGGTATGGGGTAGAGGTAGGGGTGTGGGAAGTATAGGGGAGAGAGGGGTGAGGAGGGAGCAAGGTAGTGGTGGCGCTGCAGACGATGCAGTGACTGTGCTCTACCCGCACTGCCTTCTGACGGCTCATCTGCTTCAGCTTTTCCCAAGGTGGTCCTTCCGACGGGTCGGGCTTTAGGACCTGCCTCCCACATCCTCATGCTTGAGTGCAACCACCTCCCAGTTCTCACTATCTCAGCGCTCCTCTCCCCCACCACTCTGTGCTGTGCTCTTGTGCTTTAGGTTCGCAAGGTGCTGTCAGACTTGAAGACCCGCCTCCCACATACCCGCATTGCAGTGCAACCCCCTCGCCCACTGGTTACTGTCTTCCAACGCCCACTCCCGCCTCCCATTGCGCTTGTGCTTTAGGTTCGCAAGGTGGTGTGGGACTTGAAAACTGCCCTCCTACATCCGCACACTGCAGTGCAACCGTTTGCCGATGCTCACTGCCTCCCAACGTTCACTTTCTTCCAATGCCCACTCCAACGCGTTCGCGCTGCAGGTTCGCAAGGTGGTGTCAGACTTGAAGACCGCCCTCCGGCTCTTCTCTCAGGTGCGCCAGCACATGCACATCCCGTCCCACTCACTCCCCACATTGTGTCTCCCCGCCAGAACACACCCCTCATTGATGCTGCATCACTCCTTCAAGTCATCACTCCTTCAAGTCATGCCTTCTTCACCTGAATTGCCTTCTTCACCTGAATTGCCTTCTTCACTGAATTGCCTTCTTCACCTGAATTGCCTTCTTCACCTGAATTGCCTTCTTCACCTGAATTGCCTTCTTCACCTGAATAGCGTCTTCTCCTGTGTTCGTCTCACAGCAGGCATTGCCTGTCGTACGCATGCACTCCTTTTTTATGCTGTGTGTGCGTTGTGCTGTGGCCAAATGTTGTGTGTGACTTTGTGCATGTGTGACCATGCATGTGTGACTGTGCATGTGTGACTGTGCATGTGTGACTGTCCATGTGTGACTGTGCATATGTGACTGTGCATGTGTGACTGTGCATGTGTGACTGTGCATGTGTGACTGTGCATGTGTGACTGTGCATGTGTGACTGTGCATATGTGACTGTGCATATGTGACTGTGCATGTGTGACTGTGCATGTGACTGTGCATGTGTGACTGTGCATGTGTGACTGTGCATGTGTGACTGTGCATATGTGACTGTGCATGTGTGACTGTGCATATGTGACTCTGACTGCTTATCTGCGATTGTGTGCATGCATGTGTTGTGTGACTGTGCGACTGTGCAACCATGGCAGCTGGCAACACGGGGGGTGCAGGGGTCACAGGGGGGGGTCGACAAGAAGAAAGCCAACTCGCACCTCGAGTACTGCCAGGTGATTCTGAGTTTCATGTTCCACCGATGCATTCAGCTGCTGTCAAGCCAGCATCTGATGAGTGTCCAGCTGCCTTTGAGAGTTGTATTGCATGTGTATATGTCAATGCTTTTTATGTGTCATGTCATTGAACGAACACTCGCTTCCTGGTTTGTTTTGAGTCGAGTCAAAACACCTCTTTATGCTTGCGAAATGTGTGTGTGTGGCATGATGATCTCATTATGCCATTGCCAGACACACCCGGCCCCATCCCCAGGCATAATTATCCCATCCTCATCAACATCATCATCCCACCCGGCCCCACCCCCAACCCTTCCACAATCCCATCTCATCATCACCATCATCACCACCAGCATGTGCTGAGCTCGGCCAAGCAGCACTTGGAGGTTGCGGAGAGGGAGGAGCAGCAGCGCAAGGTCAGCCCTCTTTCAACCTCCCTCTCTCTCTCCCTCCCCTCTCTCTCTCCATTCCCCCTCCCATTAATCCCCCACCTCATTACTCTCGTTTATATTGCCCCATACTTCATTCGTCTTGTTATCGCACTCGCCCACTCAATACCACCTATCACATTCCTACCTCCCACTGTCCCCCACTGTGTCATTCATCCCTGCATATTCCCTTGCCCCACTTCACCCCCACCCCCACCACCTTCCCTCCCTCCCTCTCGGTCTCATCCTTGTACCCTATCTTCCCATACCTCTTGCATGTACCCTTGCATGTACCCTTGCATGTATATCCTCCTTGCACGTATACCCACCATGTCCTCCACACACCCAATCTATCCATCCTCCAACCCCCCCTCCCCTCTCGCCCTCTCCCCTGCATGTGCAAGCAGCAACGGGCAGAGGCAGAGAGGCAGGTGGCAGAGGCAGAGGCGTCCAGGAAAAGAGCGGAGGAGGATAAGCTGCTGGAGGTAGGCTGGGTGGTGCTGATGGGTGCTGATGGGTGCTGATGGGTGCTGATGGGTGCTGGTGGGTGCTGGTGGGTGCTGGTGGGTGCTGGTGGGTGCTGATTGATGGGTTTTCATTGGTGCTGGTGAGTGTTTGAAAGGGATAGCAGTGAGAGAGTTGCAGCAGTGCTTCTGTTCCCCCTTGCGCTCTCTCCCAACATTCTGCACTCTGCTCTGCTCTGCCCTGTCCCGCACTCTGCTCTGCGTTTCCTCCCCATGGCTGTGTGGCAGGCGGAGCGGCAGAGGAGGGACGAGGAGGAGAGGCGGCTGCTGGAGCAGGAGGAAGAGATCAAGCGCCGCATGGTGGGAAGGGGGGGAAGTGGGGAGGAGGAATGGGTGGCGGGTGGTGGGTGGCGGGTGTGGGGAAATGTTGGGTGGGGGGTTTGGGTTGGGAGTGGTGGGTGGGGTGTGGGGGGAGTGGGTGGTGGGTGGGTTGGTCATGGGTTCGAGTTGGGGGGGATGGGGGGTTGGTGGAACTGGTGGGTGATATGCGAATCCATACATGTCTGGCTAGTGCGTCTCCCCTGGGTTGTATTCTTCTTCATGAAAACCTCTGCATTCGCCTGCTCTCTGCTCTCCTTTGCCTGACCGTGTGATGCTGCTCACATCCTTCCCTCCCCGCCTTTTGTTCCACACACCCCTGGGACCCATCCATGCCACCGCGCTGCCTCTCTTGCTGCCTGTTCCACGGCCCATGTGCTGGCACTGCAGGATATGTGGAAGCGCAACGAGAGGCCCAAGGCAGTGGAGGAGGATGAGGAGGGCGGTGAGGAGGGCAGGGGAGGGGGGAGGAGCCGCAGAGACCGAAAGAAGGAGAGGCGCAGGGAGAAGAAGCGGGAGAAACACAGAGACAGAGACAGGGAGAGGTCGCGAGAGAGCGAGGAGGACGGAGAGAGGAGGGAGAGGAGGAAGGATAAGAAGCGGAAGAAGAAGAAGAAGCATCGCGAGGGGAGGGACAGGAGCAGGAGCAGGAGCGACAGGGACGAGGGGGGTGAGAGGGACGGGAGGGACGAGAGGGATGAGAGGCCTGAGGATGAAAACCCGTGGGGATCCGATGGGGAGAGAGGAGGTGGAGGTGAGGGATCGGGAGATGAGGGAGGGAGTCCGAGGGGGGAGAGGAAGGGGAGAGGTGGAGGGGGCGAGGGGGCGGAGGAGGATGCCCTGGCTGCAGCTGGGCTGGTGGATGAAGACGAGGAGGGAGGGGATGCACGGGGGGATGGCAATGAACAGGTGGGTGTGGATCCCCTTGATTCTCTGCGCATAGTCTGCCTGTTCCCTGCTTCTTCCGTGCTCCCTTGGTCCTCTCGTGTCAGTCCCGCTTGTTTATGTTTCATCCCTGAATCTCTCCTACCGTACATGTCCGTGTCCCTCCTGGCATGGCAGGGAGCGCCTGCTCGCAAGCGGCGCCGGCAGCTGGCAGATTCGGATGAGGAGGAGGGTGGTGGTGGTGCTGATAATGAGGCGCATGAGGAGGGTGGTGCGCCTGATGGTGGGGACGAGGGACCCCCACCCCCCACAGACGAGGCAGAGGGCATGCAGGAAGGGTGAGGAAGAGGCAGGTGGTGGCCCTGACAGCGAGGCGCATGAGGGGGGTGGTGCGCCTGATGGTGGGGAGGAGGGACTTCCAACTCCACCCCACTCACACAAGGCAGAGGGCATGTAGGAAGGGTGAGGAAGATAAAATCACAAGTGAGGAGGCCATGTCCCTTATCGTGCATAGAACCACGAGTGCACGCACGCTCCCACTCACACAAGGCAGAGGGCATGCAGGAAGGGTGAGGAGGATAAAATCACGGGTGAGGAGGCCATGTCCCTTTCCGCACGCTAGAACCTCCCGTTTGATGTATGGGGGATTTTCCGCAATGTTGTGCATTGAAAATGCAAAAGTTTTCGTACGTGCAAGACCTAATGTAGTACTGGTAAGTCCATTACTTCAAGCAACGCCTGTGCGTTTTCGTATGACAAATATCTGGAATTTTGTTTGCGTCGCATTTACTTATGTGAAACTTGGGATGGGAGGTCAATTATTTGCTGGATGGCATTCTCTATCATTCATCAGAGAGATATTGATCAGGTGTAGTGAATGAGGGATAATGATCAGTTCCGGTACAAACATGCTTCGCCAATATCTTTGGTGTGTTGCGCAAAACACATCACCCATTGGCTAAGAGGGAGCAACACGGTATACACCAACCATCATGGTGTCTTGAGCAACGGGCTCAGGCGCGTGTGATCTTGTTACGCGCTGCGTCGATGATGAGAGGCCCAGAGGCTGTTTGGGTGGAGCGGGAGGATGTTGAGGAGGAGATGGGATGGGATGCTCCGTGGGCGGATGCACCATACTTGGTAGACATGCGGGTTTAGGGAGTGGGTTTAGGGGGGGAGGTTTGGTTCGATGGGAGTGCAGTTGGGGTGCTTTGATGGGAGGGCTTGATGGTGTTTTAAATGTGTGTGCTATTGGGGTTTTCTTGGGGTTGTGTGTGCTGCTTTTTCTTCCTTCTTCCCTGTTTTTCTTCCTCCTATCATTTTTCCCCTATTCCCCTCCTCCTTTCTTCCTCTCTCCTTTTTTCTACTCACGTTATTCCTCCTTTTCTCCTCTCTTCCCGTTTCCACTCCTTTTCCTTGCGTAATTATGCTACATGGTGTCTTGAGCCATGGCGATTTACATGACATCATGGTGTTTGTGTGAGAAGCATGTGCTTCTGACAGACTATTCCCGCGCAAACGGCGGAGCTGCGGAACCGCCGTGCTGCGGAGAGTCCGAGGATTTTCTCGCAAAACTCAACTCAAAATTTCGCGAGTCGTATATTTCCCCAACGAAGTGGGTATCCCCATCGTCAACGCTCTCACGAAAATGCCACCGTCTGCCGACTGTACGGCGGCCTCCACCTGAGCAGGGGAAACAGATCCTCTTCATCACTGAGAATCCTTCTTCACCACTCTGAATATGTCTAGATCTTGGTTTTCACCACTGAACAAGCAGTTTTCACCGATGGTTGTCTTCCTCTCTTCCTGAAGTCTGTTCAGCTTTCCTGAATGCCCTTCCTTGTCACAATAGCTCACCCATGGACTCCTTGAGAATAAGCCCGCTTCGCCGAAGTCCATGGCTGCCGCAAGTTTGTCACCAACCGTTAATGGTTCTCGTCTCGGCCGTATTCTTAGTCTTCGTAATCATCAGATATGTTGATCTCAAGGTCGTCAAGACGGAGATCACCAATTGTTGCAATCCATGGCTCCCGACACGAATCAGTAATATTTAAGTCATCGTTAAGAAATGGACCGAGCTTGCGTCTGATGTAGTCGTGCGGAGACACTCTTAGCTTAGACGCTAGTCATTCGGAGCAGTTTCATTACCTTCATCCACCCATTACTCGCACTGCACTGCACTTCTGATTTCTATTCCAGTCAACTTAGTTCGAGTACATCTGACGACCGCGGAACAGAGGTGGTTCGATCACCATACGCTCCTTCAAGTAGCAAAGCGTCGCCGCTCTCCAGCAGCGAGAACGGTTCGATTTGGTGATGACCGAGGCTGATATCGTGCCGGCGACAGCTGTCCGAATGAGCTTACGGGGTTAGCAATGAGCATCTCGGACGTCGAATAGCAAGTCGTCGCCGACGACCCGTACCTGACCTGTACCTGACTTTTCCCGCCAAATCCTGACCCGTACCTGACCCGAAACTGACCCGTATCTGACCCGAAAGTCACTTATGGGTTAGGCCATCTGACCTCAGGCTAGCCTAAAGTGTCAGTTCCAGAAGTAACTTTTGGGTCAGTTCCTGAGGTGACCTGAATGTTGCCCCTGAGTAACCTGGGGGTCCATTTCGGGTCAGAACATTTTAGAGATGCGCTATCTAACGGTGGTGACTGAGACAATACGTTTTAACGGTGGCGAACGACACGGCCACTTCCAACGTTGGTAGATGAGACGGTCAAGTCACGGCCGCTTCTGACGGTGACGAAAAGTACGATTCGTGCCACGGTGGGAAAGCGTCGGGAAAGTCTTGACCAAACCGACGATATCTAGCAGTGACGATTGAAGTGACACTTTCCCACGGTGACAATTGGAGCGACTCTTTCCGAGGGTGACGACCAGGCTTGCGATTTCTCACGGTGACTATCAAAGCGATGCTTCATCGACGGTGACGATTAAAGTGACGTTTTCCGACGGCGAACGTTGACGATCTAAGCGACGCTTTCTGACGGCGACGACTGAGATGGTGACTTCTGACGGTGACGATCAACAGTGCGGCTTCTCACGGTGACGATAAGGGACCAAGACTGCGAGTGTTGAAGCTGACATTTACGAAGCGACGTGCGGAAAGCGACGTGAGAATCTTCACTTGGCTGGACCTACCGCTCTGGTGAGAATCTTCACTTGGCTGGACCTACCGCTCTGGTGAGAATCTTCACTTGGCTGGACCTACCGCTCTGGTGCGAATCTTCACTTGGCTGGACCTACCGCTCTGGTGAGAATCTTCACTTGGCTGGACCTACCGCTCTGGTGAGAATCTTCACTTGGCTGGACCTACCGCTCTGGTGAGAATCTTCACTTGGCTGAGACTACCGCTCTGGTGCGAATCTTCACTTGGCTGGACCTACCGCTCTGGTGAGAATCTTCACTTGGCTGGACCTACCGCTCTGGTGAGAATCTTCATTTGGCTGGACCTACTGCTCTGGTGAGAATCTGCATTTGGCTGGACCTACCGCTCTGGTGAGAATCTTCATTCGGCTGGACCTACCGCTCTGGTGAGAATCTTCACTTGGCTGGACCTACCGCTCTGGTGAGAATCTTCACTTGGCTGGACCTACCGCTCTGGTGAGAATCTTCACTTGGCTGGACCTACCGCTCTGGTGCGAATCTTCACTTGGCTGGACCTACCGCTCTGGTGAGAATCTTCACTTGGCTGGACCTACCGCTCTGGTGAGAATCTTCACTTGGCTGGACCTACCGCTCTGGTGAGAATCTTCACTTGGCTGGACCTACCGCTCTGGTGAGAATCTTCACTTGGCTGGACCTACCGCTCTGGTGAGAATCTTCATTTGGCTGGACCTACCGCTCTGGTTAGAATCTTCATTTGGCTGGCCCTTCCGCTCTGGTGAGAATCTTCACTTGGCTGGACCTACCGCTCTGGTGAGAATCTTCACTTGGCTGGACCTACCGCTCTGGTGAGAATCTTCACTTGGCTGGACCTACCGCTCTGGTGAGAATCTTCACTTGGCTGGACCTACCGCTCTGGTGAGAATCTTCACTTGGCTGGACCTACCGCTCTGGTGAGAATCTTCACTTGGCTGGACCTACCGCTCTGGTGAGAATCTTCATTTGGCTGGACCTACTGCTCTGGTGAGAATCTGCATTTGGCTGGACCTACCGCTCTGGTGAGAATCTTCACTTGGCTGGACCTACCGCTCTGGTGAGAATCTTCACTTGGCTGGACCTACCGCTCTGGTGAGAATCTTCACTTGGCTGGACCTACCGCTCTGGTGAGAATCTTCACTTGGCTGGACCTACCGCTCTGGTGAGAATCTTCACTTGGCTGGACCTACCGCTCTGGTGAGAATCTTCACTTGGCTGGTCCTACCGCTCTGGTGCGAATCTTCACTTGGCTGGACCTACCGCTCTGGTGAGAATCTTCACTTGGCTGGACCTACCGCTCTGGTGAGAATCTTCACTTGGCTGGACCTACCGCTCTGGTGAGAATCTTCACTTGGCTGGACCTACCGCTCTGGTGAGAATCTTCACTTGGCTGGACCTACCGCTCTGGTGAGAATCTCCATTTGGCTGGACCTACCGCTCTGGTGAGAATCTTCACTTGGCTGGACCTACCGCTCTGGTGAGAATCTTCACTTGGCTGGACCTACCGCTCTGGTGAGAATCTTCACTTGGCTGGACCTACCGCTCTGGTGAGAATCTTCACTTGGCTGGACCTACCGCTCTGTAGAGAATTTTCATTTGGCTGGACCTACCGCTCTGGTGAGAATCTTCACTTGGCTGGACCTACCGCTCTGGTGAGAATCTTCACTTGGCTGGACCTACCGCTCTGGTGAGAATCTTCACTTGGCTGGACCTACCGCTCTGGTGAGAATCTTCACTTGGCTGGACCTACCGCTCTGTAGAGAATTTTCATTTGGCTGGACCTACCGCTCTGGTGAGAATCTTCACTTGGCTGGACCTACCGCTCTGGTGAGAATCTTCACTTGGCTGGACCTACCGCTCTGGTGAGAATCTTCACTTGGCTGAGCCTACCGCTCTGGTGAGAATCTTCACTTGGCTGGACCTACCGCTCTGGTGAGAATCTTCACTTGGCTGGACCTACCGCTCTGGTGAGAATCTTCACTTGGCTGGACCTACCGCTCTGGTGAGAATCTTCACTTGGCTGGACCTACCGCTCTGGTGAGAATCTTCACTTGGCTGGACCTACCGCTCTGGTGAGAATCTTCACTTGGCTGGACCTACCGCTCTGGTGAGAATCTTCACTTGGCTGAGCCTACCGCTCTGGTGCGAATCTTCACTTGGCTGGCCCTGCCGCTCTGGTGAGAATCTTCACTGGGCTGGACCTACTGCTCTGGTGAGAATCTGCATTTGGCTGGACCTACCGCTCTGGTGAGAATCTTCACTTGGCTGGACCTACCGCTCTGGTGAGAATCTTCACTTGGCTGGACCTACCGCTCTGGTGAGAATCTTCACTTGGCTGGACCTACCGCTCTGGTGCGAATCTTCACATGGCTGGCCCTACCACTTTGGTGAGAATCTTCACTTGGCTGGACCTACCGCTCTGGTGAGAATCTTCACTTGGCTGGACCTACCGCTCTGGTGAGAATCTTCACTTGGCTGGACCTACCGCTCTGGTGAGAATCTTCACTTGGCTGGACCTACCGCTCTGGTGCGAATCTTCACTTGGCTGGACCTACCGCTCTGGTGAGAATCTTCACTTGGCTGGACCTACTGCTCTGGTGAGAATCTGCATTTGGCTGGACCTACCGCTCTGGTGAGAATCTTCACTTGGCTGGACCTACCGCTCTGGTGAGAATCTTCACTTGGCTGGACCTACCGCTCTGGTGAGAATCTTCACTTGGCTGGACCTACCGCTCTGGTGAGAATCTTCACTTGGCTGGACCTACCGCTCTGGTGAGAATCTTCATTTGGCTGGTCCTACCACTCTGTTGAGAATCTTCACTTGGCTGGACCTACCGCTCTGGTGCGAATCTTCACTTGGCTGGACCTACCGCTCTGGTGAGAATCTTCACTTGGCTGGACCTGCCACTCTGGTGAGAATCTTCACTTGGCTGGACCTACCGCTCTGGTGAGAATCTTCACTTGGCTGGACCTACCGCTCTGGTGAGAATCTTCACTTGGCTGGACCTACCGCTCTGGTGAGAATCTCCATTTGGCTGGACCTACCGCTCTGGTGAGAATCTTCACTTGGCTGGACCTACCGCTCTGGTGAGAATCTTCACTTGGCTGGACCTACCGCTCTGGTGAGAATCTTCACTTGGCTGGACCTACCGCTCTGGTGAGAATCTTCACTTGGCTGGACCTACCGCTCTGGTGCGAATCTTCACTTGGCTGGACCTACCGCTCTGGTGAGAATCTTCACTTGGCTGGACCTACCGCTCTGGTGAGAATCTTCACTTGGCTGGACCTACCGCTCTGGTGAGAATCTTCACTTGGCTGGACCTACCGCTCTGGTGAGAATCTTCACTTGGCTGGACCTACCGCTCTGGTGAGAATCTTCATTTGGCTGGACCTACCGCTCTGGTTAGAATCTTCATTTGGCTGGCCCTTCCGCTCTGGTGAGAATCTTCACTTGGCTGGACCTACCGCTCTGGTGAGAATCTTCACTTGGCTGGACCTACCGCTCTGGTGAGAATCTTCACTTGGCTGGACCTACCGCTCTGGTGAGAATCTTCACTTGGCTGGACCTACCGCTCTGGTGAGAATCTTCACTTGGCTGGACCTACCGCTCTGGTGAGAATCTTCACTTGGCTGGACCTACCGCTCTGGTGAGAATCTTCATTTGGCTGGACCTACTGCTCTGGTGAGAATCTGCATTTGGCTGGACCTACCGCTCTGGTGAGAATCTTCACTTGGCTGGACCTACCGCTCTGGTGAGAATCTTCACTTGGCTGGACCTACCGCTCTGGTGAGAATCTTCACTTGGCTGGACCTACCGCTCTGGTGAGAATCTTCACTTGGCTGGACCTACCGCTCTGGTGAGAATCTTCACTTGGCTGGACCTACCGCTCTGGTGAGAATCTTCACTTGGCTGGTCCTACCGCTCTGGTGCGAATCTTCACTTGGCTGGACCTACCGCTCTGGTGAGAATCTTCACTTGGCTGGACCTACCGCTCTGGTGAGAATCTTCACTTGGCTGGACCTACCGCTCTGGTGAGAATCTTCACTTGGCTGGACCTACCGCTCTGGTGAGAATCTTCACTTGGCTGGACCTACCGCTCTGGTGAGAATCTCCATTTGGCTGGACCTACCGCTCTGGTGAGAATCTTCACTTGGCTGGACCTACCGCTCTGGTGAGAATCTTCACTTGGCTGGACCTACCGCTCTGGTGAGAATCTTCACTTGGCTGGACCTACCGCTCTGGTGAGAATCTTCACTTGGCTGGACCTACCGCTCTGTAGAGAATTTTCATTTGGCTGGACCTACCGCTCTGGTGAGAATCTTCACTTGGCTGGACTTACCTCTCAGGTGGGCCATGCACCACCATCCACTGCTCAGGTACGCTAACCCCACTCTGACTACAGGGCAGCGCCTAACTACAGGTACGCTAACCCCACTCTGACTACAGGGCAGCGCCTAACTACAGGTACGCTAACCCCACTCTGACTACAGGGCAGCGCCTAACTACAGGTACGCTAACCCCACTCTGACTACAGGGCAGCGCCTAACTACAGGTACGCTAACCCCACTCTGACTACAGGGCAGCGCCTAACTACAGGTACGCTAACCCCACTCTGACTACAGGGCAGCGCCTAACTACAGGTACGCTAACCCCACTCTGACTACAGGGCAGCGCCTATCCCTAATGCAGGCAGGAGCGGATAACAAACAATCAAGCTGTAAACACTTCCAGACCAGAAAGAAGCGAACACGTACAAAGATGGTCGTAATTTCGCGCGCGAACACAACTTCGTAATTGAAATGGGGGGAGAGGTGGGATATCCTTATCTTTTTTGTGGTGTGCCTTGCTCTGTGATATAGTACAGGGGGTAGGAAGGAGGTTCCAGCTTGTCACCTCACCTCTCCTTTATGTTGTGGCCCAGTTTGTGTTGAATTGAATTTAGGATAGAGAGTAGAGAGTAGAGAAGGAGAGGGAGCATATAGGTCGAAAAATGCAGACAAGGAGAAGAAGCAGACGAAGAGACATGCAGAGGAGAGGGAGCAGTGGGCGATGCAACAGAGGAGGAGAGGGAGCAGAGGACGATACATGCAGACGAGGAGAGGGCCTTGAGGCGGAGGAGAGGGCCTTAAAGCGGAGGAGAGGGCCTTGAGGTGGAGGAGAGGAGGAGAGGGACCAGAGGAGGACAAGAGGTTCACTGCAGCGTACATGGTAAGATTCCTCTTATCCTTTTATTCTATTGCCCTCCTTCCTTCATCTTGTTCTCGTTTTCCCTAGTCCTGAATTTCTAATCTCATGCCACTCCTCTCAGTCCACGCGACCATCCATGCGACCATTCATGCGACCGACCATCCATGCGACCATCCATGCGACCATCCATGCGACCATCCATGCGACCATCCATGCGACCATCCATGCGACCATCCATGCGACCGACCATCCATGCGACCATCTATGCGACCCATGCGACCGACCATGCATGCGACCATCCATGCATGCGAACAACCATGCGACCGACCATCCATGCGACCATCCATGCGACCATCCATGCGACCATCCATGCAACCATCCATGCGACCGACCATCCATGCGACCATCTATGCGACCCATGCGACCGACCATGCATGCGACCATCCATGCATGCGAACAACCGTGCGACCGACCATCCATGCGACCACCCATGCGCCCACCCATGCGACCGACCACCCCTGCACCCGACCGACCATGCGCCCGACCGACCATCCGCCCGCCCATCCGCCCACCCATCCGCCCGACCATCCGCCCGACCATACGCCCGACCATGCGCCCACCCATGCGCCACTCCTCTGTGGTGTGAGGCGGGCGCCACTCCTCTGTGGTGTGAGGCGGGCGCCACTCCTCTGTGGTGTGAGGCGGGCGCCACTCCTCTGTGGTGTGAGGCGGGCGCCACTCCTCTGTGGTGTGAGGCGGGCGCCACTCCTCTGTGGTGTGAGGCGGGCGCCACTCCTCTGTGGTGTGAGGCGGGCGCCGCTCCTCTGTGGTGTGAGGCGGGCGCCACTCCTCTGTGATGTGAGGCGGGCGCCAATCCTCTGTGGTGTGAGGCGGACGCCACTCCTCTGTGGTGTGAGGCGGGCGCCACTCCTCTGTGGTGTGAGGCGGGCGCCACTACTCTATGGTGTGAGGAGGGCGCCACTCCTCTGTGATGTGAGGCGGGCGCCTCTCCTCTGTGGTGTGAGGCGGGCGCCACTCCTCTGTGGTGTGAGGCGGGCTCCACTCCCCTGTGGGGTGAGGCGGGCGCCACTCCTCAGTGGGGTGAGGCGGGCGCCACTCTTCTGTGGTGTGAGGCGGGCTCCACTCCTTTGTGGTGTGAGGCGGGCGCCGCTCCTCTGTGGTGTGAGGCGGGCGCCGCTCCTCTGTGGTGTGAGGCGGGCTCCACTCCTATGTGGTGTTAGGCGGGCGCCATTCCTCTGTGGTGTGAGGCGGGCGCCGCTCCTCTGTGATGTGAGGCGGGCGCCACACCTCTGTGGTGTGAGGCGGGCGCCACTCCTCTGTGATGTGAGGCGGGCGCCACTCCTCTGTGGTGTGAGGCGGGCGTCACTCCTCTGTGGTGTGAGGCGGGCGCCGCTCCTCTGTGGTGTGAGGCGGGCGCCACTCCTCTGTGGCGTGAGGCGGGCGCCACTCCTCTGTGGTGTGAGGCGGGCGCCACTCCTCTGTGGCGTGAGGCGGGCGCCACTCCTCTGTGGTGTGAGGCGGGCGCCACTCCTCTGTGGCGTGAGGCGGGCGCCACTCCTCTGTGGTGTGAGGCGGGCGCCACTCCTCTGTGGTGTGAGGCGGGCGCCACTCCTCTGTGATGTGAGGCGGGCGCCGCTCCTCTGTGGTGTGAGGCGGGCGCCACTCCTCTGTGGTGTGAGGCGGGCGCCACTCCTCTGTGATGTGAGGCGGGCGCCACTCCTCTGTGGTGTGAGGCGGGCGCCACAAATCCCAGAATTGTTATATCATATCATACCATCATATCATCTACATTGTGTAGATACCCAAATCCTGCAAATCGTTTGCCCAAATTGAACAACACCCATCGTATCATATCAGCTTTTCAACTCTTGTCTGCATTGCTTATCCTCTTGTCTGCTTGCAGTACAACCAAAGGCGATCCGTTTGGAAGTCAAGACGGAGGATGAAGACCACATGTGCTAGAGCTGAAGCAGAAAGGATAGGATAAGATAACCCCCAAAAAATCCCCCCCCCCCCCCTTTCCCCGTAATGTTTCCCCCCTGGCCTGCTCCCTCCCCTCTCCCTGCGTAGGATTCCCCCCACACCCTTCTTCCTTTGTCCCTACTCTTCCCCCCCCCCCGAATTGCTCCTTCACGTTCCTCCCTCTGCAACCCACCTCCTTTTGCGACCCACCTCCCCATGGGACCCACCTCAGCAATCCCCATGTAGGGCAGTCACAGGGCTAACCACAGGGCTAACCACAGGGCTAACCACAGGGCTAACCACAGGGCTAACCACAGGGCTAACCACAGGGCTAACCACAGGGCTCACCACAGGGCCCACCACAGGGCTCACCACAGGGCTCACCACAGGGCTAACCACAGGGTTCACCACAAGACTAACCACAGGGTTCACCACAGGGCTAACCACAGGGCTAACCACAGGGCTAACCACAGGGCTAACCACAGGGCTTACCACAGGGGCTCACCACAGGGCTCACCACAGGGCTACTCACAATCAATCGCAAGGCTAACCACAGGGTTAAACAAAGGGCTCTCGCCACAGGGCTAGTCACAGAACCAATCGCAGGGCTAACCACAGGGCTAACCATAGGAGTAACCACAGTGCTAACCATAGGAGTAACCACAGGGCTAATTTCAGGGCTCACCATACATGGTTAATCACAGGGCTAACCACATGGGGCTATACACAGGGATATCACAACTTGTGCCTTGAGGCACGCTTATCACAAAGCATGTGCCTTTGAGGCATGCTACGTTAGTCACAAAGCTCGTGCCTTGAGGCCCATTACGAGTGCCGTAAGTCTCCTATGAGGACTTGAACAAGTCTCCCTGAGAACACTGCACATCTATTTCATGTACAGTATAAGGTGTAATTTTTTGCTGCTTTGCGTGTCCAAGCATGGACTTGTACCCGTACAAGCATCTTTGGGTTTTAGTGACTACACAGATGGAATGACTTATAGAAGTATGTATCAGTAACTACAGAAGTTGGACTAGTTACAGTAGGCACATGAGTATCTACAGGTAGCTGATGGCACACAGCCTTGTTAGCACTGCTCTTTACTGAATGATCAACCATGCTAGCAGGCAGGGCAGCTCCAGCCTTGTCAGCTTCTACGGTACATCCTCTTGCTTGTGACCCCTTAGCCGGTGCCACATTATGCTCGCACTGATGTTACGATAGTAGCTGGAGCAGCTCACCAGGAGAGCTCTGCTTGCCATGCACGCTTTCGTGCTCAGTCAGATAAGTGTTGCCCTGCTGCTGACGCATCTCCTCCTCTAATCCAGATCTGCAAAGGGGCCGCCACGAGTTCGCTGCAACACCTGGTGTGGGAAACAAGGCTGGTGGGTAGGAATCTGGCACCTCTACTGTTACATGCGAGTCTAGTGATTCTGACCCTGCTCTCACTCCTGCGGTGCTGCTGCCTCCCAGATCTGGCCGGAGCTGCAGGTTCGGCGAGACGAATTGCGGCGAGCCTGAGGTTGGGGCATGCATGAGTTTTGGTCGTCTCGCCACTGGCGCCAGCAGCAGTGCGCTGCTCTCCTCGGGGCCTCTGCTGCTCTTGGACCCGCTCAGCCCACTCGGTTTGGTCCCACTGACGCCACTAACCATGGGGGACAGACAGCTGGCAGGGCTCTCCGTGCGTTCTGGTGCTGCCCGCGCGCCGCCCGCTGCTGCTGCCGGTGCGGCTGGGGTTTTGTGGGTCTCCATTGCTGCTGGAACAGCAGGCGGCGTGCATGGCCTTAAACGCCGCTGCTTTTCGCTCTCTGTTTGCTGCTGCTGCTGCTGCTGCTGTTGCGCTTGAAGCTGCTGCGGTGCAGCACTCAGTTGCTGCTGATGATGTGATGGGGGTAAGTAAGCAGCAGCGGATGGAGCACCACCAGTTGCTACCTGTCCCGAAGTACTCTGCACTTGCTGGCTTTGCGGGACCGCCACGTGTCCGAACGTCATTGGCTGAAAGCCAGTCACGGAAAACCCGGGAATCTGAGCTGGCGGTGGTGGGGTTGCTATCATCATCACTCCGCCTGGCGCCGCGCTGGGAAAGGTGGACGCGGGGGCAGTAGACCCATTGGCAGCCGGCCAATAGGAAATCATCTGACCGGGCGCGACCATCGGTTGGCCGGCAGACATAACGGTAGCGCCAGCGGCCGGCACGGAGCCGGCGGCGCTGGGTTGGTAGATGCCAGGTGCGGCATACATGTTCTGTAAATGCGCCATCTGCTGCTGCTGCTGCTGCTGCTGCTGTTGCTGCTGAAGCTGCGCGTATTGCTGCTGTTGCTGCTGAATCAGTTGCTGCGGGAGGTAGCTCCCCGCGAGACCGCCTACGAGCGGCCCACTAACGCCGCCTGCAGCGCCTGGTAAGGCGGGGAGTGTGGAGGCCGTCGCGGGCAGTCCGCCACGTGGCCTCAGGACGCCCATTCCGCCGGGAAAGAACGGCGCGCCGGTGGGAAACACGGACGGCGGGAACGACGAAGGTGCAGCGGAGTTTCCGACCATCATGACAGGCCCCGCTGACGTCATCACAGTGGGGGTAGGGAGCGCACAAGCGGCTACGATTGGCCGGACAGTGGGAGTGGGGACCTGAGGAGCAGGGGGATCGGTCGTGAGAGTGACGGCCGGAGAGGAAACGTCAGATATCGGCTTTATCGACCCCCCGCGAAGCACGGCGTCGACCGCGGCCTCGCAGAAATGCCACTGGCCCGTCCAGAGCAGGCCCGAAGCGCCGTAGACGGGATTGATGGTGCGGCCGCACGCCTCGAAGAGCAGCGACTGGAAGAGCGCGGGCCGTTGGATCTCGTCCACCCCCGAGATGAACCCCATGAGGCCCGCGCGGCCGTAGAACTTGGCGAGGAAGAGCGTCGCGTGGCCCTGCGCCTCCGCGCCGTCGATCCCCGCGAGGCAGTGGCGGATCACGCAGCTCTCGCTGCAGCCTTTTCGTAACACGCGACAGCCGTTGCAGCTCATGGCGACTGCTCAACGAGCCGTTTTAGAATGATGCGCTGTTCTTGAAGCGCCTTATCTTAACTACCAAAGAGAGAGTTTTGTTCTCACAGGTATCTCCGGAGCGCCAACAAATGATGTGTACTAGGGGCTGGCCCAAACATCTGCTTTTTCACTTCCAGTCGTCTGAGGAGCTTCGTTATTATGCTACGTCACCCTTCAGTCACAGGTATATAACGGAATGAGCGAGGGCGGGAGGAAGAGAGGCGGATCAGTTGTTGGAGGAAGGAACACACTGAAGCAACAGCAGCCTCACTGGAGGGGAACAAAGTGACTGGGAGCGAAGCTAACTAATGGAGCAGATCTCTGATCAGATTGTCGGTACCGAATTGTTGGCAAGTGCTTGCCCGCTCGCCTGCGTGTTTTCAGCCAAGCCGAGCCGCGCCACTTTTGTAGATCTTCCCAAGCAAGCCAACGAACAACCTAGGAATGAAATGATGCGCTCCCTCGAGCTGATAGGATCAGGTTAGGAAGGTCTGCACAGACGTGGCTCAGGCTCTGCTCAGGCTTGTTGCGAAGCGAGGTTTTCAGAGGTTCATACGAGCAGTAACAGTAAAACACGGGCGAATCCGCAACCGTTTGCGCGTGCTCGCGGAAGCGATCTGCCCGCGGGCAAAACAAAACTAAACCCCATCGCGACCGGCATGCGGCTCGGGAGCCTCAACCCTAAAATTTTAGGGTTGAGGCTCCCGAACTGCATGCGGGTCGCGATGGGGTTTAGTTTTTTTTGCCCCGGGCAGACAGCTTCCGCCAGCTCCGCGTCCTGGTGGAAACTCGTTTCCACCAGGGGGGCACCTGGTGGAAATGCGCCCACCAGGGCTCGTAGGAACTCTTCCAGTCGGTTCGGCAAGTTTGTCGCTGCTTTTGCCTGGGCAGCTCGGATAAGATATTTGCTGTGCACCAACTGCGGAGTCTATGCTGAAGCTGAGCGCCATCAATGTGCGCATCTGACGCACGAAGTATTCTACTGTAGCGGAGATCAGAAACGTCAGCCCAACACAATTCCACGTCGAACAGGTGCTCTACCTACTCATAATGAAAGCTCACCACCGAGGCTCCCGAATCGCGGCGTTGGCCTGGGAGCTCTTTACCATCCAACACCGCAGTTGAAGCATGTGAGCCTTATCCAGTGAGTCACTGATGACATGGATGACGCACGCAACGCACTGCATCCTCCAACGTTTTGGGAAACTGTATGGAACGCCACGACGTGATTGGAGAGCATCGCCGACTTTGCCATGTCACTCCCTTGATTCGTCGAGTGTCCCACATTGGTTGAGGATGCAGTGAACAAAAAGTTTTTTGGGAAACGTGTCAGCGAACAAAAACACTTGTCATGAAGGTCCTCGAATCGTGAATTCAGCTGAGACTGTACACGCTTCAAAAGCCCCACACTCGGTGGACTCGCGGTCAGCAATCTGGAAAATTGCATGGGAAGCTGGGAACCACCGTGTGAGAATGTTTCCATACTCGCTAGTTCTATATTCCAGCCGCGCAGGGATGACAGCAACAAATCGGGATAAGGCATGTGGAGCCTTTTCCTGGCTTCTGGGTCATGTGTTGAAGGAGCTTTTCACTCTTGGACATCGTTATTGCATCTTAATTCATAGAAATATTTCTAGGAGCTGTGGAAGCATGGATATACAATTGAAGCACTGGAGCTTATTCAAACAAGACATACGGTAACATTTATGCAACCCTGGTTGAATATTTTCAGTCAAACTATGTTATACAGTCCAGATTTGAATTGAATGCGGTGATACATGTCAAACATTCAATAATTTATTTGCGCAAGTGTCTCGTAAAGAACGTAGACCCGGTCAACTTATAATTAAAGACACCCTATGTCAGAACATGTTTTTCCAGGTACAGGGAAGTGTCTTTCCCCACTTTTCCCGCCCCATAACCTTCACACAATATGTTTGCTCAATGTAGAGTGCATATTAGTTGCATGTAATGAGCACATATTTGCATCCTGCTGATTTGCTGTTTTTCAACAGCGGTGGTGGTTAGCCACTTCAAATCTTGATGACGAGTCACCAAATGCATTGATGCACTACACTTTCCAGGTTCGACCTCATCATAAGCACAAACATGTTAGAGGCCGATGGTGGTCGGCCTCCCAAATTATGGGAGGAGGCACACTCTCGAGAATTGCTTCACAGCAGCAGGCACTTGGAATTCGACTCCCCGACCAATCACAAGCGATGCTGAGGACTTCCTGGGGCCAGCAGTTGAGGGTGACGCGCATCAGCACTGTTCATGGACTCCATTCCATACCCCCTTCATTCTCCGATTGCCATGCCATCCCATCCCATCCCATCTTCCAACCAAGTCCATTGCTGTCACGCAGGGACTCAACAAATAAATCCTTCCTCCTTTGTTTCGCGCTACGTCTCTCGGTGTTTTACTTACGAGTCTAGCTTCTGATAGGCTTCTGGCCATGGATCCAGCTGTGGCGATCGTGTTGGGCCAGGATCCCGCGCCATTCGAGCAGCTGCTGCAGCGACTCCTTTCCCCGTCAAACGACGACAGAGGCGAGGCCGAGCGCATATTTAATCTCTGCAAGCAGCACCCTGACGCTCTCGTCCTCCGCCTCGTCGCGGCGCTGCAGTCCTCCGCCGCAGGAGCGGACGTGCGTACGATCGGCGCGGTGCTTCTTAGACGAGTGATCACGAAGGACAGCGTGTCGCTATGGCCGCAGCTGAGTCCCGCGACGCAGGCGACCGTTAAGACTGAATTACTCGCTAGCGTGCAGAGAGAGCCTACTAAGGCGATCTGGAAGAAGCTGTGCGACACGATCGCGGAGCTCGCGGCGGGGATCGTGGAGTCAGGGACATGGCCGGAGCTGCTTCCATTCATGTTCCAATGCGTGTCGTCGTCGGACGATCGGCTCAAGGAAGCATCGCTGCTGATTTTTGCGCAGCTAGTGCATTTCTTCCAGTCGCAGCTCAAGCCTCACCTGCTCACTCTACACAATGTGCTTCTGCAGTGCCTCTCTCAGTCAGCCAATCCCGACGTGCGGATCGCCGCTCTCCGGGCAGCTGCGAATTTCGTCGAGGCGCTTGAAACTCCCGAGGAGCTGACGCAATTCCAGGATCTGCTGCCTGGAATGATGCAGACGCTGAATCTGTGCCTGCAGAGCAAGGACGAGGCCAGCGCGCAAGAGGCGCTCGAAATGCTCATCGAGGTTGCCGGCATCGAGCCGCGCTACATGCGCAAGCAGCTGACTGACGTCATCGCCGCAATGCTGCAGATCGCGGAATCCACGCAGCTCGAGGACGCCACGCGTCACCTCGCCATTGAGTTCCTGATCACGCTGTCAGAGGCCCGCGAGCGCGCGCCGGGGATGATGCGCAAGGTGCCTCATTTGGTGGGACGGCTGTTCGCAGTGCTGATGGCGATGCTGCTGGATATCGAGGACACGCCCGAGTGGCACGCCGCGAATGACGAGGAGGAGGATTCCGGAGAGACCGCGAATTACGAGGTCGCGCAGGAGTGCCTTGATAGGCTCGCGATATCGGTTGGTGGAAACACCGTTCTCCCCGTCGCGTCGCAGGCGCTTCCCGCATACGCGAACGACGCGGATTGGAAGAAGCGACACGCAGCGCTCGTGTGCCTCGCGCAAATCGCGGAGGGCTGCACCAAGGTAAGAGGCGAAAAATCAGGAAAGTGATGTGTCACTTCCTCCTTGCTACGACCCTTCCCGTGTTCTTTCTTGACCCCCTTACAAGCGCTCAATTCCTGTTAAAGCCCTCTCCCCGCACCCCTCTCCCCCGCACCCTTCCCCTCTCCCCCGCACCCCTCTTCGCCCCGCGCCTCTCTCTCCGCGCAGGTGATGTCGAAGAGTCTGGAGTCGGTGGTGGACATGGTGCTCGCCGCCTTTAACGACCCCAACCCGCGCGTCAGGTGCGCGCCCATCCACCCCCACGCGCTGCCGCACCACCCGCCCCTACTTCCCGCTTCCTTTTCCTTTCTACAACCTTGCCCACATTCTCGAGCAATCATCACATGGCGATAACGGAGTTTGAGCGCTCCTTTTGTGTTATGTTCGGTGGCAGGTGGGCGGCGATCAACGCGGTGGGGCAGCTGTCGACGGACCTGGGGCCGGACCTGCAGCAGCAGCACCACGCGCGCGTGCTGCCCGCGCTCATCGCCGCCATGGACGACGCCGCCAACCCGCGCGTGCAGGCGCACGCCACCGCCGCCATCCTCAACTTCAGCGAGGCCGCGACGCCCGAGATCATGGCGCCGTACCTGGACCAGCTGCTCAACAAGCTGCTGCAGTTGCTGCAGGTGAGAGTTTGGTGGGGGGGAGGAAGAAGGGGGGGGGGGGGGGGGGCAGTGGGAGGATTGAAGTGAGCAATGGTTGCGCTTTGAGCTGACTCAGAAATCACGTCGAGGCCGCGACGCCCGAGATCATGGCGCCGTACCTGGACCAGCTGCTCAACAAGCTGCTGCAGGTGAGCGAGGAGTGCGGGGGGGAGGACTGGGGACATTTCCTGTGGGGATGGTTGCTTTGGCGGGGAGTGGGGAAGAGTGGGCTGGTTGATGGGTGGCGGGGGGGTATGATGAGGGATAATAGAGGGCCACCACGTTCTCTTTTGGGGGGCAACCAAGAGATCCCCACCCTCCCAACCCCCCAGAAATTGATGAAATTACGTTGAGTAGACGTTTTTGTAGAATAAACCCCCCCCCCCCCGGAATCTAACAAAATCACAATGACTGGAATATGATCGCAATTGATTAAACACCCAGATAAATACACAACAACCTTTCATCAGCGAATTCGCACCCCCGTGCACGCACTTGTACGTGCTCTGCACCAACACCCACTCGTGCTTGCTCGTAATTTTTGGTGCGAGTTGACGTGTTTGACCCCAACGTGTTTCAATTTGGATTCCCCGTGTGCGTGCAGTTCGGCAAGCGCATGGTGCAGGAAGGGTCGCTCACAGCCATTGCCGCCATCGCTGACTGCTCCCAGGTGCGTTGTTGACAAAGCGCATTCACTGTTGCTTTGAATTCACTGTTGCATTCTTGCTTTGCACTTGGCCTCTCTGCCTCGACTGTTATCAAGCTTTGCTTGTTGTCAACCCTCTCATCCATCCACCGTCATGTGAACCCCCCTCCATCAGACACCCCCACCCTCCCTCCGTCCCTTCCTCCCCCCCTCCACCCGTGATCCCACCACCCCAGGAGCATTTCTCAAAGTACTACGACGGCGTCATGCCGTATCTCAAGACGGTGCTCACGCAGGCGGGCGACAAGGAGCAGCGCATGCTGCGCGCCAAGGCGATGGAGGCGATCAGCCTGGTGGGCATGGCGGTGGGCAAGGACAAGTTCCGCGCCGACGCCAAGGAGGTGATGCAGGTGCTCGTCTCGCTGCAGTCCGCGCCCATGGAGGACGACGACCTCACCATGAGCTACATGCTGCAGGTGCGTGCGGCTTCAGCGTGTGAGACATGCCTCTGAGACGTCCCAAAAGACTTCAGACACATCTCAAATGGCTGCCGGGGCATTAAAAAGGCGCCAAGGAGGTGATGCAGGTACTTGTGTCGCTGCAGTCCGCGCCCATGGAGGATGACGACCTCACCTGCAGATATGTCGTCTGAGTCCTTCCATTCCTCTTCCCCTCACTTGCCCCTCACCCCCCAATTCTCCCTCCCTACCCGCTCCCTCCCCCCTCTCACGCTTTCCCCCCATACACAATTCCGCCCTCCGTCCTCCATTCCCTTCCCTCCTTCCCCACCCCCTCCCTCCGCGCGTGCAGGCGTGGGCGCGGCTGTGCAAGTGTCTGGGGGCGGAGTTCCTGCCGTTCATGCACGTGGTCATGCCGCCGCTGCTGCACTCGGCCTCGCTCAAGCCTGACGTCACCATCTCCGACATAGATGATGATACAGCCAATGATGATGACGATGATGACAGGTGGGTGCCTGGCGTGTGGGTGACTGGCTGGCTGGTGTGTGGTGGCTTCTGATTCGACTGAGAACTTGTCTCGCCTCGCTCATGCCCGCCGTCACCATCTCGGATATTCATCATGACACTGCCAACGACGATGGTTACAGTGGTGGTGACATTACCAGCCTGTGAAGGTATATTTCTGTGAGTGACATCAAGATAGCAGGCATGCAATTCAGGAGATGCGCAACATGGTTACGGAGAACATGTCATGGTCGTCTCCATGTTCTACCTTACCATGCTGTGCATCTCCTGAATCGTCATCCTTGCTGTCTTGGCTCTCATGTCATTCATTAAAGCGTCCCTGCACAGGCTGGTAATGTCGCCACCACTGTAGCCATGTGTGCGCCATCATAGCTAGGGTATGTGTTGTGCAGTGCCTATGGTGTATCGTGCTTTCTGTGTGCATGCCACTCACGGTATCTTCCCCCCAACCCCTCCCCCGTGGGCCCGCATGTCGCCTGCGCGCCATGCGTCGCCACAGTGTGGAGTCGATAACGATAGGTGACAAGAAGATCGGCATCCGCGCGAGCATGCCCCTCACCATCTGTCCAACCCCCCCCCCCACTTGGCGCCCTCATCCCCCCCCACATGTGCTCTCTGTGTTGCAACAGTGTGGAGACGATAACGATCGGCGACAAGAAGATCGGCATCCGCACGAGCATGCTGGAGGAGAAGGCCACGGCGTGCAACATGCTCTGCTGCTATGCCGACGAGCTCAAGGAGGGCTTCTTCCCCTGGATCGACCAGGTAAGGACACAGGGGAAACGGCCGCATGCATGGCAGGGGGGTTTGGGGGGAGGGAAGGTAGCAGCCTCGTTGATGAAACAATGAAACGAAGAAGTGAATTCACTCCCATGCACAGGCAAAATCCAGTATCTTCCACCAACTCAACCGCTTACAGTGTCCCTCAAGGGGTTCACCCCACCACATGCGTCACATCAAGCTCATTTGCCCACCCCCGCCCCTCCCTTATGTGTGCTGTGTGTGTACCTGTGAGCGTGCCCATGTGCCTCGTCGCCCCTGTGCCATGCCATGCCATGCCATGCCATGCCATGCCATGCGGTGCCACGCCTGCCCACAGGTGGCGCAGCTGATGGTGCCCTTGCTCAAGTTCTACTTCCACGAGGAAGTCCGCAAGGCTGCCGCTCAGTGTAAGCCCCTTGCTCGCCCGCGCTCCCTCTCGCTCCACCTTTAGTGTGCTCGGTTCCTCGGGTGCTTTCTCAGTTGCCCCTTGATTCTTTCTCCACTCCAGTTCCTCCCCATCCTCTCCCCACCTATCCGCACCACACCTATCCCCACCGCCACACCTCTCCCCATGCTGACAGTCATACCGGAGCTGCTGCTGGACGGCAAGCTGGCAGTGGAGAAGGGCGTGGCGCTTTGCATGTCTCAGGTCATGGTTGCTCTCCTCACCACTCTCCACCTTTCTGTACACCTCTCCCCACACCTCTCCACACCTCTCCCCGTCCTCACAGCCATCCCGGAGCTGCTGTTGGACGGCAAGCTGGCAGTGGAGAAGGGCGTGGCGCCGGCAGTGACAGCAACAGCAGAGGGCGAGAAGCGCTACCTCAAGCAGATGGTTGACTTCCTTGTTCCTCCTCTGGTGGAAGTTCTTACCAAGGTGGGTGCTATCTGGTGCAGATGCTGCCTGGTGGGGGTAGAGGGTTGATTCTGCCGCGCTGTTTTCCACACTGCAACATTTTTGTTGAACCATGGTTTACGTCCACCTTCCTCACTGCTGCATGCTTTTTGCTCACCCACCCCTTGCCAGGAGCCTGAGGTGGAGATGATTGTCGTCATGCTCGAGTCCCTGCAAGAATGCATTCAGGTGAGCCAGGATTTCCCAACATCATGAGATCAAGAACTTGAGGTCAGGGCTTTTCAGCATGAAATCAGGAGTTTTTAAGATGGAATCAGGTGTCTCCAACATACTGTATCTTTCACATTTCACAGGGCTGTCATTCAACTCATCAAATGTCTAACTCTTATTTCTCCTCACCTTTTCCTCCTCCTCTCCCCGTCTCCTCGTCTCCTCGTCTCCTCTGCGCGGCAGCTGGGGGGAGCGGAGCTGAGTGCGGAGCAGGTGGCGCAGGTGGTGGCGCAGCTGAAGGCGGTGGTGGAAGGCAGCCGGGGGCGGCGCAAGGAGCGGCTGGAGCGCACACAGACAGAGGACTTTGATGAGGAGGAGAGCGAGCTGCTGCAGGAGGAGAACGAGCAGGAGGACGAGGTGCTCGATCAGGTGAGAGCTGTGGCGCTGTTGGGGTGCGGAAAGAGGGGGGGAAGCGGGTGAATGGGACTCACTGGGCTACAAAAGGGAGAAGGAGACAAAGGAGGTGGGAGAGGGAGACCGAAGTAGAGGGAGAGACATGGGATACGGAAGTTAGAGGGGTAGTGTCTGGAGTGTGAGGATGAGGGGTAAAAGGATAGGGAGGGAAGGGGGTGTAAGGGGGGAAAGGACATGGAGGCGAGATGGACAAGGGGGGAGAGAGGCACTAGAGTGCATGCAGATAGGGTCGAATCAGGAAAATGATGGAGGCCAAGGTGGTACTCAGGGTCAAATGGGAGACGGAAGTGGAGGAAGGGGATTTGTTCGCAAATGGGTGGAGTAAGGAGCGAAGATGGGAGGAAGAGGGGTGACATCGTTTTGGATCAGCCGAGGCTTGGAGAATCTGACAACGTCAATGTCTGTTGTTTTTCCCATTGTTGTGCTGTGCGGTGGTGGCAGGTGGGCGACTGCATAGGAGAGTTGGTGCGCGTGTTCAAGGGCAGTTTCAAGCCCTTCGCTGATGACCTCGCTCCCTTCGTGCTGCAGATGATGGTCAGTGCCATCCGAACAATTCAGAAACGAATCTGCTCTCATGCAACTTCATGTTCCCAGCTGTAGCCTCACACGCTTCCTTTCTTCCCTCACGCGCTCCCATGCTTGCCAAAAATCCCACCCTTGATTCAGCGAACAATCCTAACACTGCATTGCTCTGCTCCTTCCTCTTGTCCCTTCCCATGCAGGACAAGAGTCGGCCATCCACGGAGAGGAGGGTGGGCATATGCATCTTTGACGACCTGGCGGAGAACATGGGCGACGCTGCTGCCAGGTGCGCTCCTCTGCTCGCTCCCCCTGCTCTTCTCATGCTCTGCCACGTTGCCGGGCCTGGTGGTTTGTGTGTGGAATGTGCCCCACGCTCACGGCACCTGATTCCTGTTTCTAACAGCTGATGTCTGTTCCTCTGTCCATGCGCGTGTCCACATGCATCACCTGCTTCCCCCCTCTCACCAGCACAAGTCCCTCACTCCACCTTTCACTCTCTACTTGCCGATCGCCCTCTCGCCCCACCAGCTACTTCCCGGCCTTCCTGCCGCACATCTTGGAAGCAGTCCTCGACCCCTTGCCCGAGATCCGACAGGTAACGCCCGCCCCTCTGCTTCCTCCCACGCCTACCATACTCTGCCTCGTGACTTGTTTTTCCTCCTGGCATCCCTGTTGGTGATTGCACTGCTCCACTCATCAATCCGTCTCCAAGACCCTGCCAGCCAGATGACGCTCACGCCTTTCTACAGCTGCTGCCTCCTTTTCCTCATGCCGATCCGCACCTGCCCATTCTCTCCCCCTCTCCTGTCCCCCCTGCGCCCATGTGTGTGACTGCAGTCAGCAGCATATGGCATCGGCATCTGTGCACAACACGGAGGCGCTGCCTTCACACCATACGTGCCAGGTGCACTCCCTCTCCCTCTCCCTCTCCCTCTCCCTCTCCCTCTCCCTCTCCCTCCCGGCTCACACCTCTCTGCTTCCCTCAATCCCACTCTCCATTCCTCCACCTCCACTCTCAAGCCCCCATCATCCGCATTCCCTGCCATTTAGGCCTTCCCCACCAACTCAGCATCTTCTTCTTGCCTCTTGGTGTGCACGCCATCCCATCTCCTCCAATGTCTCCCGTGCACGCACAGACACGGTGGCACGGCTGGGGCAGGTGGTGAGCAGTGCGGACAGCAAGACTGAGCTGAGCGTGTCAGCCACAGACAACGCCATATCAGCGCTGGGGCGGCTGTGTGAGCACCAAGCGCACGCGCCCTTTGACTCGGCGCACGTGCTCTCCGTGTGGCTCGCCTACCTGCCCATCCGCGAGGACCGTGCCGAGGCCAAGGTCGCACACGCCCAGCTCTGCGGCCTGCTCGAGAGGTGCGTTGCTGCTGCCCATGCTTGCACTCCCTCACCCATCCACGATCCATGTTAGAATTTCCGTGGTCTTTTTTTTTTCTTCCCTTTTTATAACTCTTTCCCCCCCCCCCCCCCCCCCCCCCCCCCCCCCCCCCCCCCCCCCCTTTTTTTTTTGGATGACACTCTGCATCCTCCCCCCGCCCTCCCCTCCTCCCTCTCCTTCCATTCCTACACTGTTCAGGTCGGACGCTCGTATTCTTGGCCCCAACAACCAGAATCTGCCCCACATTGTTGGAGTGCTGCTGGAGGTATGTGCATGCACGCGACCACTGCATGCCTATGCACTCACCGCTATGTCCTCGCTGCTCTGCTGTGCCGAGCCTGGTATTTGCTACACAAGCCATACGTTCAGTTCAGGTCCTCAATCACAATTGCTTCTGAACACGAACGCCTCTCATGCCTCACTTTGAATCTGTTTCCCGCAGGTGCTCAAGGCGGGCACGGATCTGGCTACAGAGGAGACAAACAAGCGAGCCGTGACGCTGCTACGCAGTCTACCAGCGGAGATCATTGGGGCTTTGCCCCCGGAGCAGCAAGCTGTCTTGCAGCAGGCCCTTCAGTCCGCTTAGCAGAACCCATTACGCATATTATGTGAAATTATAAAGTGCATAATAAGTGCAGGTGCATGTTACATGTGTAGGGCTGTAGGAGGTGGTTGCCTTACATCTGGCTCAAATTAGGGCCTAGGGTTTTGGTAGAGGTTTGCCGTAGCATATCCATATTAGCTGTAGCCGATCGTAGTGGTTTGTAATTGTACAATGGTTATGCCTTTTTTTGTAGCTTTTGTTGTGAGGGTCGCCAATGGAATGGTCAATCCGCGACTGCTTTCGTGTTCGCGAATGTTCGCTGGAGACCTTGCGATGATCCTGTGTCGTCTGGAGCTCTGCCAATGTCACCATTCCGTCTTGACTGTCAAGACGAGTCTGCTAGTCTCCAATGTCACGGAGTTCGTAATACCATCCCTATGTTCCACGCATTCTCAGAGTTATCCTACGCAAAGGTTCTAGAGCGGACTGCATTTCTCGCCATGGCTGGCAAGCGCGCTGCGCTGGCGATGCTCGCGGTTCTAGCGGTAGTCGGCGTGTCGTGCGCTGCAGCGGACGACGGCAAGGTGCTGACGCTCGACTTCACGAATTTCGAGTCGGAGGTTAAGGACCACGATTTCATCGCCGTTATGTTCTACGCTCCCTGGTACGCGCTTTAACTCTCTTGCGCGATCACACTCGGACGCGTTCGCTCTCTTCCGATGCTCGGTGGTCGCTCGCTTGTGCCCACTCTCCCGTCGATACGCAATGCGCACATCGTTCCCGCACTGCATTCCGCAGTGGCATTCGACCTACTGCCACTTCCGGAGTTTCGTGGCACCATCGAGCGCTCTCTGCATCGCTGCACTGTTCTTACCTCCGTTGACCATTTTTTTCCATTGCCGCTTACCTGACCCAAAATAATCCTCGTCCTCTTCCCGCATTCCCCACCGCCTCGTGTTCTTGTGTCGGCAGGTGCGGTCACTGCAAGCGACTAGAGCCGGAGGTAGGTGGGTGAGGGAGATGTGGAGGAGAGAGGGAGAGGGGATAGTATGCTACGCGAGACAGAGGTGGAGAGAGGACGGAGAGAGACCGAGGGAATGCGACAACAGTGTCATCACGGCACATGTGCTTCACGGCTGCTGAGCTTACTGCAATCTGCTTTAAGGCATAGTGCTATGAACTGTTATCAATAACTTGCACGCACTACCATGGTTGCACCTCGACTCGTCACCAGCCTCCCTCTAGGACTAGCACGTCCGACGTAGCCTCCCGCCACCGCATTGCACATGACTATGCGCGCCCACACGTCACATTTTCCACGTGGCATGTGCTCGTCATTCTCTATGTGCTGTGCTGTGCTGTGCTGTGCTGTGCTGTGCTGTGCTGTGCGCTGCAGTACTTGAAGGCAGCGGAGATGCTGGCGGAGGAGGGGTCGGAGATAGTGTTGGCGCGCATCAACGGCGATGAGAAGAAGCACAAGGCCATCGCCAGGAAGTACGGCGTGGCGGGCTTCCCCACCATCAAGATCTTCCGCACGTGAGTCGCCTGCGACCTGCTTCCTTGTTATTTGGCTCCGTGCCGTGCCTGCTCTGCCATGGGATGGCGCCTGCTTTGATACGAAGTCTGTTCTCATGAGCGCTTCAAGCAAATGGACGGACGAATGTGAGGTCCTTCATGTCCATCATCCTCTCACTTCTTCGTCCCTCCTTCTCCTCTCCTCTCCGCATACTCCACCCACCTCACTTACCACCATGCTCACGTGTCCCAAAGCACACTTTAACCCATCCACCCTACCGCTCTCCACCCCACCTCTTCCCCTTTCTCCCCCCTCCTCTCAGGGACTACGCGTCCCCCCTGACGTACAAGGGGCCGAGGGAGGCAGCGGGGCTGGTGGCGTATCTGAAGAAGCAGGCGGGGCCGGCGAGCACCAAGGTGCGGTCAGGGTCCGACCTCAAGCGCGCCATGGAGGACGACAGTGTTGTTGTGGTGAGTTGCTGACTATGCGCCATGTGTCACGTACTTGCTGCACCTCTTGTGTGCACCCTGCTTCACCAGCGAGCACCAAGGTGCGGTCAGAGTCCGACCTCAAGCGCGCCATGGAGGACGACAGCGTCATTGTGGTGAGTGGCACCCTTTTATCCTTTCCAACCATCTTCCTAAACCCCTTATCCTCCGCCCTCACTCCACCCCTCCCTCCCCTTCCAAACCCTCTCTCCCCCACACAAATTTGCACCTCCCCACCTGCCCCACTCCCCCTCCCACTCCCACCCCTCCTGTCAGGTGGGGCTGTTTTCAACGCTATCATCCCCCGAGTTTGAGTCGTACCTGTCAGTGGCCAGGGAGCTGCGCACGGACTTTGTCTTCAAGCACACCACCGACGCCTCGCTGCTGCCCGCTAAAGGGCCTGAGCTCCAGGCACCCGCTGTGCGCCTGCTGAAGCAGTTTGACGAGGGGTACTCCGACACCCAGGTGGGCCATTTGGGGTAGTAAGTGGGAGGTGTCTTCCTGGATGGAGATGAAGACTTTCAACTCCAAGAGATTCGCTGCTCCTTACCTGCCTGCCGCTTCCTCCCCGGCCTACTGTCGCTGCCCCCCACTTTCACGAGCAGGAGTTGTCACCAGCAGCGCTCAAGTCCTTCATAGAGCGGCATGCGGTGCCCCGAGTGGTGGAGTTCAGCCAGGACCCCAAGGACCGCCCCTACCTCGCCCGCGTCTTCCAGGCTCCCATAAACAAGGTGCTCCCTCTGCCTCTTTCCTTCCTCATCCGTCAGGCTTTCCCTTTCTTTTGCTGCTGCTGCTTTTGCTGTTGCCTGTGCTGCTCCTTTTACCGTGCTTCCCACTCTGCTGCCCACCCTCTCTCCCTTCCAGCACCACAACTGAAGGACTGAATCTCTGTGTGCTTTGCTACCATCGCTCGCACCCCCTTCCTGCAGTCGCTGCTATTCCTGACTTACAGCCTGCCAGACGCACCTGAGTTCCGCAGTCGGTACGTGGAGGCGGCACAGGAGCAGCCCGACAGCATCCGCCTCGTCATTGGGGAGGCTGCGGCCAATGAGCATGCTCTCAAGGTGCGGGTGAGGGATGGACGGAGGGACTGCCATGCCATGACGTCACTCACTCACACCAAACCCACACTAGTACACACGGGTTGGTTTTTACAAGTATACTTTCAAGTGGTATTTGTTTTCTCTCAGCTCTCAGCTCTCAGCTCTCAGCTCGCAGCTCGCAGTTAGCAACACTTTGACCTCCTCATTGATATCCCCCCCAGCTCTTTCCAATGAAACCCTTCCCGCTGCCCCAAAACCTCTCGGCCCCTTGTGCTTCCTTGGCAGTACTTTGGGCTGGCAGTGAGTGACACGCCAGCCATGGTCATTCACGATCCGCGCTATGATGCCAAGTTCATCCGCACCCACATCGCCCCCTCTGACATCGCCCCCTTCCTCGCTGACTTCCAGGTCCGCCCTCCCCCGGCTTCTCCCTTCCACAGATCCCCCTCGTTCTGCCGTCTTTGAAATCCGCCCGTCCCACGGCTGCCCGTCCCACGGCTGCCCGTCGCACTTGTGCCTCCTTGACACAGCGTACCTCATACAACTCACCCTCGCTGTGTGCCTCCACCTACCCTTGTTCCAACCCACCTAATCTCCGCGTTCCCCCTCTCTCCTTGCCTCCCTTACCCTGTGCCCCCATGTCCGCCTAAGAGCAGGCGGGGAGGGCAGAGAGGGTGCTGAAGAGTGAGGCGGTGGCGCAGGGGGACTCAGGGGCGGTGAAGAAGGTGGTGGCCAACAGCTTCAAGGACACCGTGCTCAACTCCCGCAAGAATGGTGCCCCCAACCTGCTCCCTGCTCTCATCCGCTTGCTCTTGCTGCTATGCTGCTGCCTGCGTGCTCCCACCGATACAGCTGCCCACGTTCTTTCGCTGCTATGATGTTGTCCATGTGCTGTTTTGCTTCGGGTTTCTGCCTTGTTCCCTCTCTGCCTCTCTCCCTTCCTGCCAGCACATCAGCATCAGCATCAGCATCAGCATCAGCACCAGCATCAGCATAAGCACCAGCATCAGCATCAGCATCAGCATCAGCATCAGGATCAGCATCAGCATCAGCATCAGCATCAGCATCAGCATCAGCATAAGAGCATCAGCATCAGCATCAGCATCAGCATCAGCGCATCAGCATCAGCATCAGCGCATCAGCATCAGCGCATCAGCATCAGCGCATCAGCATCAGCGCATCAGCATCAGCATCAGCGCATCAGCATCAGCATCAGCGTCAGCATCAGCATCAGCATCAGCACATCAGCATCAGCATCAGCATCAGCATCAGCATCAGCATCAGCACATCAGCATCAGCATCAGCATGAGCATCAGCATCAGCATCAGCATCAGCACATCAGCATCAGCATCAGCATCAGCACATCAGCATCATCAGCATCAGCATCAGCACCAGCATCAGCATCAGCATCAGCATCAGCATCAGCGCATCAGCATCAGGATCAGCATCAGCATCAGCATCAGCACATCAGCATCAGCATCAGCATCAGCGCATCAGCATCAGCGCATCAGCATCAGCATCAGCACCAGCATCAGCATCAGCATCAGCATCAGCATCAGCATCTGCATCAGCATCAGCATCAGCATCAGCAGCATCAGCATCAGCATCAGCACCAGCATCAGCATCAGCATCAGCATCAGCACATCAGCATCAGCATCAGCATCAGCGCATCAGCATCAGCATGAGCGGACCAGCATCAGCATCAGCATCAGCATCAGCATCAGCGCATCAGCATCAGCGCATCAGCATCAGCATCAGCATCAGCATCAGCATCAGCATCAGCGCATCAGCATCAGCATCAGCATCAGCATCAGCATCAGCATCAGTATCAGCATCAGCATCAGCATCAGCACATCAGCATCAGCATCAGCATCAGCGCATCAGCATCAGCATCAGCATCAGCATTAGCACATCAGCATCATCAGCATCAGCATCAGCATCAGCACATCAGCATCAGCATCAGCGCATCAGCATCAGCATCAGCGCATCAGCATCAGCATCAGCATCAGCATCAGCACATCAGCATCAGCATCAGCATCAGCATCAGCACATCAGCATCAGCACATCAGCATCAGCATCAGCATCAGCATCAGCGCATCAGCATCAGCATCAGCATCAGCATCAGCATCAGCATCAGCACATCAGCATCAGCACATCAGCATCAGCATCAGCATCAGCGCATCAGCATCAGCATGAGCGGACCAGCATCAGCATCAGCAGCAGCATCAGCATCAGCATCAGCACATCAGCATCAGCATCAGGATCAGCATCAGCATCAGCATCAGCATCAGCATCAGCATCAGCATCAGCATCAGTATCAGCATCAGCATCAGCATCAGCACATCAGCATCAGCATCAGCATCAGCATCAGCAGCATCAGCATCAGCATCAGCATTAGCATCAGCATCAGCACATCAGCATCAGCATTAGCATTAGCGCATCAGCATCAGCGCATCAGCATCAGCATCAGCATCAGCATCAGCTACTGTCTCTGCGTTAACAGCTCTGATGGACACCAATAATCAGAGCTGGATGTCCATCCACACGCATGCACTTGCTGCTTTCTTCAGGGCCCCCTGCTGCGCAAGGACTCTGCACGGCACCCCTTCTCCTCCTCACCTTCGTGTCTCTCACCTTGTTCCCTTCCTCTCCCTGCCATCCCTCCAACTCCAGTGCTGCTGGAGTTCCACGCCCCCTGGTGCACGGCGTGTGCTGACCTGGACCCTGTGCTCAAGGACGTTGCAGAGAGCCTCTCTGGCCAGAGGGACGTTGTTGTTGCCAAGATGGTCAGTGGCGTCGCATGGTGTGCTTGCGTGCAGTGAGAGTACTACGATGGTGACTGGGTGTTTGCACGCATGCATGTATGTGCACAATGCACCGTTGAATACAAGCATCTGGATTGGCATGGCACTGCATCCCAAGGGGCACGATGCCTAAGCGCGCTGTCTTCTCTGCACATCTGGCGTGCCCCATGCTTGCAGGATTTCTCCGCCAACGACATTCCATCGGATAAGTTTGATGTGAAGGCACTGCCCACCATCTACCTCTATACATCCGCTGGTGTTGCCGTGCCATACGCTGGCGACAACTCCAAGGCCAGTCTCCTTGCCTTTGTCAGGAAACACAAGGGATCCAAGATGGCTGCTGCTTCTCCCCCGTCTGCGGAAGAATTGGCGGAGGCGGAGGAGATTGCCAATGCGGAGGAAGAGGGTGTGGATGAGAGGAAGGATGAGCTGTAGTTATGTCTGATTTTCTTCTACAGTAATGCTTGCAAGTTGCAACTTGCTTGTCTAGGCTTGGCAGAGTAAGGATAATTCTTGTATCGAGTTGCTCTGTTGTTTGATTACGACGAGGATACACGAACGCTCTTCCCGTGCAGCCAATAGGTGTAATCCTTCATTCATCCAGAAGCAGCCACGAGAGCAACGGGAGCTTTCCCGCCAAAACTGTGTAGTCAAGTCAGTCAGGCACGCCTGTTTCCTCACCAGTTGCTTCTGAAATTCTCTCTCCATCTCTCCCCTCACAGCTCGCTTTCGGTAATCCTCAGAAGTTCTCAAAAGCGTGCATACATGATAGCATCCTTCATTCGGGCATCGTTGTCTGGTCTGTTTAGTCTAGTCCGTTCGTAGATCCTCTTTGGAAGCGTCATTTGCGTGGCACGCGGAATATAAGGCCATCGCGATCGCGATCCCCATGGACCTCATTCGTTGCAGCACCGTCCACACTCCACCCTTGTGCCTGTCGCCAGCATCGTCACTGCCTGGACGCCGGCAAAATGGCGGCTCTCTCGCGGATCCCTTTCAGAGCAGATGCCGGATAATTTCGCCGCAAGCCGCGTTCTCCCGCCTCTCTTCCCCCTGCGCATCGCTCCAATGCCGCGCTCATATCTCATTTTCGCGATTGCCAATGCATCGGTTGACACGTCAACATCAGCCAAGTCGATTCCGACGAGCCCGGCGAGCCTCCGTGATGGCTGCCGACCAACGCGATAGCGACTTCTCCGTTAAGCCGAGTAAGGTGCTTCCTGCTGGCATTCCGTTCACGTGACGTCGCTCCGCTCCCCTCAATCCCGGACACCACTCTCCGTGCGCTGGATTCTGGCCTCCCTCCACACATTTCTCACTCCGACCAGCTGCGAGTCAATGCATCGCTCTCACACATGCGACCATGCCCTTGTTACCCCCGCCTTGCCACATGCGCACACGCAGGCAGCAGAGACGGTGCTGACGTCAGCAGCGAGGCGGGGATTGTGATGGAGCTGCCTTGCTTGCCCTTCAACCCCGCCGAGGTGAGTCAATGGGGTCAACAGGCGAGTCAACGGGGTCAACAGGCGAGTCAACGGGGTCAACAGTAGAGTCAACGGGGTCAACAGCAGAGTCAACGGGGTTGGCGAATCAAGGGAATCATCAGATTAGTCAAGAGGGTCAACGGGCTTGGCAACGGGGTCAAACAGAGAGGCAAGGGGGTTATAAGGCGAATCAAGCCACGCACCTACAGAGCTTCACCATCCACCCACATGGTCCCCTCCGCGTGTGTCCCCTCCGCGTGTGTCCCCTCCCCTCCGCGCGTGTCCCCTCCGCGTGTGTCCCCTCCGCGCGTGTCCCCTCCGCGTGTGTCCCCTCCGCGCGTGTCCCCTCCGCGTGTGTCCCCTCCGCGCGTGTCCCCTCCGCGCGTGTCCCCTCCGCGCGTGTCCCCTCCGCGTTTGTCCCCTCCGCGTGTGTCCCCTCCGCGTGTGTCCCCTCCGCGTGTGTCCCCTCCGCGTGTGTCCCCTCCGCGTGTGTCCCCTTCTCGTTTGTCCCCTTCCCCTGCGTGTGTGTGCGTGCATGGCGGCAGGTGTTCCTGCCCGGGTCGTCCAAGACACTGCATCTGTACGAGGCGCGCTACCTCGCGCTGCTGGAGGAGGTGCGTTGCACCTGCCGAGGGGCACTAGGTGATATATGAGGCGCCTAGAAAATCACCTCAATGCATCTGCCGGGGGGCACTGCGCTGGGTGCATTGGGGAGGGCTTTACGGGGGCCACTGGGGAGGGCCATGGGAGAGTCATGCGTGTAACGGGGGTGGGCTAGTGAGCGGCGCTTTTAAGAGCTCCTCGTACCCAACGACAACTCCCAACGACAGCTCGTACCAGAGCCTTTTACCAAACTGACGTATTGCATCATGTTGCCAGTCATTGGCTGAACCGTATTGTATCACATGCATTGCATACCCATGCACCCCTCGCACCCCATGCACCCCATGCACCCCATGCACCCCATGCACCCCATGCACACCCTCCCACAGGTGCTGACACGCAGCAACGGCCTGTTGGGGCACGTGGTGTTGGAGCCCATGCGGTCAGAGGACGGCCAGGGCATGACCTTCGTCGCCTCCTACGGCTGCCTCTCCTACGTTGAAAGCGTGCGCTCTCCCTTCCTGCCTCCCTCCTCTGCCACCCGCTTCCTGCTTCCCACCTCCTACTACCTGCCTCTTGCTTCCGCCTACTCTGCTCCCTCCCGCTCAGTGACCCACACAACCGCCCTCTTCTAACGATGCCATTCTTCCTTCCTATGCTGCTTTGTCCCCGCCCTGTCCCCTCACCCTCCCTGCAGGTGCGCAAGCTGCAGGTGGGGGCGCTGGTGGCGGTGAGGGGAGTGGGGCGCATTCGCCTGCAGCAGCTCACGCAAGTGGAGCCCTTCCTGCGCGGCCAGGTCGTTATTGTCACTGACGACCAGCTAGAGGGAGCAGGGGCAGGTGGCACACGTGAGGAGGTGAAGAAGGCCGTGGAGGAGTTGAGAGCGGTGCTTAGGGACGTGCAGGAGCTGCAGATAAAGATCAAGGTAGGGCGCATGGCAGGGTGGATGCACGAGGAGGATCGAGTTCTCTTTGACACCAGATTGGGGTTCACGGACAAGGCATGCACAGTGATGAAGCACTGCATAACCTCGCCCTCCATCTCTCCCTTCCACCCCTCCACCCCTCCACCCCTCCACCCCTCCACCCCTCCATCCCTCCCCCCTGCGTGCAGACCACCACAGACGTGCCCCTACAGACGCCGCTGGAGAGGGCTCTTCGCTGGGTGGACACCGTCACTGCCGCCTCTGCTGCTGCCGCTAGTGCTACTGCGCCACCAGCAGCACCGACAGCACCCGGCGCCCCTGCCACCGCCGCCACCGCGGCAGCCCAACAGCCCACTGCCGCGTCGACTCAGACAGTTGCTGATGCTCTGCGCACAGGCGCAGGCACAATGGTAGGTGCAGATGCAGGCGATGCAAAGGGCAGCAGCAGTGGCAGCGGAAGCACAGCGGCATCGCCATCAGCATCGCCATCAGCATGGTCCATTCTGCCGGATGACAATGGCGTGGAGCCGGATCAGTTGCCGCCCGAACAGCTGGAGTCTGCTGCCCGGTTTCTGGGCTTCCAGGGGCTGCCGACGCCGGCCATCCAGAGCACGGTGGCCGTTGATCCCGCCTCTGTGCCCCTGGACCCTGACTTTGGCAAGGCTGCTCGCAGCAGCAGCAGCAGAAGCAACAGCAGCAGCAGCAGCAGCAGCAGTGACAGTAGCAGCAGCAGTGAGGGTGGGGGCGAGAGTGAGAAGGCAGGTGGCGGTGGGGAGGGCAGGGAGAGCAGGGGGACGTTGGAGGGTGCTGGTTCGGTGAAAGCTCCCGAGGTGCCTCCGTACCGGGCGTACCTGCCATCGTATGAGGAGCTCGTCACCTTTGCTGCTCTGCAACCAGTCGCAGGTAACACCCGCCTGCCATGCCATACCATACCATACCATACCATACCATACCATACCATACCATACCATACCATACCATACCATACCATGCCATGCCATGCCATGCCATGCCATGCCATGCCATGCCATGCCATGCCATGCCATACCATACCATACCATACCATACCATACCATACCATACCATACCATACCATACCATGCCATGCCATGCCATGCAATGCCATGCCATGCCATGCCATGCTGTGCCGTGCCACACCATGCCATACCGGTCCTTCCTGTCTTGTATGCTCCACCTCTCACACCAACCACGGATGCTAACATGCATGCCCCCCAGTCCCTGTGAATGCCTGTTGCTGTCCTACTGGAGCCCTCATTCCTTGCTGCAACCCCTCCCCCACCATCACACCCCCTCCCCCTGCAGGAGCGTCAGCAGCGGAGCTGCATGGGCTGCTGCAGAAGCGACTGGCAGCCATGGAAGAGACAGACACCATCAAGCGGGCGGCACTGGCTCGGCAGTATGCGGAACAGAGCCGGGCGGCACTGGCTGCCAAGGTGGCACTGCAGAGCCTACAGCTGTGAAAGGCACGTTGCTGAGTTGGTGCTGGTGTTGAGGACGGGGCAAGGAATGCTACCGAGCAACATATATAGTGATGTTGTGAACTGAAATAGTGGTCAATTAGAAGTCGCTTCTCACTGCAAAGGTTGGATGCACATGCATTACCATGGAGTGTTGGGGCATGTGAGCATGTTACAGTAATGTCCTATCAGAGTAAATATCGTGCAGTGCACGTAGGTTCTTCATTCCTCATGTAATATAGCACAAGAAATGGAAGAATCACACCCAGAATCTCTTGCAACCACTATTGGCATCTAGCTGCATAAGCAAACCGCCAAGCGCCTTGTCTAGTCACCAGGTTCATGAAGTAACAACGCTCTAATGGCAGTTGGTACGAGCAACCGCCAAGATCCTAATCCCAAAGCAACCAAGCCATTAATTGACTTCTCCTGCGAGTAATAGCGCCGCAACCGATGAAACTGTGTAGGCTGCATCTCCGTGGTGTTGTATCGGAGCCCTCGGCTCCACCACAGCCAGCCAAGGCATGGCTCCTCTTGCAACTCAACTCGACAAAAGTAACAGCGCTTTATTCCAGTTCTCCCTGGCCCCCCAACATTCACGTACGGGCCCTGCAACATCCATGTCCACGTCACACCTGCTTCTGATACCGCCGGAACAGCGGCCCGGCTCTGTCGGTGGCCTTGGGGACGTCCTTAGCGGGGACGGCATTAAAGACGTAGGGCGGCTCGAAGACATTGCTGCCGGACTCGGTAAAGAAGGCGCCGTTCTCGAAGTGGTCTCCGATGGACTGCCACGGCCAGTTCTGCCAGCCCGCACTCGACACCTTGATCTTGGTCCACGACTTGTCGCTAATCTGCTTCGCCTCCCACCCGTGCGTGTCCTGCCGCTTCGTCACCTCCTTCACATCCCCCGCGACGAAATAGTTCGCCTCGCTGCGGAAGCGTGCGTTAGCGGAGCCGCCGATGGCGTAGATACCCCAGCCGTTCGGATAGTAGTTGTTCACCACGTGGAACTGCCCGTGCCGGCCGCTGTTGGCGGAAGAGGGAAAAGAAAAAGGACCAGTTAAGAAGACCCACTCACCACGTCTTGCCGTGTCGGTAAATGTATGCTGAAGCAACGAGAAAAAAAAAAAGAAACGAAGAGAAAAGGGTGTTTAGCGCGTGGGACGGGCACTTACCGCGGCATGCGCTGGTTGCAGTTGGGTCCAAACACGTTGAGCCCGACCGTGACGCGCATGTTAGCGTCTTCCGTCGCCGAGTCGTCGTTGCTCATGAGAATCACCTCGTCCTGGTTCACGAAATAGTTGTTGGTAACCGCCACGCTCGTCGAGCCGACAACGATGTTGACCTGCGTGTCGAGCGCCTTTTCGAAGCCGCAGTGGTCGATCCAAACCTTGGTAGACCCCCAGACCTCCACCGCGTTTCCGTCGCGCCAATCCTTCACCTCCACGCCCCTCGCAGACCGCACCTTGATCGTGCCGCTGCAGGGAGCGCGTGCGGGAACGGGTGGGAAAGCGGGAGGTGAGTGCGCGGGAGTTCGGAACTGCAACGGGGTGGGTGCTGGCAGCATAGCGCAAGGTTCACCGAAGCGGAGAGGTGACAGAATGTGAGGTGCTTGCTGCGAGTGAACTACTATCGCGTACTTAGACTTGCGAGCGCGTACCTGCGCATGGTGCAGTTGCGGAAGATGACAGACTCGATGATGACGTTGTTGGCCCGCTCCACGCGGACGCACGGGCCGTTCTCAATGACGACGGCGCGGCCGCGCGCGTCGATGGTCTTATCGCTGGCGACCATCATCTCCGCCTTGAGCTTGTCGAACACCATGTCGCGCTCAAACACGATCCACAGCGGCTCCTCCTGCGCGCACGGCCGCGGGAAAATGAAGCGTGAGGGGGAGAGAAAAAGATGGGAGTTAGAGGAAAGGACGGGAAAGGAGAGCGTCGAGTAGAGAAACGGTAGTCGGGCAATCGACGCTGCACTGCTGACGGCCAAGCATCAGATGGGAGAAAGGTGTCGCACGGCGTCGCATGGCGTCGCACCTGGATGATGGCGTGTCGCAGCATGCCCTCCTTTGGGCTCACAGGGTCGTCCGCCTCCGTCGTCACGATGTACAGCTTTCCGCCCTTTCCGCCCGTCGTGCCCTTGGCGAAACCCGGCGCGCAATTGCCGAGCTCCTGGCGGTTGGTCTTCCAGTCCAAGGACCACCAGCACTTGTCCACGGGATTCGTCGTCCACACGCCCGACTTGCGCTTTTCCGCCCCTGCCGCTGCCGTCACACCCAAGCGGCACTTCTTGCAGTTTCGAGGCTTTCCGCTCCCGCTGCTAGACTTTCCGCTGCTCTTCCCGCTCTTGCTGCTCTCATCGCTCTTGACGCTCTTGCTGCTTTTGCTCTTCTTGTCGCTCTTGTCGCTTTTGCTGCTCTTGTCGCTCTTGTCGCTTTTGCTGCTCTTGTCGCTTTTGCTGCTCTTGTCGCTCTTGCTGCTCTTGGACGACCTGCCAGGTTGAAAGTATATGAATGTGACCAAAAATCTTGCGTACGGCAAATACGAGCCAAAAACTGAGGAAGAACGGGGTGTGATGGGGTTTGACACGAAGATGGGCGAGCGAAACTCACTTCAGCTTTCGACGGGCGATCAGGTCCGCAGATGCAACAGCGATTCTTTCCTCGTAATACCGTGGATCCTCCGACGCAAGTCGTACTTCTGATGTGAGGGTCTCAATTTCGCGTTCGCCGCCAACCACTGTAGCGGAGACGCATGCGAGAATGGCGGTGGCAAACAGAGCGACAGATAGTCGAGCCATGGAGTAAGACATGGTCCGATGAGCCAATGGAGAGTAGAGATAACTAAGCTCAGAGAAAGGTGGCAATGGATGACGAGGGAAGCAACTGCTGATCGCTCCAAGCTAGCATGCCAACTGCTCAGCTTAGCTCGGAGAACTACGCCTGACAAGAAATGGACACAATGGTGAATTTGAATGGGGGGGCTGAATTTGGGGCTGGAAGGGCCGAGCAGCGCGTTAGGGGCACAGCAGCGCCCTAGCGCTTCGGTTAGGACGGCATCAATGACTCTGATTGGTTGATTCTATGTTCTCGTCGCGCCTCCAGGCAATCGACTCACGACTGGGCAGCTCGTGAAAGTGCCACCGTGGGCAAATGGACATTTGCGCCTCGAAACGAACCCAAACGCAGGCGAGCCCCTATCTTGAAAGGCTTCGCGAGTTCTCATTGGCTAAAGAAGCCCCTATTTCCTCGCGCTATTGGAACCCAAACGCGATGCCATGTTAGCTTGGCTTGGGCGAATCGACCATCTTCGTCAGTATCACGCTCGTATTAGGGTCGGGATTCGGTTTGTGGTGATTGCAGTTGAGCCTCGAAACGCTGACATGAGTCACAACACCAATACAATCACAGTGCGTCAAGGGAAGGGTGTTATGCCGAACCCTCGGACCCGGTATTGGCTTCGTCAACTTACACACTTTCAAAGTTGTGCAGAAAAAGCACACTTTTATTGGAGTCAATCTGTTCATATCACCTAGTAATCTGATTTTCCTTCAACACCTTATCTGGCGTATCTCCATCCACCTTAAAGTTATTAATGTAAACTAAAAACGTGGGCACATAACACCAAAAGTATCCTGAGTGTTTCCTCAGGCCAGAATTGTGAGGGTGCCATCCTCGTTTGATAGCACTAGCTCACAGTGCTGCTGGTCCCCATTCACATGCTTTACCTCATTCCCCTCATGGCCATGCTCAAAACCGCTTCTACCACCATCAGCCTCCTCTGCTGCGTGCTTTGCATGCCCCGCAGCAGCCTCCCTTGCAGTGACCACGAATTTCACATCACTGGAGGAGCCTCGCGCCACAGTGATTCTCAAGGCCATGCTGCCTGCTGCTTCTTCGTCGTGTTGCCGTTGTTGCCGCCCTTGTGCCGGCCACTCATAAAGCGACTCCTCGGCGAAGGCATCCAGGCCTGCAGTTGATGGCATGGGGTGGATGGAACGAAAGTGGTGCAGCGCGGTGAAGCAGAGTGTTTGGCCAACGGATTGAGAAATAGAAGAGAGTTCACCGACAAGAAGCACAGTGGGAGGGTGATAGTAACGCAGAGCGGAGGGGCAGAGGGGGCCGCGCAGTGAAGGGGCAAGAAGGTTGGGGCAAGAAGGTTGGGTGCAGCTGGAAGGACAAGCAGCCTATGTGAGCTCACCGTGCTGCATGTAGCCCTCATCGCCATCTATGCTGACCAGCACGTCCGCCAGCTTCAGCCCCGATGGCAGCTTGCCACCTGTCCCATCGCCGTCGCCCTCACTGCTGCTCTCGAGTGCAAAGAGCGTGCGTGCCGCCCGGTTGGCGCACGTGAGCTTGCCGTCCGCTGACACCGCCACCATTGCATGCTGCGTTGCCTGGTAGGTTGTTGCACGGGCGAGGGTGGGGGGTAGGGGGAACGGGGAAAAGAAGGGGATTAAAATTGAGTGGCTGATGCTGCAAGGATATGGAAAGCGCGTGGAACAGGTTGTAGGGGAATGGGGATATCAAAGCTTTGGCTAGAAACGAGCTGACCACAGTAGGGATAATCCTCCTCCCATCCCACCCACCCTCCTCCCTCCACCTTCCCCCACCCCTCCCCCCCATGCGCGCACAGCGCATCCGAGGAGCCCTCACCTCGAGCATGTCGTTGAGTCGCTCCTCCGCCTCCCACTTCTTGCGCCGCTGCTGCACGCCCACCACCACCTGCGCCACCGTCTTAGTCACGGGCTGGATGCTCATCAGCAGCCCCTCGTTATAGCCCCCCTCGCGGTTCGACACCGCGTAAATGCCCACCAGATCCGGCCCGGAAAACAAGGGCACGCCCAGGAAGCTCCGCATCACTGGGTGCCCGGGCGGCACGCCTTGTCCCGACGCGCGCGGATCGTTGGGCACGTCGTTGCTGATAACAACATCAGCGGACGTCACGACGCGGCCGAAGATGGTCTTGAGATTGCCGAACACGAGCCCTTTCGGCGCGTTCTCCGCGTACCACGCGCGCAGCTCGCGGTTCCACGCGAGGTTGGTGATGGAGTGCGTCTTGAGGTACAGCGACCCATCGGCGCGCTTCAGCGCGCTCGCGATGAAGCCCGACTCGGACTGCGTCAGCTCGAGCAGCTGCGAGAGCAGGTAATCGGCGACCTGCGAGCCGTTGGGAGTGAGGTCGCGCGAGAAGATTTCATGCGTCTTGGTGATCACCGTCAGCAGTTTGCGATTCATCGCGTCCACCTGCACGCCGCTCGCGCTCATCCCCATGCTGCGGCTCCCGCTCGCCCCGGCTGCGCTTACCGAGCCCGCCGTCGCGGATCGCACTGGGAGAGACGCGTCGGCGCTGCGGCGTGTCGGCATGGCGCCGAACGGCATCGTTCGCGCGACTGCCGCCGGGGAGGGAGGCTCGGTACCGCGGCTGGCGTCTTTTGTCTCGTAGCTGCTGTAGCGCGCGGAGTGGCCGAGGAACGGACACGCGGGGAGCTCCTCCGACGCGTCGGCTCGGCTGGGCAAGATCATGCTGCCAGCCGGCAAGCCGCGGGAAGTGACGGCTTGCTGGTTCGCCGGCGGCGGTGGCATGAGATGCGAGAAAGGCGTGCGAGGGCAACCGGAGGGGCTCGGAAGCATGAACGTGGAAGGCGCTTGAGCGCTCGCTGCGCTCTTGTTGCCGCTGTTGTTGAAACTGCTGTAGCTGCCGTATCGCGTCGCGGCGCTGACGGTGTAGTCGTCGTCGGAAGTCGACGCGGAGCCAGTGGAGGTGCGGCTCGCCAGCGTGGCGGAATCATCGACGAATGTGGTGTCATCAGATGACCCTGATGACGTGGTGTGAAACAGATTGCGCTGCGAAGGTGACGCAGGGATTTCCACTTTCGGCACGCCTGCCGGGGGAGCGGCAGGGCTTGAGAACTGCTCCAGACCGGACCCCGAGCCTTTCGCCGAGCCTGGTTTCGTTGTCGGATTCACCCCTGGCGTCGACGCGGCAGTTGTCGTTTTAAGGCTTTGGATGAGATGGATGGCGCCGTGTGTTGCGGCGGCCATGGAATCGGACTGCTTCGGGCAGTTCAGGCACCTTGTCGCGCCGGCTTCCACAGCGCGCACCACAAGCAGCCACTCCTCTCGGCTCCACTGCGCCGCCACCTTAAGCGGCGCCGCCACCAGATCTGATTCCGCCGTCATTGGCGCGATTGCGGTTGCCCGAGCTGCTGTCGTCAATCCAGGCGTGTGGGGCGGCTGCATGGCGGACGTGCCGTGGGGGGTGATGGGTGCGGAGGGGCTTGGCGCGAGCGGGGGGATTGTTAGCGGCGGAGGGTAGGCGGAAGGATGTTTTCTCATCCCAACAGGTTCCGGCGGGACGGCGGAAGAATTTTGACTGGTGGCGCTCGATCTTCCGGAAGCGGCTTCAGTGTTGGCGCTGAGCGGGGGGGTTAGTGTGGCGGAAGCCGCCGGCGGAAGACTGGTTCGGGGGGCGGCGCTTGACAGCGACATCGTCGGTGGATCGAGAAGGCGCACGGTGCTCTGCGGCAATCCCTTGCGCATCTCGAGGCGGGCGCGCATTGCGACGGCGGCGACGTGGTCCTGCACGAGCGGGCTGCTGGAGACGCCTGCGAGCTGCCGCTGGCTCTTCCCGCCGAATTGACTCACGCGAATCGACGGCTGAAAGTCAATCGACGGCGGCATGGGCGGCTTCTCTTCCTTGACCTGCACGGGATTCGTGTTGAAAATGGCGAACCAGGGTCGGCCGAAACTGGGCGCCATGGCGGAGTGCGCGAATAACGGCGAATGACTGGTAATCGACGCGGACAGCCGACGCGAGTGGAAAGGAGAGGACGCGGCTTGGCAGGAGCCAGTCACACTGCTCCTTGGTGTGCTGGGAGCACACAGAGGGGAGGGACGACGAGGGAATCGAATGGAGTGGATAGTGGCGAGGCGAGGAAGAAAAGTAACCTGCTAATGGTGGAGGGGGGCTTGTACGCTGGACTGGATCAGTTTGGGGAAGCTTGTGATTGAGGCTGTGATGCGGTGCGGTTGCTTCACGTCACGACAGAGTTTGGATAGATCTTCAGAAAGATGAGAAGCGGTGGGGTACGATGGCAGAGAAAAACGGAAAGGGCAGCTGGACAGCCAACCAAGCACGCCATTCAGTCACCCTCACTCCCAACTGGATGGCGGATTTCTGTGAGGGGATGGGGGGATGAAGGCGTGCGTGCGATGAATGGCGGGGATGCGGCTAGGGGGGAAACTGGCAGGGTAGGAATGGCAGGCAAGGGTGCGGTGCGGCAGGCAGCGCTTGAAAATGTACGATGAATGAATATCTGCTTTGCTCTCGGGTACAGTAAAGCGAGGAACAAGGCAAACCACGGCATTTCTTTTGAACCAGCACCCATGAAAACTCTATCAAACAAATTCTGTTCTGTAGGAGGGGTCTGTCCAAACAGAATTTGTTGCTGGGTGTGATGTGATCATGTCCCTGATCATGTTTGGCTCGACAGTTTTTTGTTTCACAGAGCAAGGGTGTTTTGGCCGAAAGGGACCCAAACTGCTCGCCAGCTGGCAGCATTCGCATCTGTACCACACGACAAAGAGACAAATTTGCTATCGTCCACGGTTGTCGAGAGGATTTCCCGTTCTTCCGTGATTGGTTGAAGCGGATCGTGTGAATTGCACATCATTAATAAAAATATCCACAACTTGCTGAATTCCATGGTTGATATCAGTCATACACGTGGACCACAACCAGAACCACTCGAAACTGCCCGAAATGATGAGCCCGTTTATTGGAAGCGTCTCGTTCTAAACAACCGTGTTAGAAGACGCAATGGCTCGGCTCATAGCGTGTAAGCTTGAAGCACATCCCACACCTTCACAAAGAGAAGTTAACATGGGAGAAAAATAAACACTTGAGGTTGGCTGTTGTGTAACAAGGTGAAGTGGTGAAAAGGACAAACTCACCTTTCTGACACCACTCGACAGACCCATTTTTTCAATTTCCGTCTCACTGCGCCAGCACCATTGCTGATGGACTGGTAGTAAGCAGGCATCCTCATTATTCTCCAGGCAACCAGCTAGCTTCCCTCTCGATCTGGCCACTGCGTTTCCTGTGTTGCACTCCCAGACTACCGGATCTCCTGCCTTCTCTCCTTCTACAATCACAATTTTCTCGATTAGCATATGCTGGTGTATGTGGGAGAAGACATGCAACGTCTCGCCCACATCCTGCTTCTCTATCACACGCCACTTGCTCCCTGCCACCTCATTCTTCCCCTCCTGCAGCGTTCTCCCCTCCGAGCTGAGCTGTCCAGACCCCTCTATAGTCACAAAGGGAAGCATTTGGTCCAGCAGCTGCTTGACAGCTCGCCTCCTTTGCACGTCTGATGGCTTCCCTGTGCCCGAGGCCACAACCAGAGAGGGGAACTCCCACAGCCCTGCCAGCAGTCCGGTAGGTGGCCGCTGCACCACAAGGAACTGACAAGGTTCCTCAATCCTAGATTGGTTGCTGCTGGTGCTGCTGTGTGCGCCCCTGCCTTTCCTGGCCGAGGCACCTGCTGATACCTCTGATGCTTGCGATGCTGCCGGTGCTGGCGCCCCCGCACCCCTCCTCTCCACGACACACACGGCCACCCACTCCTCCCTGGGTGGTGCCTTGGCCTTGCGCACAGGGAAGTCCGTCACTCTCACTGCCCCCTCGCCCTCTCTGCCCTCGCCCCCCTCCCCTCTGCGTGCCCCCTGCTGCTGCAGTGAGAGGGCGCGGCAGTGGGGCGAGAGGGGGCAGGCGGAGCAGGAGGGGGAGGAGGGGGAGCACACAAGGGAGCCCAGGTCCATCAGCGCCTGGGGGGGTGGGACAAGGACTGGACGCGTGAGTGGGTGAATGGGTGAGTGTGGGAGGGGTTAAGTGGGTGAGTGCAGGGCGAAGGAATGGGTTGTGACATACAGGGCAGTGTGAGCATGGTGAGGCACAGCTTGGGGTGAAATTGGAGCGACAGTGTGTAGTGGTAGATAGAGACTCCCGCCTCAACAGCATCCCACCCCACCCAACCCACCAAGTGCGCCCACCTGGTTGAAGTCCCCAGGGCGGGCGCGGTGCAGCAGTTGGGAGGCGAGGTGGGAGAAGAGCGAGGTGGCGGCGCTCTCATGCATGGGCAGCGGCACAGCTCTGAGGCGCGCCATGATGCGCATCACATTGCCATCCACCGCTGCCACTGGCTGGGGAGAGGGGGGGGGGGGGGGGGAAGAGAAAGGTGGATGCATGCAGACATGCGAGGGAGGAGAAGAGGGGGGTGGCGGCAGTGTTGTGCATGGGTAGTGGCACGGCTCTCAGGTGTGATATGATGCGCGTCACATTGCCATCCACCACTGCCACTGGCTGGGGAGAGGGGGGAGTGGGGAGGGACGAGTGGTTGCATGCTGGCACGTGAGGGAGGGGTGGGGAAGAGCAGAGCGGGTGTGAGGAGGGGATGCACGAGATGAGATGGTGGTGCAGATACGGGAGCTCACCCGCTGCCATTACTGTCCCTGACCCCACAACCTCCACCCGGCCACAGGCATGCTTGAACATGCTGTGCCCATGTGTCTCGCGGCTTTCATCACTGGGATGGGATCCAACAGCGCCCTTGGGACACAACACAACACAACACAATGTTAGCACTGCTGCACTCCCAAATGCCCCACAACCCTTTCCCTCCCTGCTTTCCCATCCCGCCCATCCCCCCCAGCCCTCTGCCCAATCCCCCCTGCCCCCTGACCGCTGGCAAGTCAGCAGACCTGGCGGAAGGCGATGGAGGCGACAGCAGCGGCGGTGTAGGGGCCGATGCCCGGCACGGCCTGCAGCTCCCTGGCTGTGCGCGGCATGCGCCCCCCGTGCCGCTGCTCTATGTGCCGCGCCCCCTGCCAGGGGCCCATGGGGAGCGTCCGGGGGACGAGTGGGAGAGGAGAGAGAGAGACGATGGGGGATGAGCTCACGGCTGCTGCTGCAGCTGCGATGCTGTTGCTGCTGTGTTGGAGGGCGACAGAGAGAACAGGAGGAGGAAGCGTGAGAGGGGCGAGAGACACAAGGAGTGTGGGGAAACGAAGGGGGAGTGCAGCGAGGGATGTGCAGGCGCTTGTAGCCCAGCGCCATGGCACGGAGGGAACAAACAGGATGGGTTCAGGGATGTGCGCGGCTATGCAGGGCAGTGCATGGCGCGTGTGACGTGATGCATGGGCAAGTGGGGAGGGAACCTGCAGCAGGTACTTGGCGCGGCGGTAGTAGCCCAGCCCGGCCCACATGCTGTTCACCTCCTGCTCGGATGGTGGGGAGAGGAGAGCGACGACAACGGATGAGCACACAGCAAGGGCGTGGGGCGCATGTGGCATGGCTGGCGGCATGAGGTGTGAGAGAGGCGCAGACAGCAGGCGACACCGTCAGACAGGACTGAGAACGAGGCGGATGGAGCGCGGGGGAAGGAAGCGCGGCAGGGGGGAGGGGGACGGACCTCGAGGGAGGCTGCAGCGAGGAGGGGGAGGGAGGGCCAGCGCGCCATCCAGCGGCGGAAGTAGGGCTCCACCACGCTCACGCGCGTCTGCTGCAGCATCACCTCGCTCACCCACACGCCGTACGCCCTCCGCTCCTCCCGCTCCTCCCGCTCCTCCCGCTCCTCCCGCTCCCCCCTTTCCTCCCCTTGCGCCTCCTGTGCCTCCCTGCCGTCGTTGCGCCCCTCCTCCATCTGCTCCGCTTTGTCGCTCCCTGCGGCCGCTCGCCACGGCAGCTCACGTTTATTCGCGTCGTACCATTCCATCAATGCGGATCGCGCCGCGACGATCTCCTCGTCGCTGAACCCGTACTTAATCTCCAACTCCTCCTTGGATGCCTTACTCCCGCTCCCCCTCTCTGCCTCCGCCTTTAATCTCTTCGCTGTCCCGCTCCTCCGGGACGCGGTACCCGCGGCTGATCTCCGCCGTCGCGTCGCTGCCTTGTCCTTCACGCCCTCCTCGCACTCGTCAGACTCCCCCCCCTCGCTACTCGCCTGCTCCGACTCTTCCTCCGCCTCCGGCTCCCCACCCTCCCTGTCACGTGTTTCTCCCATGACGCCACGTGGCACCTCTTCCCCGAGATCCTCGATGTCGCTAATCGGAGTCAGTGGCCGGGCGGAGCTCCCGCGTGCGCTGCTGGAGGCGCTGCGAGCGGAGCAAGTTGGCTGTGGCATCGACGAGCGCGATTTACGGGAAGCGGGAGGCAATGTGAGACGAAATGCATCGAGTGAAGCGCGCAGAACGAGTGATGTGTCCGTGTTGGTGGCTGGATGCGTGGCAACAGGCTGTTTTTGCGACGGGATGCATGGTGGTTCCGGGGATTCAGGCGAGGCTCGGCGAAGGGACGATCGCGTCTGAACTGGCATGAAGGCGACTGAGGGCAACCAATGCGAGGTTAGGGCGACGTCGCGTGGCAATAAGCTTAGCGGAGACGAGAGCATTCGTCGAATACCTATGAGACGGTGATGAGACCAGAGAAATTAGATCTTATTCTGACAAAATGTTGGTGCTTTGCGCAGGGGACGATTGGTTGGTATGTTTGGCCTTGAGAATGCCTGTTCGTCTTTTGAGATGTAGGGTCTGTGGTAACGTTGAAGCATTTCCGCCATTTCGAATCATATTTTTATGAGCCTTGTGCTTTCGCTAAGTGATTTCGCAAACTTATCGAAGTCGGTTTCGCTATCCCCAACCTTCTGCATTCGCGTACCACCAGTGGATGAGCAGGTGCTTGTGCGCCACGTCACAAGCCACCAAACCCATACACAAGATGCCCAACCCCTGCACGCGAAATTGCCTCGCACGTTCCAGAAACCTTGCACACGAAGGTTTTTTCCCGGGCAGTTGCACCCACGTTACAAGCACGTCAACCAATACGAACCACAGAAACAGAAGAGACCGAAGTCAAACAGTCAACGGTGAGTTACAAAATTTTGCTATAAGCCCTTTTTGCCCGACGCGAATTGACGAAACCTCCACGAAATGCATGAATCACTTAAGCGCCCCCTTCACAAGGCAACCTTGGGTTAGTCAAACGGACATCGTGTGTACCAGCCCCACAAGGCTTCTGGCCGCACCACGCTGTCGACCTCGGATCGCCCACGTCACTTCCTGCTCTCTCTGTCTGCCCCACCACCGCCATCCCCTTCCGCTACATGCACCAAATCGCAAATGCTCCACCAATCCGAAGCATTCGCTGCTTCCTTCGTGTCCGCTCCCTGGCGAAGAGGCGCTGAAGGTCCAATCAAGATTCAGGGAGCTGTGCCCGGCCTGCCCGAACCTGCTCAAAGGAACCTCCAGTCCAGCTCTTCCCGCGCGCCTCAGTTGCAAGAGGGACCACTGGGAAGAACATTTATAGAGAAGAGGAGAGCACGCGCTGTGCACCGTGCACGGAGCACGCACCACCATTTACATCAAGCATTTGCTTCTAGCACGCGATTAGGAGGAAACCTTTTCCGCAGGCCATAAGGTCCTTATCGTCCAGTCGAACTGAGTTTTGCTGCCGCATTTCACTCGAGTGGCTTTTCCTCGCGGCCCCTGACGTAGCAGTAGAGATTATTACGAGGGAAGTACTCGTTTATTCGCCAGGCGTATCTTGAACCGGGTGACAGGAAAGGCGGTCCTTTTCTTGGCTTTGGCGCTGCAGAAGAGTACTAACCTTAGCGAAGCTGGGACGATTCGGGTCATGGCTGTCACCAGCGCTGTTGCCCGGCCGGTTCTTGCATCGGCGCTGAGCTCCTGTCGTAGCGCTGATTCGAAACGAGCAAGTGTACACCATAGCTTAGTAACGGACAACCCCGTAACGGGTTCCTTTGCATCGCATAGGCAAAGACACTCGATTTCCGCGAGGCCACGACAACGTGCTTGTTTAGGCCGCGATTCGAGCTCTCGATCTCCTTACCCACAATTCCGTGCCAGTTTAAGACCATGGCGGCTTGCCTTTCAAGCCGCTGCCGAAGGAAATGGAGCCGCGTCGGTAGTCGTGGCGAAGGAAGAGGAGTGCGAGGGGGAGGCGGAGGACGGGTACTGTAGTGCGCAGGAGTTTAGCAGCGAAGAGAAAGAGCCCGCGGAGGAAAATTTGCGCGATTCGCGCGCAGAGGAGCCGCGGAAAGAACAGCAGGCGGCGTCGCCAGTGATTACGTGGCAGCTCGTGGTTGGCCTGGTGCTGCGGCACAAACTGCGCCTTGTCGGACTGGCCGTGGGTCTCATCGCGGGGACGACGTGCAACGTCGTGCTGCCGCGCATCAACGGTAACTTCGTGCAGGCGCTCGTGTCGCCCGTGCCTGTGCCGCTGGCGCAGCTGCTGCTACCGATCGCGTCGATCTACGTGTTGGAGCTGGCGGCGACGCTGCTGTTCGTGTCGTCGCTGTCCGCCGTGTGGGAGGCCGTAATGGCCGCCGTCCGTGTCCGCGTCTTCCGCCGCCTGCTGCTGCAGAAGGTACACTACAAATCTAAACAGCTTAAAGTGCGCCGCGCTCACCAAGGGCGCAGTCGCCACGAAAACATCTCCAGAAAACGGAAAGTTGAAAGCTTCTATCCTTCTTTCATTGTCGCGTCATTCTCATCAATCCCTCCTGCCACATCCCCTCCGCTCCCCTCCCCCCCCCTTCAATCCTCCCCGCGCGCCGCGCGGTGGCGCAGGTGGCGTTTTACGACGCGCACAAGGTGGCGGCGCTGAGCGGCGTGCTGTCGTCGGAGCTGGCGTTCATGGACAAGGCCGTCACCGACAACGTCACGCGCGACCGTGGCCTGCGCTCCATTTGCGAGGTGAGAAGAGCGCGGGTAAAGAGGAACGCGCAGAGAAACTAGAGCGCAGCGGAAGCGAGAGCGCAGAGAGATGCGCAGAAAGCGAGCGATGGCTCCCCCAGCTCAGTCACTGCCATCTCTCACCACACGCGCACCCCCATGCTTCCCCTCTCGTCTCTGCCACGCGCCAACATCAGTACCCCCACGTCCCATACGCGACACCTGGCAGGTGGGGTCGACGCTGGTGATCCTATTCTTCATCGCGCCGGACCTGGCGCCGGTGTTCTCGCTGCTAGCCGTGGGCATCTCGCTGATCGCGGGCATCTACAAGCGCGGCACGCTGCCCGTCTTCGTGCGCAGCAGCGCCACCCAGGCGCGCATCACCGACTCCGCCGCTGAGACCTTCCAAGCCATCCGCACCGTGAGCGCCGTGACCCACTTGCTCGCTGCTGCCAGTTTCTCGAGGCAATGATTGAGGTGCCGCATGGCATGGCATGGCATGTATAGCAGCAGATGGGTTTCAATCAGGTGCTAGCTGACACAACCCAGCACGTGCATTACATCCATCGGCTTATCCATGCCAACTCCTACCCTTCCCTCCCCTCTCTATTACCCCCGGCCCCCCACTCCTCCCCCTTCCAACCCCCCAAAACCCCTCGCTCTTCTCTTTTCTTTCTCCCCCAGGTGCGGTCGTTTGGAGGCGAGGCGCGGCAGCTGGCGCGGTTTGCAGGCCACGTGGCGGAGGCGCGGGAGACGGGGACGCGGCTGAGCGTGCTCAAGTCGACCAATGAGGCGCTGACACGTGGCTGCGTATACATCTCCCTCATGTGTGTCTACATCCTGGGCGGCCACAAAGTCCAAATGGTGCGCGCCACTCAGAGCAAAGGGGAGAAAGGGGGAAGGGGGACGGGGGAGAGGGAGGGGAGGTTCATGTTATGGGTGCTGAGTGAAGAGAGGGGTTTGGGGATTGGGAAGGTGCAAACAGTGGGGGACGAGGGACGGAGGGAGGGTGCGTTGTGTGTGGAGCAGCATTGTGCGAGTGAGGGCGAGGCGAAGCGTGTGTGCTGGTCGTTGCTCTGTAGCACCGCACTTCACCACTCTATCCATTCCCGTCGAATCATACCACATCATCCCTTCTTCCTATGCCCCATCCCATGCACCACCTTCAGTGCCATGCCATGCATCCATGCCATGCCATGCACCCATGCCATCCCATGCAACCCAACCCACCCATCACATGCATCCCTTCCCATGCCATGCACCCCATACCATCCCATGCCATGCACCCCATACCATCCCATGCCATGCACCCCATACCATCCCATGCCATGCACCCCATACCTCATGCCACAGGGCGTGATGCCAGCGGGCACGGTACTGGCGTTCGTCGGCTACACCTTCCTCCTCACCTTCGCAGTAAGCCCCTCCCCTGCCCTCCCCTCCACTCCGCTCCCCTCCCCCTCGCTTCCCTTTCCTCCCTTCCGCTCCTCTCACCGCCCCTGCGTCCTCCCCGTGCATCCCATCTGTGTGTGCGCCTCAACCTCTTCCCACCGTGTCGTCAGCAAGGCACTGCCTGCCTGCACTGCCTGCCCGCACTGCCTGCCCGCACTGCTCCCTGCAACGCCTCCTCTCTGCGTGAATGTCCGCCTGTGTGCTCCACTGCTTGCCTCTCCTTCATGCCGCTCTTCCCCCCTATGGACCCTCATCCATGCCCGTATGTCTGCACCCATGCCATGCCATGCCATGCCATGCCATGGCACCATGCATGGCAGCATCCTCCGGTGCCTCCCTCTCCACTCACTCCATGCAGTGTCAGGCGCTGCAGAACACACTACCGGCCATTCTGCCCGTTACTCACCATGCCGGTAGTGTGCATGCCTGCATGCGTCTGCTTGCACCACACCACCATGCCATCATCCCCTCTTCCTCCCACCCCCTTCCCGCGCTGCAGATCCAGACCTGGTGAGGAGAACACCATGGCGGACGTGCACAACGCCCTTGCTGCAACATGCGGCCTTGCCTTTCCACCATGCACGCCTAAACTCACCCATCTCCTTCCCCCCTCCCCCTCCTCCCCCCCCCCCTGGTCATTACAGATCCAGGGGCTGGTGAACACCATGGCGGACATACAGAACGCCCTCTCGGCAGTGGCGCGCATCAACGCCCTCCTCTCCGCCTCGCCCCCCGAACCTAACCTCTCCATCCCCGAACCGCTCCCAGACCTCTCCGTGCCGCTCCCTGCCTCCACACCTTGCCCAGAGCCGGCTGTCGTGGGGGTGGTGGGGAAAGCAGAGGAAAGGGAGGGGCTGAAGGCGGTGCAGAGAGGGTATGGTGCGGTGGTGGGGGGTGAGAGGGGGTTGTCAGCGTGTGAGCTGGCGTGGACGGGTGACATTGAGTTCAGAGGTATGTCATGCGGGCTGTGCTGTGCATGACACTATCACCTTCACCTGATCATCATCCTTCCACACCTTCCTGCACGCACTCCCATCGCCGCTTCTCTAACCCCGTTCCCCTTCCTTTTTCCCCTCTTCCCACCCCCCGTGTCCTCCCATTCCTGTGTTTCCTTTCCCCTCCCCCTTTCCCTTCTCCCCATCCACCCTCCCCCCTCCCCCCTTCCTCCCAAATTTTCCCCCTTTCCCCTGCCGTGGTCTGCAGATGTGCACTTTGCATATCCGCAAAGGGCCGCAGTGGAGGTAATAAAGGGCATCAATCTCGTGCTGCCACGTGGCACTGTCACAGCACTTGTGGGCGGCAGCGGTGCGGGCAAGTCCACCGTCGTGCAGCTGCTCTCCAGGTTCTATGAGGTACGGTGCGGTGTGATGCGGTTCCATGGGCCACGGTTCTTCATGCACATGAACAGATGGCCATAGCTTTGGTGCTGTTCTGCATTATGTACAAAGAAAGACCCATTCTGTTCCCTTGCATTGCCTCCCCTCTCCACACGCACTCTCATCCCTCGTCTGCTCACCGCCCCTGCATGTGTGTGTGCACGGCGGGTCCATCAGCCGGTGGCAGGAACGGTGTCACTGGCGGGCGTGGACATAGCATCGTTCGACCGCACGCAGTGGACACGCGCTGTCTCCCTCGTCAGCCAGGAGCCCGTGCTCTTTGCCATGTCCGTGCGCGACAACATTGCCTATGGCCTCCCTGATGCTGACGTGGCAGACGCTGACGTCATCAGGGCTGCCAAGGCTGCCAACGCGCATGAGTTCATCATGAAGCTGCCCCAGGTGCGCCATGCTCTTGCCATACCATGCGTGTCCATGCCATGCTGTGGCAGCCCATTACAATGCCGTGCCATCCCAGGCCTTCCCATGCCATGGCATACGATACCTTCCATGCCCACACATGCACATGCCGCTTGTGCACATGCTTCGCTGCCTCGTTTCATTCCTCCCCATCATCCACCATATTAACCCGTGTCCATCTGTGCCCCTTGCACCAATCCATCCCCCTCTTTGCCAACCATTCTCCCCGTCCCTCTCTTTTCTTCATCCCCCTCTCTCTCCCTTTCTCGCTGCTATGGCAGGGCTATGACACGATGGTGGGGGAGAGAGGAGGGTTGCTCAGTGGGGGGCAGAGACAGGTGAGGCGCCGTCACTGGGTCACTGTGTCACTGTGTCACTGTGTCTTTGCAGCAGGGGCATGTTTGGCTTCCTTGCCTTCCTTGTGCTTGTACCCCTGGGAGCATTATGGTGCCTGCCGTATGCCATGCACCCAGCAACCGCATGGCATGTATTTCCTCGTGCACGAATCTGCTCGTCTATGCTGCTGTGCGCAGTATATCCTTCACTCGTGCTCCACTCAAACACACTCCGCCCATCCCACCTCTCCTTTTCCCCCAACCCCTCCTTCCTCTCTTCCCTCTGGCAGCGGCTGGCAATAGCGCGGGCGATACTGAAGGATGCGCCGATTCTGATTCTGGACGAGGCCACCAGTGCACTCGACAGCGTGTCGGAGCGACTCGTGCAGCAGGCACTGGAGGGGCTCATGCAGGTGAGGGGAGGGAGGATTAGGTGATGGTGGGGCAAGGCAAGGGATGTAACAAGTTTGGGAGCCATGGCGCATATACTTGTTGTTCAGTGGCCTGGATGTGCAAGTTCCGTTACCATGCATCTCACACATGCTCTCTTCCCCTTTACCCCGTTTCCCAGGGCCGCACGACACTGGTGATAGCGCATCGGCTGAGCACAGTGCAGGCGGCAGATCAGATCGTGGTGATGGCGGCTGGCAGGCTCGTAGAGAGGGGGACTCACACCCAGCTGGTGGCACAGGGTGGTGCATATGCTTCGCTTGTTAATGCGCAGCACTTGACGTTCGAATGATTTGGATTGAAAGAAATTTTGTTCCCTTGCTCTGTCATGGCAATCTGTACAAAATTAAGTGGTTGATGTCATGTCATAAGGTTCGTATTTGACATCTAGCAGGAACAAACTGGAAAAAGCCGTAAGAGATGGCAAACTAAGTTTTGTCTGTCAGTTGAATCAAAGCAGAGAGATTTTTCCTGCCTTAGGAATAGCTTGTACATGTACACAATTCTCCTCTCGCTCGACCACCTCACATTGCCTGGAGTCCTTTCCTGCAGCGCGTGATGTGGGAAACGACAAAGCAGTAGACGAGGGGGACCAAGCATGTTGGATCCGCCATTCGTTCGTGCTTTGGTGGATCGCTTGGGGACCTTTTCTCCGTCGCTGAGTGGGTCTGCGACTGCGACAGAAGCCTCATAAGTTCCATCGCTTCGGGTCGGAGACCATCCAGGCTCCACCCAGGGTCAGTTCCGTTACAGTTCATTTGTTTCGCCTCCCCGAGAACAGATCTACCCGACAGATTGAAAGAGTCACTGTGGCTAGAAAAAGCATCTCCCATTCAAGACATGCAGGCGTTTCGCAGCCTTTTCTACATCTACAGTTCCGGAAGCCTCAAATGGGTAGCCCCGAAAACCAGCACCATTTTCGGGTAAACAACGCCGATCTGTACGACAGATTCAATTGCTGCTGGTTGTGAGGCGGGGACTGGCTTGGCGTGGGGTGGCATCAAGGCGAGGCGTTGTCGCCGGATTCACGCGGCATCCAGTGAGGCGGGCGACGACGACACAACCTCCTCCATTGCTCTTCCCTCACCTCGCCCTGTGTGCACCACACCACTACCACGCTACAATACCCTTCCAAGTCCGCACACAGCCAGCACGTCATATTCACGGCCTTTCTAGGGTTCTCTCTACGTTTTTGTCGGCCAACCTACATCCTGCTTACCTAAGAGCTCTCTCGCGGCGCCACCCTCCCTGTGAACCGTGAGGCGATTCGCCACTATGGCGGGTCCACTATCACACAAACCTCCAACTCCGCTCCAGGTATGCCGTGTCTCCGCTTGTTTCGTCTCCTCGCGTCTCGCCCCACCGCGTCTTGGCTCAACTCGTATCGTCTCATCTCATTTCATATCGTGATCAGCGTGTCTCATCGGCCTACTCACTTCCCTGTCTCTCACTCACGCTCGTCCCGCCTCTTATCCGTTTCCACCGGCAGACACCGCCATGGGCGGCCCCGCGGCGCAGCCCAAAGGAGGACGACGCGGAGCGTCCGAACGGAGCCCCCGCCTCCAGAGGACGCGGTTTGCGCCGAGCTTCCACGGAGCGCGCAGCGACGATGGACTCACTGCCGTCAGTCCTGCCGCTGGATGCGGGAAATGCTGCAGAGCAGCGGTCCCCCGGCGACTCACAGTCTCCGTGGCCGGCAGCCGACTTCCTCCGCGGCCCTTTTGACGGCAACGCGGCAGCGGAGCCGGCGATCCGTCAGCAAGGGCCGACGGGCGTTCCGCGGTGCCTGAGCTTCGACGGGTACCAGCCGCGCACGGCGGAGTCGAAATGGGCGAGCTCGCCCTGGGGAAGGGCGTACCTGGGGGAGCGCGGCAGCCCGCGGAGGACCCGCGGACATTGCGCCGTGCGCAGCAGCAAGAGCGCAGGCGCAGAGGGGGCGAGCGCGCGGGTGGGTTCTCTTCAGCGGGTGGAGTCGGGCAAGGTTGCGCCAACCACCATCGAGATCTGAGGCGCCGTCCCGCGCCATGCACGAGATAGCCATAGTGATCAATAATAGGCATGGTATAGTTAGCACATGGATACGGCATGATCCGTGGTGCCGCCTGGAATGCAGCTGACACTCTCTCACACACACAATCGCAGCGGGAATTTCCGTTGTTGCAGCCATTGTTTTGTTTTGTTTGATCTGGCGGCCATGGCAGCACCCCATTCCATCTTTATCTGCCTTTTCTCCCTCATCCGCCCTTCACCGCACTACTTATCCGCCTTCCTTCCTTCCAATCCAAGCTCTCTCTCTCTCTCTCTCTCTGGATGCTCACTGCCCAGTGCCAGCAGTCTCCAGATTTCCTCGCCCAACACTGACCTTCGCTGAGGCATTTGCGGGGATTGAGTGCTCACTTGTGCCCCTTGCGGTGCTTCTGTAATTTATGGCCTCGGATTGAATTGAGTGTTGCCTTTTAAGATGGCTAGGACAGTACCGTAAGCTCCCCATGTATCATAAGCAACCTTTTATTATTATGCTGTTCGTTTGCACAACACACCACCTGGAGTCTGTTTGCAAACCAACTTCTGTCGAGCGCGCCTCCCAGCATCCTTCTCGTGGGTCCCTGAATCAACACCACACCACACCTCGCGCCAACACCACACCGCACGACATCTCACCACTTGCTGCCATGCCGCATTCGTCGCCGCCAAATCCTGCCAAGCCCGATGACGATGCTCCAATCGCACATGCCCCAGACTCCACCGAATTCCCTTTCGCTCCAAGCACCGACCCCCCCGCGCGCCCCGCTCCCTTAGAAGCTCCTTCTGCGCCCGCTCCCTCCGCTGCCATGCCGCATTCCTCTTCCGCCGCCGCCACTGGCCCTGCAGCAAGCGCGCCTGCAACGAGCGCGCCTGTAACGAGCGCGGCTGTAACGAGCGCAGGCGCATCGAGCGCGGCGGTGGCGGAGCAGTACCGCGCGCTGCTTGAGAAGGCGTACGGGAAGTTCGCGCGGTTGCGCGAGCTACCGTTGTACGGGCGGCAGCGGTGGGAGGCGCACTTCCACAAGGCCTTCAGCGTCTACTCGCGCCTCTGGCGCTTCCAGCAAGAGCACCGCGCGCGCCTCGTCGAGATGGGCCTCAAGTACGTGTCGCGCTGCGCCGCCCGCCGTCGCGATTCCGCTTTCCGTCCATTCTTGCGATAATCCTCATTTCCGTGTCAAAATCCGTCCCTTCTCATCTGCATTCCCCCTCTTTCGTTAATTGCGCCGTGATTGGCGGGCAGGCGGTGGGAGATCGGCGAGATCGCGTCGCGCATAGGGCAGCTGTATTACAACTACTATCTGCGCACGGGCGACGCCAGCTACCTGCTCGAGGCGTTCATATTCTACGATGCCATTCACAGGTGTGACTATGACGATGCCATTCGCGATAATGCTTGGTCCCCCCTCCTTCCTCCTTCCCTATCCCCCCACATTCATAATCCCCTCTCCCCGTGCCCCGCATTGCTACCTTGTCTGCCCAATCAGCCGCATGCCTCCATCCCACTGCTCTCTCCCGCGCGCCTGCCTGCTCCCGCCCCTGACTTTTTCTCCCCCCCCTGTCCCCCCTGCCTGTTTCCGCCTCTTGTCAGGCGCGAGTACTTCAGAGAGGCGGCGCGCAGTGAGGCGGCGGTGGCGCACAAGCAGCTGCGGTGGCTGGCGCGGTTCACGGTGGTGTGTGTGCTGCTGGGGCGGAGGGACATGCTGCGCCACCTGCTGTGGCAGCTGCGCATGGCCGTCGATGACTACTCGCGCTCCTTCCAGGTGTCCCCCCTCGCCTCTCTGTGCACGGTAATCATGCGGTAACCATGCGGTAACCATGCCCGTTGCCTCACCTGCTCTGGCAGCTGCGCATGGCCGTTGATGACTACTCGCGCTCCTTCCAGGTGCCATTGCCCCCTCTCTCCTCCCTGCGCGCTGCTCGCATTCATTCCTCATTCTTTCCCCATGCCATGCCATGCCATGCCATGCCATGCCATGCCATGCCATGCCATGCCATGACCCTTCCAGTCCCTCCACTACCCCTTGGCCCGTCCTTTTCCCCCTTCACCGCCACCTGCCCGCCCTGCCCCCCCAGGCAGGGGATGCAGCGGAGTGGAAGGGCGTGGTGCACGAGGCGGTGCGCTTCCTGAGAGCCGACTGGCCCTCAGACTGCCCACGACCGCTGCGCTACAGCGTGCTGCTCGACCCGCCCCCCGGCGCCCTGCCCCCCGTCGCCGCCCTCATGCTGCCCGCCGCCCCCCGCGCGCTCTCCCTGCAGGAGGTCGTTCTCACCAGCTTCTACCCGCTGGAGGTGCGCACAAGAGGGGGGGTATGGAGGAGAGAGGGTAGGATAGCGCAGTGCAGCGGGAAGGAGGGGAGGGGGTGAAGAGGGGGGAGGCACCAAAGTGTGTGTGGGAGGTGACTGGCCAGCATGGCGCTGGGCTGTGCTTTCCTTCCTCCTGTGCTGCACTGCCTGCCCCTTGCTTCCGCTGTCTCCCATCCTTCTCTGCGCCCATGCCTCACCGCCCCTCCTCACCCTCACCCTCACCTCACTCATCCCCCACCGCTCCCTGCCCCTCGTCCGCGTGCCGTTAGTCTGTATCCACGTGCCATCATCCCCACATCCTCCCAAACGCACGCACACGAAGGTCAGCGCTATTAAACTGGGCGTTCGTCCACCTGCCCTCCCTCCTCCTGTCCCTATTCCGCCTGCATCCCCCCCTTCTGCGCATCTTCCCCCCCCCTCTCCCCCCCCCCACATGGCAGGTGAAGTTGAGCGAGGTGACTCTAGACGCTTTCCGCATGCTGCAGGCCGTCGAGTGGCTGCCCAGTGGCTTCTTCCTCCCCTCCAAGCAAGGGGGCGTCGCCACACAGGGCTTCACTGCCACGGGTGGCGCGGGCGGCGGGGGCGGCGAGGGGCCGCGCCTGGTGGGCGGCGCGGAGGAGAACGTGGTGGATCCGAGCCTGCCGCCCAACCCGCATAAGTACGTGCTGCACCGCCCGTCCGTGCCGCACCTGCTGATGGTGCTGGCAACAGCAGTGGAGGAGTTGCCTGCTGATGCCGCCCTGCTGCTCTACCTCTCCGCTGCCGGCTCCCTCGCCCCCACTGCCGCCCCCACCCTCGCCTCCTCCTCGCAGCCTCCTGCTGCTCCCACTGCAGCTGCCAGCGGTGCTGCCGTGGCGCCAGGGGCAGCTGCCGTGGCTGGCGCCCCTGCTGCAGCAGCAGCGACGGCAGAGGCAGCAGAGGGAGGCGCTGGTGGCAAAGCCGAGGGCAGGGCGGGCAGTAGTGCGTGCAGTGGGGCAGTTGAGTCTCAAGGGGGAGGCAGGGCGCATAAGAGTGAGCAGGCACACAGGGGGGAGGGGGAAGGGGGCGTGGCGGGAGGGGGAGTGTGGGTGAGGATGAGGGGGGAGGGCGAGGCGGCCAGCATGTGCTGTCTGCTGCCGGCTGATATCCTGCCCTTCACCCGCCGCCCACTCGTGCTCATAGTGGATAGTGACAATAGCGCTGCCTTCCAGGTCAGTGTGACAGTAGCGCTGCCTTCCAGGTGAGTGTGACAATAGCCATGCATGTGGTGCTGCAGTGTTCCTGTGCCCTTCCTCCTCCCTAGCCCCATTTCCTCATCCCCGTCCTCTTCCTCGCCCCCCCCCATCTCCCCATCAGTGGCTGAGCGGCAGGGAGAGAGGAGAGCCGTGTGCCATGCTGCTGTCGCCGCGCCTGCAGCCTGACATCAGCACCGCTCCCCGCCCGTCCCAACCTGTCACCACTACCACTGCCACCACTACCACTGCCACCACTACCACTGCCACCGCCAGTGCCGATGGCGCCGCCTCTCTCTCCACTCAACCTACCTCATCTGCTGCTGACGTGGCACCAGAGCCTCCTGCTGTTGTCAATACTGCTGCTGCTTCCAACCCCTCCACTGCCCCCTCCACTGCCCCCTCCACTGCCCCCGCATCTGAAACCCTCTCCTCCTCCACCTCCTCCACTGCACCGCCTGCCCTGTCGCTCGCCACAGCCACGCACGTGGCGGGCGGCAATCTCTTCACGCTCTTCCTCACCGCCCCTCTGCAGGCCTTCTGCCGCCTCACTGCCGTGCCCCTGCCCGACATTCCCAAGGTAATCCTGCTGCCGAAATTCCCAGCATATTCCCAAGGTGTTGCTTGTGAGCACTGCCGCTTCCAACCAACCTCCATTGCCTTGCCTCATCTCCTCCTCCCTTCCCCCTCTTTCTCCACTCACCCTTCTCCCTCCTCCCCCCCGACCTCCTCCCCGCTACAGGAGCAGTACATGGGGTGGGAGAGGCAGCTAGCCATGCAGCTATCGCAGTGGGGCTCATCGCTCGCTGCCTGCCCAACACTGCCCCTGGCCTGGGCGCGTCTGCTGCTCGACCCCTTCCTGCGCCTCTTCCTCCTCAGGTGCGTGCCAACGCCCCTCTCACTCCCACTCCCCCCCTGCCACGCCCATGCCCTCCCTCGCCACACTGCCATCACGCCCTGCTGATAGCTTGTGCGTTCATGCCATTGCATCATGCCATTGCATCATGCCATTGCATCATGCCATTGCATCATGCCTCGATGCTCCAACCTGCCCCTCCCCCACTCTCTCCCTTTCTGCCCCCTGTCCCGTTCTCCCTCCCCCCACATCCCCCACCACAGGTTCATCTTTGCACGCGCAGTGCTCTCACTGCACGTCTCCTTCGCCGCCCACCCGGCCTTCCATCCCCACTGCCATCCACCGCTGCCGCCCACAACCCACCCATCCCATCCTTCCATCTACTCCGCCGTCCGCCACCTCGCACAGCTCTGTGGTGTTGCCGCCCAGTTCCCGCCGCCCGACAGCAGCGCCGGCCACTCGTCACTGCCGGAAAAGGACGATCGATCTGAGGTGGTGGGTGGTGCTGCTGGGGGGGCTGATGTTAAAGCAGTGGGGGCAGTGGGACGATATGAAGGAGGGGAGGGTGGGGAGAGAAGGGGCGACGGTGGTGCAGAGTCAGGTGACAGCACTATTACAGGCACAGGCACAGAGGGTGGGAGTAAGAGTGGGGGTGAGGGAGGGAGCGTTGTGAGTATGGAGGAGAAAAGGCAGCGGTTTGCAGCTGGGAGGAGCGGAGGGGTGCCGGTGCTGGGCGGCTTGGGATTTGATTCTTTCAGACAAGACCTGCCGCTTGCGGGTGGCAGTGCAGTGCAGCGCAGGGGTGAGGCAGAGGGCGAGTGGGAGCGCCCTGCAGTGGGGCGTGACGGCTGATGGCTGACGGGGGGTGCTGGGTGGTGGGAGGTGGGATGATTGCGACAACCGTTCATATACGGTAGATTTATGAGACAGCTGGTTTGGCCCAACTTGACTAGTACAGTTGCTTGGTCCGTCAATTCACTTTCAATTCAACAGTCAGGAGCAGTGTTGTAGGTCTAGAAGCTAGGCGCTCAACATAAGCACTGTTGTGCGGTTTTCCCAGCAATAAATCCACATTAATCACACATTGGGATGGATGTGCTGTTCATGGGAGGTGAGGAGCAGGTTTAGGCATGCATGGTAGGTAGCAGGAGCCTTTCATTGTTACCGTACTTGTGTACGCGGCACTCTGGGGTGGGGTTCACACTAAACCAGCATTGCGCACTGCTACATGTTAAATTGTAATGTCTTACATGTTGGTAGGCTGTAGTGGGGTAGCCAATATGGGGTACAACCCCAACTAGGGTTTGCTACTTGTACCCAACTGTTTCATTCAATGCACCATTCTTGCCTAGTCTTGTTGACATGGTATTCAGAGCAGGAGGTCCCTAGGACCTACCGACCGTTTTTTTTTAGGGCCCACCACCGCTCGCATGCGGTTACCACGCTACCCCGTGCCCTAGCCTAGCTGCGCCCTCGTGCGCCCTCGTTAGCGCCCTCGCGCGCCCTCGTTAGCGCCCTCGCGCGCCCTCGCTGCGCCCTCGCGCGCCCCAGTTAGCGCCCTCGTGCGCCCCTCGTTAGCGCCCTCGTGCGCCCGCGCTGCCCGCCCGCCGCGCTGCCCGCCGCGCTGCCCACCGTCGCGCTGCCTGCCGCGTCTCTCGCCAGTCGCGCAGCCCGCTGCGCTGCCCGCTCGCCGCGCTGCCCGCCCGTCGCGCTGCACGCCGCGCTGCCCGCCCGCTGCGCTGCCCGCTCGCCGCGCTGCCCGCCCGTCGTGCTACACGCCGCGCTGCCCGCCGCGCTGCCCGCCCGTCGCACTGCCCGCCGCGCTGCCCGCCGTCGCGCTGCCTGCCGCGCAGCCCGTCCCGAGCACGCTCGACGCGCGCGCGGCCCGCAGCTGCCCCGCGCAGCCCGTCCCGAGCCCGCGCGACGCGCGCGCGGCCCGCCGCTGCCCCGCGCAGCTCGCCCCAAGCCCGCGCGGCGCGTCCGCGGCCCGCAGCGCGCTGCGCGCCGTCCGCGCGGCCCGCGCCGCGCCCTACCCGCCAGTGCACGGCCCCCGGCAGCGGCTCGCGCCACCCTGCCGCTGCCACGACCCGGCCCTGCCCTGCCGCTGACTCGATCCGGCCCTTCACTGTAGCCGCTGCCACGGCCCTGCTGTCGCCGCCGTCGTACGCTGACCCTGCCGCCGTCCGCCGAGCACCGGCCCTGCTCGCCCGGTGAGAGCCTGCTCTTCCTGCTACTGGTGAGCCCCTGCCTTGCTAGCGCGCTGCCGCGCCGCCGGCCTGCCTGCCTGCCTGACCTGCTGCTACTGGCCGACGCCAGATGCAGCCCCAGCGACGTCCGCGTGAGTCCCTCACGCCCCAGCAGCTGCGTGGGTGGTCCGCTAGTTGGGGTTGTAGGGGTGGCCGCGCTGCTACTGCTGCCACTACTGCTGCTGCTGCTACTGGCGGTGGCCAGATGCAGCTACACTGTCGTCCACGCGAGTCTCGCACGCCCCAGCAGCTTCGTGAGTGGTACGCTCAGAGTAGAGGGTCTCTCAGTTCTGTTCGCTGCTCTTACGTCATTCGCACTGGTGCTCGGACTGGTCAGCCTTGCGGGACACCTAGTCACACGCAGTCCCGCTGCTTCGCCCGTCTGAGCGACGCCTGGCGCACCGAGTTTGGCGACGGAGCTGAGCTCCCCGACTGGGTGGAGCTACTTAGGCAGAGAGTAGATATATTTGCTCTTGACTATGATGCTATTCTCACTGCCATGTATGCATTGCCTACTAGTGCTGACCGTGCCTGTTACCTGTGTGCGCCGCCTGACCCAGGTATCGCGCCTGCTGCTCTAGGTACTGGTGAGGCTGCTGCTCTAGGTGCTACTGCGTCTCCTGCTCTAGGTGCTGGTGAGGCTGCTGCTCTAGGTGCTACTGCGTCTCCAGCTCTAGGTGCTGGTGAGGCTGCTGCTCCAGGTCCTGGTGAGTCTGCCCTCTCTGGTTCTTCGCCTGCTGCGACCCTGCACACCTTCACCCTTGACTCAGGAGCTTCCCGCTCCTTCTTTCGCGACTGCACCACACTTACGCCGCTTCGTCGGCCGGTTGCAGTCTCCCTGGCCGACCCCTCTGGGGGTCCAGTCCTTGCCCACTACTCCACGGTTCTGCCGTGTCCAGCCGCCCCGTCTGGCTTGCTGTCAGGTCTCTACCTCCCCTCGTTCTCTACGAACCTGGTGAGTGGAGCTGACCTCCAGGATGGGGGGGTTGACCAGTTCACTCCTGCGCGTCAGCGGGTGACTCACTGTACGTGTGCTCGGACGGGCCGACACCTGGCCACTTTCACCCGTGCGCCTGGCTCGAGCCTGTACACCCTGACCACTGAGTCCCCTCAGGTAGCTGCGTCTGCGTCTGCGTCAGGTCAGCTGTCGGCCCCCTGCTTGTGTCGCGCCTTGTCGCACGAGACCCTTCTTTGGCACCACCGCCTTGGTCACCCCTCGGTGCAGCGCCTTCGCAGCATGCACCGTCGTGTCCTTGTCTCTGGTCTTCCCAGAGTTCTCCCTCCCCTCCCACCCTCGCCTGCTCCTCCCTGTCTTCCCTGTGTCGAGGGGCGGTAGCGCGCCGCTCCTCACTCCTCCTCGTTCCCTCCCACAGAGGCTCCCTTGCAGACTCTCCACCTGGACGTGTGGGGCCCAGCCCGCGTCCGTGGACAGGACCACGAGCGGTACTTCCTGCTGGTCGTCGACGACTACACGCGTTACACCACGGTCTTCCCCTTGCGCACCAAGGGTGAGGTCCCTACTGTTTTGATCCCCTGGATCCGCGCTGCTCGTCTCCAGCTCCGCCGGCGGTTCGGGACAGAGTTTCCCGTCCTGCGTCTGCACTCTGACAGAGGTGGTGAGTTTTCCTCCGACCTCTTGGCAGCCTACTGTGCGGAGCGCGGCATCACCCAGTCGTTCACGCTTCCGGCCTCTCCGCAGCAGAATGGGATTGCTGAGTGCCGCATTGGCTTGGTCATGGAGGTCGCTCGTACCTCCATGGTCCATGCGGCTGCCCCCCATTTTCTGTGGCCGTTTGCGGTCCGGTACGCCGCGCATCAGCTCAACCTCTGGCCCCGTGTCTCCTTGCCGGAGACCTCGCCCACACTGCTGTGGACGGGGGAGGTTGGCGATGCGTCGCGTTTCCGGGTCTGGGGTTCTCGTGCCTTTGTCCGCGATACCACCGCGGACAAGCTCTCCGCCCGCGCTGTCCCCTGTGTCTTCCTTGGCTTTGTCCCTGACGCGCCTGGCTGGCAGTTTTACCACCCCACCTCGCGCCGGGTCTTCGCCTCTCAGGACGTCACCTTTGACGAGTCGGTCCCTTTCTACCGTCTCTTCCCCTACCGCACTGCCCCTCTCCCTCCCCCGCCGCTTTTCCTCGCTCCTGGTCCCCCTCCGGTAGACCCCCTTCCCCCTCAGGGTCCTGCTCCTTCAGGTGTCTCTCAGGTAGACCCTCCTCCCGTCGCTGAGCCTGTCGAGGTCACAGGTGACTCAGGTGCTGCTGCGGGTGGTGCTGCTGGGAGTGCTGAGCCTGGGGGTGCTGAGCCTGGGGGTGCTGGGCCTGGGGGTGCTGGGGCTGCGGGTGCTGGGACTGAGGGTGCTGGAGCTGAGGGTACGGTGCCTGAGAGTACGGAGCCTGGGGGTGCTGAGCCTGGGGGTGCTGCGACTGGGGGTGCTGAGCGTGCGTGTACGGAGCCTGGGTGTACTGAGCCTGGGGGTGCCGAGTCTGGGGTTACTGAGCCTGGGGGTGCTGCGCCTGAGGGTACTGAGCCTGGGGGTGCTGCGACTGAGCCTGCGGAGCCTGGGGTTGCTACGTCTGGGGGTGCTCCGGTTCGGGGTGCTGAGCCGTCTCTCCGGGAGCCTCTCACACAGCAGCAGCTTCGTGACTGGTACGTCCAGCGCTTTCGCCTTCCTCGTGGTCCCGCTGGAGTTGGAGGTTCTGGAGCTGCTCGTCCTGGAGGTGCTCGTCCTGGGGGTACTGGAGCTGCCGGGGCTGGGAGCACTGAGGCTGGAGCTGCTGGAGCTGGGGCCTCTGGAGCTGACGGTCCTAGCGGAGTTGGAGCTGCCGGCTCTGGGGGTGCTCTTCCTGTAGGTGCTGGAGCTGCTGGAGCTGACGACACTGGAGCTGACGGTCCTGGAGGTGTTGGTCCTGCTGGTTCTGGAGGTGCTGGCGAGGGGAGGTCTGCCGCTGCTGGGGCCTCTGGTGCTGACGTCGCCGGCTCTGGGGGTGCTGCGGCGGGGGGTGCTGGTACTGGTGCTTCTGGTGCTGCGGGTGCTGGAGGTGCTGGCGGAGCTCCGCCGTCGCGACTGTTCTTCGCTCCACCGTCGCCGTCGGCTTTGCCACCGCCTGACACGGTGCTTCGCCAGGTTCTTTCCCTCCCTTCTTCCACTGGCCTTCCCCTCCAGCCTGGCTCCCCCCTCCCTGCTCCTGTGCCTTACACTGCACAGCCGGACTCGCTTACGGAGCGTCGTGAGCCTGTGTCTCGTCCTGCCTCGCCTGTTCGCGCTGCTCGCACTGCTCGCACTGGTCCCACTGGTCGTCGTGTCGCGCGTCCGCGTCCTCCTCCTGTTCCTGGCACGCACATTATGGCCCTTCGTCCTTCCACTGGTCCACAGCGTGTCCCCCTACCGTCTCCTCCTGCGTCTTCTCTTCCTGACGTTCCCGACCCTGAGTCTGACAGTGTTCGTGCTGCCCACCCTACTGTTACCCGTCTTCTCGCCACTGTTGTCACTGACCCGTCTTTTGAGTCTGCTGCTGCGTCTGCCCTGGTCGCTGAGCTTGTCGACTTTGCTGCTGCCTGTCGTCTAGACTACGCCGCCAGTCTTGTTGCTGAGTCTGAGTCTGTCTGTCCTCCGTCCGTCGGGGGTGAGTGTGCTCTTGGCACGGACATCCTTGAGGACAGGCAGGAGGACCTTGACTCTCTTGCGGCTGCTGTACCTCATCTCGTGGCCTGGCTGCTTGCCCCTGAGGGAGACCCGGATGCACTAGACATCCCCACTCCGCGCTCTTACGCAGAGGCGATCTCGGGCCCCTACTCCTCTCAGTGGCAGGCAGCCATGGACGCAGAGATGGCATCCTGGAAGTCCACAGGCACCTACGTTGACGAGGTTCCCCCTCCTGGGGCGAACATCGTCGATGGCATGTGGATTTTCAGGGTGAAGCGGCCGCCAGGTTCTCCACCTGTCTTCAAGGCTCGTTACGTTGCTAGAGGCTTCAGTCAGCGTCAGGGGGTTGACTTCTTCCAGACCTTCTCCCCCACCCCGAAGATGACTACTCTTCGGGTTCTGCTGCACGTTGCCGCTCAGCGTGACTACGAGCTTCACTCTCTTGACTTCAGCACAGCGTTCTTGCAGGGCAGCCTGCACGAGGAGATCTGGTTGCGCCGCCCACCTGGCTTTACTGGGTCGTTTCCTCCTGGTACCCAGTGGAGCCTCCGGCGGCCAGTCTACGGTCTCCGCCAGGCGCCACGCGAGTGGCACGACACACTGAGGACTACACTTGCGGCCCTTGGGTTTGCTCCTTCCACTGCTGACCCGTCACTGTTCCTGCGCACAGACACGTCGCTGCCGCCGTTCTACATCCTCGTGTACGTCGACGACTTGGTCTTTGCTACTGCTGACACTGAGGCACTCGCTCGTGTGAAGTCGGAGCTGCAGAAGAGACACACGTGCACTGACCTGGGTGAGCTGCGTAGCTACCTTGGCTTGCAGATCACCCGGGACAGAGCACGCCGCACCATTACCCTGACTCAGTCACACATGGTGCAGCAGGTCCTTCAGCGCTTTGGCTTCCAGTTCTCCTCACCACAGGCCACACCTCTGGCTACCAGCCACTCGCTCTCAGCTCCACCTTCGGACGAGTCCGTAGAGCCGAGTGGCTCGTACCCAGAGCTTGTAGGCTGCCTCATGTACCTGATGACTTGCACGCGACCTGACCTCGCGTACCCTCTTAGCATCCTTGCTCGTTACGTTGCGCCTGGGAGACACAGGCGAGAGCACTGGGAGGCTGCTAAGAGGGTGCTGCGTTACTTGTGCAGTACATCAGGCATGGGGCTGGTGCTTGGAGGACGCGACAGAGTTGTCCTCACTGGTCACTCGGACGCTTCTTGGGTGGACGACCTGGCTACGCAGCGGTCGTCGCAGGGTTACACCTTCAGCCTTGGCTCTGGTTCTGTCTCGTGGCGGTCCACCCGCTCTTCTTCTGTTCTCAGCTCTAGTTGTGAGGCTGAGATCTACGCCACGGCCATGGCTGCACAGGAGTTACGCTGGCTCACCTACCTGCTGACTGACTTGGGAGAGCGGCCTAGTTCTCCTCCAGTTCTGTACGGCGACAACAAGGCGGCCCTTGCCTTGTGTCAAGAGCACAGACTGGAGCACAGGACGAAGCACATTGCTCTTCGCTACTTTCTTGCTCGAGAGCTTCAGCAGCGCGGTCAGCTTCGGCTTGTGTACGTGGACTCGAAGGCCAACACTGCTGATATCTTCACCAAGGCGCTCCCGCCTAGTGATCATCAGCGGCACTGTACTTCTTTAGGCCTTGTGTCCACATTCCCTCATTTGCTTACTGCTTGACTTTCTTTGTACTGTACTTTATATATATCTTGTTGCTTGCTTGCTAGGTTTTGATCACTGTGTTGCTTGTCTTGTACTATATCTAGCACTGCATGTGAACTGGCCTTGTGGCCTTTGCTTGTGCTCGGAGTGTGGTGACGTTGTGATCCACCCTGGGCTTGCGTTGCTTTGCTGGACTGGTCTTGTGACCCTTTGTTCTCCCCCACTTTGCCTATAGGGGTGTGTTAAATTGTAATGTCTTACATGTTGGTAGGCTGTAGTGGGTTTGCTACTTGTACCCAACTGTTTCATTCAATGCACCATTCTTGCCTAGTCTTGTTGACACTACAACCCGTCTTATAAGGCATTCCTGCACAGCATCACTATGCCGCCCCTCTGTAGAACACCAGCGTTGCCTTGTGCTTGACCTGCTGAGCTCACTAATGCCAGCGCTCATGCCTCACAACCATACCTACATCACTCAAAATGAGCAACCCGTTTCCACCATTTCCTCAAACACAGAGGTAAACACCGAAAGCCACATCTCTCCAACAAATATGCAAGCCTACAGACAGCAGCTTGCAGGCATAGCATTGGACCTACAGCAGTACGCAATGAGCCTCCTTGACCTGCCTGTTAGCAGCAGCTACTCAGCAGCGGCAGGCGCAGCAGGGGGAGCAGCCTTGGCAGCGGCAGCGGCGGCATGGGCGGGGCAGGAGGTGCAGTTGAGGGGGCGCTTGCAGCGCACGAGGCCAAAGAGGATTGCCTCTGACACCGCTGCCTGCACGTGGTGCAGCAGCACCCGCACCGCCTGCACGAGAGAGAGGATGGGCACAACAGGGCGGAGAGAGACGCGTGAAGGGGGGGTGTGGTGGAGAGGGGGTGGAGATGAGTGGGTGATAGAGAGTGACACAACAGTGTGCCGTGCAGGCTGCTGTGGCATTTGATGTCGCACAACAGCACGTCAGTGCTGACCATGGCATGTGCGAGCACATCATGACACGTGGCAGCACATCATGACACGTGGCAGCATACCTCACTAACGCTGTCGCAATTGTTTGCTTCTTGAATCTTCCGCAAAACGCCCTCATGCTGACGGACGTGAACGGCCATTGGGGGGGGGGGGGTGATGGCAATGGTGGGGGTGATGGCAATGGTGGGGGTGATGGCAATGGTGGGGGTGATGGCAATGGTGGGGGTGATGGCAATGGTGGGGGTGATGGCAATGGTGGGGGGTGATGGCAATGGTGGGGGTGATGGCATGACTTGTAAGCAAGAGGAAAGGCAACGGTACTTTGGCATGGATGGGCGCATGCAACAGACGAGGGCAGTGCAAGAGAGCACAGACGCAGTTCATGTGATGCGAGAACAAGCTTTTGCAGCACGAGGGATGTGGGCAGGGACGGCAGGCATGGGGAGGAGGGGCCAGGAAGGGGGCAGGGCAGGTGTGACTCACGAAAGACTCGATTTCGAATGAGTGGGTGGCGAGCGATGAAGAGGGAGACTGGATGGCCTGCCATGACATTCACATCACCATACGTTGCACACGAGCCCATGAAAAGTCGTGCCATGGTGTGGCATGGCACGACATGGCATGGCATGGCGAGTAGTGGGATGCAGCGCACAGACTGGCATGGCAAATTGCGCGCTACAGCGAGCGGTGTGAATCCCCGCTGCGCGACTCAGCGCGCTTGGCTTGGCTCCACTGCGCATGTCCCCGCGGCCGTACCTCCTTGCCGCCCAGAGCCCCCAGATTCTCGTCCCTCGCGTACGTCAGCACGATGCGCAGCGCCTTGCCTGCGCGCCACGGCACGTCAGGGGTAGGGGGAGAGACGGGTACGAGGAGGATGGGGTGTAAGGGTAACGCATGCGCGCGATTGTCGTTGAGTTCGCGAACGCGCAATCAGTCACCCAGAATAAGCAACAGCAGCAATCCTACCCCTTCCACTCTCTCGCTGCTGCATCCTCCTCCCTCATCCATCCCTCCGTCCATCCTGCCCCTTCCACTCTCTCAATGCATGCGCAATTCCCCATGGCAGCGCGGCGACGCACCAGCGTCGGGCAGCCCGTGAGTGGCGGCCATCTGGGCGAGCCACGCCGCCTCGTCCGCCGCCAGCTGCAGCTCCACCGGGATCTTCGCGGCCTGCGCGGGGAAGGGTGAGAGAGGGCGAGCGCGGAATGAGCATGGAGGGAGGACAGCGAAGGTAAGACCGAATTGTGTGCGACGCGACGACGGAAACTGTCTGCACGCACCGCCATAGTCGAAATGCCTTTTCAGTGTAAAAATGACGCTGGAATGGCTAGCGCAGGAAAAACCAAGATTTCATAATTTTTTGTTTCCTTCAGCTAGCACATCAGAGTGGCGCAGCGGAAGCGTGGTGGGCCCATAACCCACAGGTCCGAGGATCGAAACCTCGCTCTGATATGTTTTGCCAGCTCCACGGCGTCGTGAGATGCTCTGTTGTTTGTGCACTCTTTTCAGTACAGAATGGTAGAGATGTACACTTTATCCGCAACGCATTTCTTCTGCCCCACGGATGGCATGCACAACAGTTGAGCCATCTCAACCCCTCATGAAATTCCTCCCCAGCAAGAGATTTGCGCCTATAAGGATTAGTCGATTGTCCCACCCACAGCACCACTACTCCTGTCTCCGTTTCACGCTACTACGTCTTTAGCCCCACATCAGAACTCCATGGCACTTCCCTGCTCATCCATGGCGCTTCCCTGCTCATCCATGGCGCGGCAGTGCATCCGCTCTTCCTTGGCGAGGTGCGTGCCTAAGTCTTTTGAATCGAGAATAATTTTGGAATTCACTATCAACCTGCCGAATTCTTCCTTCACGTGTCTTGTTTTTATTTTATTTTCTTTTCTTCTTCGGCAGGCCCATCTGTCACATGGCAGACTTGCACCCACCATCAATCGCTTCAATCGCGCGTAACTTCTCCCCAGGTCTGAGCGCGTGCGTGCAAGTAGTGTCAGCACACGGCAAACGGGCATGCGCACTGGATGCGCCCCTCTTACAGTCCCCGCCGTTGCAGTATTCGCGCGACCCATCAGTACCGGAGTGCGCGCGCCGCATCGCGGGCCTCCACGTCCTTGGAGGTCCCGATTTCCCCCCGGAAGTGCCGGGTCGTGGCGGAGGGCAGCCCGCAAGCCCCGAGATTGTCCCGAGGGCGCCCCCCATCCCGATGCCGAACGTCCCCCCGCTCACTCCCCCCGAAGTCCCCCCGCCCTCGCCACCTCCCGAAGCCGTCCCCATCCCACCCCCCGGAGCCCCAACTCCAACCCCTCCGCCAAACCTTCCGCCCTTCCCCCCGCCCGAAGTTCCCTCCCCCACACCGCCCGACATTATTCCTGAAATCCCCGAGATTCCCAACCCTCCGGAGCGAATCCCCGAGATTCCCGAGGTGCCGACGCCGCCTGACGTGGTGCCGGAAATCCCGGAAATCCCAGGCCCGCCGCATGTGCCGGAGGGGCCGGAGCTGCCGCATCCGCCGCTGGAAGTGCCGCCGGGATCCCCCGGCGGGCGCGGTGGCACCTTGTGGGCGAGCATGCACGACAGTGCCCGTGCTGACTGGTGGCTGACAGCCGCGTAGCTAGTTGTCTCAGGCGTAGACCGTCATGGTGAGCGTGGGGCAGTACTGGTAGCGTTAGAAGCAACGACCGGACCCTCTGTTGCGAAGGCAAGCTGTTGTAGCAATTTGTCAAATGTAAATACATCCATATGCACATCAAGATATGATGCAAAATGGCTTGGTACCTAAGAAACTTCTATTCTAGAGGCTGAGGAGGATAAGAGAGCAGAGGTAGAGTACAGCGGCAGCGGAGGGCTAGCTACTACTGGTCGGCGAGCATCTCCATCTGGGGGGGCGGAGAGCACGCCTGGAACTTGCGCACGTTGCCCGCATAGCCTGAGGGGGCACGAGGTGAGGCGAAGGGAACATCAAGTGGAGAGCAAGTGGGTTCGGAGATCATAAGTGCAGAAAACACTGGGTGCTTGTTACACTACATCATGCGATGCTACGCACGCACCTAGCGCGGGGTCCCATCCGCGGTTGCGCAGTTCGCGATGCTCCTGCGCGATGGCGCAGCACGCACACAGGCAGTGCATCCACAAGTCGCTGAACGGCCGCTGCGGCAGCATGTACTTCTCGCGCAGCCGCTTGCGGAAATCTGCAGCGCGCGGGGCAGCGCACACAAACGAGCAGTATGTAAGGAGACAGCACGACATCAGACGGCGAAACAACGTATAGAAAAGAGTTGACAGGGAGCGGCGAGCAGAGCGTGCGGGAGAGAATGACGGCATAGAGGGCAGCGCGGCTGACCTCGCGCGAAGAAGGCGCCGCTGCAGGCGAGCTGGAGGAGCGCCCACCCGACGCACGCGCGGCAGGGGTCTGCGTGACGCGAAGAACGACGATCGGGGGATAGATCGGATGGATTAAGTGACGAAGCCGTCTGCGAGGTCACTCTTGTGCGACTAGTAGTTGGCGCGCGACGCATCAGAATGGTGTGAGGGCGAGGTGGGGTCACCTGTGAAGCCGTCGGTGACGATTTCGGCGTTGCGCCCCACCATGACGCACGGACACCACACCGCGCAGCACACTGCGCACACACGCGCGGGACCACGGCAACGGGGAAGAATGAGGGCGTTAAGGTTCGGCTAAGTGGGCCACGCGCAGTGATGCGAGCGTATGGGTGCGGAGAGAGCGGCGTGCTCACAGGAGGGGACGTCGTCGCAGCACGCGAACACGGACGTGGTCCAGGCGCCCTCGGGTACCCACGGCTGGTCGAACGCCATGTGAGTGAGATGCGATGCGCCGAGATGCTTCGTGTGATTTTCTAATGCTCCGCAGAATTTCGAATTAGCCACTGGCGAGCGGGCTGCTGTGTCTTAAAACTGGCGCTGTGTCAGCCAGAAGTTACAGCGGAGAGCGATGTTCGCTATCGAAGCTGGGAAGGTGGAGTGGATGGTGCAGGCAATTCGTGGCGCTAACAGGACGACGAAGCAAGGGCCAAGGGAAGGGTGGAAGAACTGGCTGGAGAAACGGGAATGGGTGGGAAATAGGCCATGATAGCAAAGGGGGTGTTGCATGTGGTTCGCGGGGCAATGATGGTGGGTTGGGGATGGGAAGAGGGTGAAATGGGGTGCGAAATTGCAAATCTCGCCAGTCGAGGAAAACGAGTGAGCGAGACTAGCGCCGCCAAGTGCGGGCAGGAGTCAATGCCTGGAGCGGTGATTTATTGCAGAAACGCGAACCAAATTCGCGATACAGGCGCACGCGAAAGCAAACTTAAACCCATTCGTAACTCTCAGGTCGAATTTTGACTGATCCAAAGAAATAACCCATGATACTGTACAAGGATGCAGCAATATTCCCAAAGAACTTACTAATGTGCATTCTGCCCAGTGGCAGCGGCACTCACTAAACCTACTGCACATCCATGCTTGACCCGCATTGTGCTCGCACCAGTCCCAGTCCAAGAAAATGGCCAACTTTTTTGAAGGGTGAAGGCCACCAGCAGCACCTGCTTCACATCCGCCCTACAGGTCCTCAGCCACCAGACTCAGCAGCTTCCTAATTATACCGTATTAACAGAACAAACACAGCCGATTAAGCTTGTCACATTTTTCTAACTCAAGATGTTGCTTCAACTTCAGACACAATATCCTTGAGCTTTCTTATCAGAACGTCCATCCCTGGTCTAGTTTCCCAGTCATAGAAGATGGCAAACTTGATGAGTGTGAAGGCCACGAGCACGTGCTTCAGCTGCCATTGCCCCGCCAGGTGCGGGTCCATCACAAGAGCGGCATCGGGGTAGTCATTCCCGTTCACCAGGCGCCGCAGCTCCTTGAAGTTGCTATCAAGGGCAGATGTGCCGGAGATGAGCTCCAGGAAGAAGATCCCAAACGCATATGTGTCCGACTTCTTACTCAGGTTGCCTGCAGGGCAAAAGCACAACGGAAGTGTACCGTATCAGGAAGCAACCTTGAGAAATGCCGCTGCAACTGGCTGGTCATCTGATCCTCAAGGGACTGAGTGCAATGTTTGAGGGCAGAGAGAGCGGGGGTGAGCGGACCTGATTCGAAGTAGATGGGGTCGATGTAGCCCACGGACCCCATCACGCGTGTCTCCACGTGTGTCTTCCAGTCGTCCACCGCTCGCGCCAACCCAAAGTCCGCCACCACTGGTGTCAGGTCCTGTGCAGGGCGGGCGCAGGGCAGTGGGGTGAGAGGGGTGAGAGGGGTGAGAGGGGTGAGAGGGGTGAGAGGGGTTAGAGGTGCGTGTGGAAGTGCGTCTCCTGTCGTTTCTGCAGGGCATGCATGAGGGGCGTCCCATCTCTTGGCAGCACGTGAGGGGCTCACCTCCTGTAGCAGCACGTGAGGGGCTCACCTCCCGCAGCAGCACGTGAGGGGCTCACCTCCCGCAGCAGCACGTGAGGGGCTCACCTCCCGCAGCAGCACGTGAGGGGCTCACCTCCCGCAGCAGCACGTGAGGGGCTCACCTCCCGCAGCAGCACGTGAGGGGCTCACCTCCCGCAGCAGCACGTGAGGGGCTCACCTCCCGCAGCAGCACGTGAGGGGCTCACCTCCCGCAGCAGCACGTGAGGGGCTCACCTCCCGCAGCAGCACGTGAGGGGCTCACCTCCCGCAGCAGCACGTGAGGGGCTCACCTCCCGCAGCAGCACGTGAGGGGCTCACCTCCCGCAGCAGCACGTGAGGGGCTCACCTCCCGCAGCAGCACGTGAGGGGCTCACCTCCCGCAGCAGCACGTGAGGGGCTCACCTCCCGCAGCAGCACGTGAGGGGCTCACCTCCCGCAGCAGCACGTGAGGGGCTCACCTCCCGCAGCAGCACGTGAGGGGCTCACCTCCCGCAGCAGCACGTGAGGGGCTCACCTCCCGCAGCAGCACGTGAGGGACTCACCTCCCGCAGCAGCACGTTGGGCGCCTTGAAGTCGCGATGCACGAAGTTGTTGGCGTGGATGGCTGTCAGCGCCTCCGCACACCCCAGCGCTACCCTCAACCTGTCCCTCCATGAAAACTGCACCTCACCACTCCTCGCTGCACCGTGGGGGAGTGGGAGAAGAGAAGAGAGGAGAGGAGGCGCATGGGGCGAGGGCATGCATGGCGAATGGGGTGGGCGTGGAAGCCAATCCATTCACCCGGTCAAAGCGCACGCAGCATTGAGTGCATGGCAGTGGCATGGATGAATGGAAGTGGCATGGATGAATGGCAGAGAGCGGAGGAGGGAGTGCGAGAGTGGAAGGCAGGCACCTTTGGCGAGGTAGTAGGAGGCACCTTTGGCGAGGTAGGAGGCGGCATCCCCATTGGGGATGTAGTCGTAGATGAGGATGGGCGTGGCACCCACCACGTAGCCCTCCAGCCGTAGGATGTTGGGATGGTGCACCCTCGCCATCACCGCCACTTCCGTCTGCCATGCCGCCATGCCACCATGCCATGCCCCCATGCACCATGCCATGCCCCATGTCCCCGTGCCACCATGCACCATGCGATGCCCCCATGCCGCCATGCCATGCCCCCCATGCCACCATGCCACCATGCCACCATGCCGCCATGCCACCATGCCACCAGAATGTGCACAAGAGAAGGTGGCAGGGTGGAGTCGCACGGAGAGATTAGAGTGGACTTAGCAGGGTCTGGCTGGGAAATAGACGGCTAGCAGGCACGTAGCTCGCGAATAGCAGTCAAATCACCTTCCCTTGTTTCCCATGACACCCCCACCACCCTCTCAAACCACCCCCCCTCCCCCCCTCCCCGCCCCCCATGCTTGGCGCACCATGAAGCTGTCGATGCCGTTGGCGATGTGCTCGCCGCTCATCAGCTTCACCGCCACGGCCCACACGGCCGCGCCCTTGCCGCCAGCAGGCACGCCGTGCGGCTCCGCCAGGTACCCGTGGTACACCACGCCGAACCCGCCGCTCCCCAACTCGTGCTGGAACCCGCCCGTGGCGGCGTGCACCTCCTGGTAGCTGTACTCGCACACTCCGCCGCCCGCCTCCGCGGACTTGCGCACCGGGTACGGCGACCGCGCGTCTGGACGGGGGGCGAAAGGGGGTGCGCGGCGGAGCGTCGGAGAGGGTGTGCAGCGGGGACGGGGGAGGTTCAGAGAGGATGGCGCGCAAAGGGGGAAGGGGAAGGGAGGCGTTTTGAGGGGGTGGACAGCGTGACGTGACTGGCAATACGAGTGGGTGCTGGACGCTATCGGTACTGCAGCGCACCTCATCTGCTGCAGCGCACCTCATCTGCTGCAGCGCACCTCATCTGCTGCAGCGCACCTCATCTGCTGCAGCGCACCTCATCTGCTGCAGCGCACCTCATCTGCTGCAGCAGACCTGACCTGCTACTGCAGCGAGCCTCCAACACATGCGTCACCTGATCGCGATGATCCCAGTCGCGGAGGCGGTGGTGTTTCAGAACCTCTTGCGTGCGACGCTGCGCACCCCATCGCCACGTGGCGGACGAAAAGTGCGCCACGCGGCACGGGAGGAGTGGGCAGCGAGAGGCGAGTCGGACAGATGTGAGTTTGGACTGCGGCCTTTTCGCAACAGTTACTCTCGACTCGTCTAGGGCGCGCGACGCGTGTTGCAATAAGTTAGCAGCCGGCGCGAGTCAGCAAGTCGCGCGATCTGTGGGCACGTCCTTGGGAATGCCGAGCGTTGGTCCAGCCGCTCCTATTGCTGCGAATCGGGACGATCGTTAACTGCCTAACGGTCACCGGAACCAATACATAAAGGACACTCAGGCTTCTCAAGACTCCTCGTGGAAGCCATTCGTCGCTCCTAAGCCGCGTCCCGCAGTCCACTGATGTTGGTGCTGTGTCCGTGAAAGCCTCAACAAAACGGTCGTGGTGGTCGCAGAGGTGACGCAGGCAGTTGCTGGGCGAGACGAAGTGCATTTGTTTGCGACACCCGCGAAACACTAACTTTTCCCCCCGACTGACCGATTCTTGTGAACAACACTGAACCCATTGTTTCGCAGCAGCACGCTGGCTCGCGGGCAATCGCCACTGTTTCGCGAGTCTGACTTGACTTTCGTGAATGGGGGGTACTCAGCCAATCCAGCTGGGTGAGGTCAACGGCAGCAGCGCACGACGCGTTGAAGCGAGGACCCGTGAGATACTTGAGTGCGATGCAAGCTGGGATCATTGGAAAGCCAATCCAGAGCGTGGCAGTCACAGCACTTGTCACAATTCGAATTGTGGCAAAGGCGTATTCCTGCACTTCGGGTCATCAGCACTTCGGGTCTTCCGAGATTGTGGGATCCAATCGGAAAATCGAAATGCACCCCAATCTCTTGATTCCGAACTTCCGATTGGATCCCACAATTTGGATGACCCGAAGTGCTGATGACCCGAAGTGCAGGAATACGCCCTAAGTCACGAACCCTCACACGGGTGAGAGCTGGGCGAGCTAGCTCTACTCTCAACGAAACCAGGGTTGTCGTAAAAAACACCCTGCCAAAAATCAAGTGTGGTGAAAAATACCCTGCCACTACCCTGATTTTGCCGCGCGCCACCCGGCCTTGGACGGGTGGCGGGCGGCGGGAACCCTGATTTGGAAGAGTGGTTCAAAACGAAAAGAGACCCCTGATCCCGAGGCACCAGTGTGACAACTATTTCCCAGCAGCTCAAGTCCAAGTTCAGATTCTTTGGGCGACTGCGACGCACACACGTTAACTCCACGACATCAATCCCCTTGTTAGCCGATTCGATCTAGTCAGAGGTTCATGCGGCGAGTCGAGTGTGCAGAGATTAACGTGCGGCCGTCACGCCACGATGAACCATGGTCGATTGCATAACTTGAGAACTTCACGGCACTCCAGTTCCGGCCACTTGAGATAACCACATCTTAGCCGTCCGTTCTCACCGGCGCGTGACTGCCAGACACCGCCCGTTGAGCCAGCCAGCGACCATCCTGAGCGCCCGTCGCCAGGTCGCAGCGTCGCCGTCGCCGTGCGACGTCAAGCGACGCGCAGCGTCATGGGCGGACTCTTCTCACGACCAGTGGGCGACGGTGAACTGCGTACGCCGCTCTGCCCCGCCCCCAGCCTTGCCCTCTCTTGCGCGCCCTTCCCTCTGTCCCGCACGCCTCCCTCGTTCCCCTGCCGCCATCACGCTCTCACTAGCAACGCCTCGCGACGACCTATCGCACTATCACCGAAAGCACCGATGTAGACCGTTTCAGCACGCTGCTCTGCTCGTCTGATGCCATTCACCTCGCTCTCCGCTCGCCATCACGACCTCACTCCCTCCCCCTTTCCCCCCACTACCCCCGCTGCCGCTCCCCCCTTTCCGCGTTCGCGCGCGCCAGACCCCGTGTACCCGACGGTGCGGGCGGCGGGAGAGGGGGAGCGCGGGCGGGGGGCGGTGCGCGAGTACGCGTTTGAGGACGCGCTGCACGCCACGGAGGGCTTCAAGGCGCTCGCGGGGCGCGGCCCGTTCGGGTTCGTGTACAAGGGCTTCATGTGGGCGCACGCCGCGCGCACACCGGGGGAAGGCGCAGAGGGGGAGGGCGCGGAAGGCGTGGGCGCGCGCGCGCTGATCCCGGTGGCGGTGAAGGTGCTGAACGGCGACCCCGTCACGGGCGTGGGGGGGCTGGCGACCTTCGCGGTGAGTGGGGGGGAAGGGAGAGGGGGGGAGGAGTGGATGGGGGGAAGAGGGGGGCAAGGGGGAGGGGAGGTGCGAAGCAAGCATGGATGCAGTGTGTGGTCGTCTGTCCTATCCCCCCCTCCTTGCCTTGTCTGCGTGGGCCTTCGTTTGTGCAGCCAGCTCACTTGCATCCCCTGTTGCTCCGTGCCCCTTCCCCATGCCACATGGCACATGGCACATGGCACATGGCACATGGCATGTGACACATGGCATGTAACACGCGCCCATGTAACGGGCACATGGGCAGCACGAGTGCGCGTTGGTGGAGGAGGAGGGGCGGCATGCGAGTCTGCTGCGCGTGCATGGGTACGTGGCGCAGCGGCCGCCCATCATCATCTGCGACTTCATTGAAGGCGGCACCGTGGAGCAGCTCATGGGCAGAGGTGAGCAGCTCATGGGCAGAGGTGAGCAGCTCATGGGCAGAGGTGAGCAGCTCATGGGCAGAGGTGAGCAGCTCATGGGCAGAGGTGAGCAGCTCATGGGCAGAGGTGAGCAGCTCATGGGCAGAGGTGAGCAGCTCATGGGCAGAGGTGCGCAGCTCATGGGCAGAGGTGAGCAGCTCATGGGCAGAGGTGAGCAGCTCATGGGCAGAGGTGAGCAGCTCATGGGCAGAGGTGAGCAGCTCATGGGCAGAGGTGAGCAGCTCATGGGCAGAGGTGAGCAGCTCATGGGCAGAGGTGAGCAGCTCATGGGCAGAGGTGAGCAGCTCATGGGCAGAGGTGCGCAGCTCATGGGCAGAGGTACGTGCTCAGCAGCTCATTCATGCATGGTCATTGCAAAGCCAGCGCATGGCATGGCACATATTGTGCCACGCCAATCCAGTGTCTGCCTTGCAGTAGCCTCACCTCCTCCTCCCTCTCCCTCCCCTTCCCCCCGCATCCGTGCACCATGCAGTGGCGAGGGGAGAGGTGCAGTTTGGGTGGAGGGAGCGAGTGCAGATGGCCTTCTCATGCGCCGACGTGCTGGCACAGCTGCACCGCCTCAACCTCGTGCACCGCAACTTTAAGGCCTCCAACGTGCTCCTGCAACCCGTGAGTCACCTCCTGCAACCCGTGAGCTGCTGTGCGCCTTGCATGTACTATCATTGCCTTGCATGTACTATCATTGCCTTGCATGTACTATCATTGCCTTGCATGTACTATCATTGCCTTGCATGTACTATCATTGCCTTGCATGTACTATCATTGCCTTGCATGTACTATCATTGCCTTGCATGTACTATCATTGCCTTGCATGTACTATCATTGCCTTGCATGTACTATCATTGCCTTGCATGTACTATCATTGCCTTGCATGTACTATCATTGCCTTGCATGTACTATCATTGCCTTGCATGTACTATCATTGCCTTGCATGTACTATCATTGCCTTGCATGTACTATCATTGCCTTGCATGTACTATCATTGCCTTGCATGTACTATCATTGCCTTGCATGTACTATCATTGCCTTGCATGTACTATCATTGCCTTGCATGTACTATCATTGCCTTGCATGTACTATCATTGCCTTGCATGTACTATCATTGCCTTGCATGTACTATCATTGCCTTGCATGTACTATCATTGCCTTGCATGTACTATCATTGCCTTGCATGTACTATCATTGCCTTGCATGTACTATCATTGCCTTGCATGTACTATCATTGCCTTGCATGTACTATCATTGCCTTGCATGTACTATCATTGCCTTGCATGTACTATCATTGCCTTGCATGTACTATCATTGCCTTGCATGTACTATCATTGCCTTGCATGTACTATCATTGCCTTGCATGTACTATCATTGCCTTGCATGTACTATCATTGCATTGCATGTACTATCATTGCCCGCGTCCATGCCCCAAGTACCTCCCTCGTTTCCCCATCGGCATCGTCCTTCCATCTTTCGCCCTCCCTGTACCACATTAATGTATTTTTTGTTTTCGTAGCATCATGCTAGACGAGTCACAATATGCCAAATAAATTCTATGGTTGCCACCATCCTACAACCATCCCGGTCCGTCCTTGTGCTGTGGTGTGGCGGAGCAGGACGGGACGCCGGTGGTGGCGGACTATGGGTTGGCGCGGGTGGTGGCGGATTGGAAGATGCACGTGCAGATGAGGGGCGCCTCCTCCATGTCCTACATCGACCCCGCCTACTTCGACTCCGGTCCGCCACCTGCCCTCCGCGCTCCCCCCCCGCTGCACCATGCCATGTGCACAGCAGCAATGCACCATGCCATGTGCACAGCAGCAATGCACCATGCCATGTGCACAGCACCAATGCACCATGCCATGTGCTCAGCAGCAATGCACCATGCCATGTGCTCAGCAGCAATGCACCATGCCATGTGCACAGCAGCAATGCACCATGCCATGTGCACAGCAGCAATGCACCATGCCATGTGCACAGCAGCAATGCACCATGCCATGTGCTCAGCAGCAATGCACCATGCCATGTGCTCAGCAGCAATGCACCATGCCATGTGCTCAGCAGCAATGCACCATGCCATGTGCTCAGCAGCAATGCACCATGCCATGTGCTCAGCAGCAATGCACCATGCCATGTGCACAGCAGCAATGCACCATAGCACCACTCGTCAACGTGCCGTGCTGTTTTGCCTAGGCTTCACCCCTCCCTCTTAACCCCCCACCCACCCCCCACCGTGTGCGCCCCCTGCCAGGCACGTTGACGCGCCTGTCAGACACGTACGCATTCGGCATCTTCCTGCTCGAGCTTGTGTCGGGGGCATCAGCGCAGGGCCCGCGCTTCAAGGCCGTGCGCAAGGCCGTGGCCGTGGCACGCGAGGCGGACCCCTCACAGGTGCTGGATCCAGTGCTGGCGGGGCAGTGGCAGCCTGCTGCCAGTGCCATCGTGCTGGCGACCATCCGCTCCGCCATTGTGTACGAGCGTGATAACCGCCCCGACATGGCCATTGTTAGGGACCAGCTGAGGCGTGTGCTCGATATGATGTGATGTGGTCGCGGGGTTGGGGGGAGAGCGTCATTGATTAGTTGAATAGGAAGGTTCATTAGGTCCTGTCCTGTGGTAGTTAAAGTATTGCTAGCTATGCACTAGGTAGCTTAGCTATATATATAACGTGCTTGTACAGCTTCTTTATTTTTGGCTGACTTCAACCATCTGTCTCCATCACTCTCGACTTACAATCGCGGATATTGGAAATCCCCGTGCCAGATCATCTCAAGGACACGCCTCCCGTCACTCCCAACCCAACCCAAGCCAAGCCCGCCACAATGCCACTCTCCGCTCTCTCCGTCGCCCGCCCCTTCGTACCTGCAGCGGCTGCTTCCCCCGCAAGCGCCGCTCCAGCGCGCGCTCAGTCCTGCGCTCCCCTCGCTAGCGACCGCCGCCCGCCCGCATTTTTCCCGCTGCGCGCAGCATTGCATGCGCGCGCCGCCCTCGTCCCCTTCGACCATGGATGCTCGTTGCGCCCCCGCGGTCGGCGCCAGCGCGCGGTGAAGGCGAAGGCGGCCCTCACGGTGGCGGCGGTAGGCGACGGCGAGCTGGCGGCGTTCCCGCGCGACTACGACGAGGCCATCCGACAGGTAGCGCGCACAGCAAGGAACACGCGCAAAGGGCGCTAGCGCGGAGGCAGCGTTGCAATGCCCGTCCATCCATGCGCGCATGCCACTGTGTTGGCGATTTGGTTGATAGTCCTAGCTGTCCATGATGCCAACTCAGCAGTTTTGATTCGTGTGTGTTTCCCATGCTGCAGGCACAGCAAGCCACCCAAGCAGCTCTCGCCGACGGCCGCACGCTGCTGGTGAGACGCACAGAGTGGTTCCGCACAGTACAATCGCATTACCACTTCCCGCATTGCCCTGTACCATCGCATTGTCTCCTATCGTGGCATTACGTCTGGAATTATTTCGCGCTACCGGATTGCCACCTCATTAAGGGTGCCTCATCTGTCTCGTTGTGTATTTCCCAAAACAACCCCCCCTTCCCTCTCCCCCCCCACGCCTTCCTTGGTTGGTATGATGTAGTCATAACCCCCTATCCGTCTTTCACTGCCGCTTTGCTTCCTGTCATGATGCCATGATGCCATGATGCCATGATGCCATCAGGAGGTTGAGTTCCCCACCGCCAGCCTTGACTCCGTGCCAGGTGTGCTGCGGGACTGAATGTGCCGTTATGTCACACATTCCATGCCATCATGCTGCACAGTGCACATGCCATCATGCCGCACAGTGCACATGCCATCATGCTGCACAGTGCACATGCCATCATGCCGCATAGTGCACATTCCATCATGCCGCACAGTGCACATGCCATCATGCCGCACAGTGCACATGCCATCATGCCACACATTGCAACTCGTGTTGTTCTCTACTGCCCTATCCTGTTTCCAATGGTTGCCTTGTCTGTTGATCACCTCTGCCCGGTGCTCCCCTCCCCATTCCTCGGTGCTCCTCCCCACGTCTTTGCACTTGCCCCACGCTGTTGGATGGCAGGCGATGCGGAGGGGGGGATAGAGATGACCAACAGCATGCAAATGCTGCGCCAGTACTGCCTCATGTTCGCCTCTCAAGGCCCCCCGCCCTCCTCCGTGCGCCTTGTGAGTCACGTCGCCCCAATGCCGCTCCTGCGGCTCCTCCCTGCCTCTCCTTGCCCCTCCCCTCTCCCTTGTGACCCTAACCCATCCGTCCCCCTGCGTGCTAATAGCCTCCCTTACCCCTTCCCCCCCCATCCGCTGCGCCGTGCGCCACAGTTCTTCCCGGATGCCAACGAGCTGCCGGCGGCACAGGAGGTGTTTGAGGGCACGGCGTTCCCGCTGGACTGTCTGACCAAGCCCACGGGGCTGGAGGACATCGGCTTCTCGCGCAAGCTGCCCCTCGCCCACCGCGTGGCCACCTCCGACCGCCTCTTTGTGGCCGCCTACCCCTACTTCAACGTCAACGGTGCGTGCTGCCCGCTCACACAAACAGGCCACTCTGCTGTGCACCGTGAGCTCACAGCAGGCCCCGTGCCCCTTTCATACCAGGAAGCCTTTCACTCCTTGCTGCTGGTCTTATGTCTTGCTGGTGTGTCCCCCACGTACCATGAGTGCAGAAATGCTGGCAGTTGATGATCTGTACCGTGACGTGGCAAGCAAGAACGGGCAGCCAATCATTGTCTTCAATGGGGAGCTCGATCGGATCCGATCAGGATGTGAGTTGCATGGAGGAAGGCAACGAGTGCCGTGGCATTATTCTTACCTTGTCAAGTCCATCATCATAAGCCAGTCACCTTGAAGTCATGATCTGATATGCATTTAATCTCAAGGACCGTGCTTTGTTCTTCCTTTGGTTTGCCTTGTTTGGCAGACTACCCGTCATTCTTCTACCCAAAACTGGCAAAAATCAATAAGAGCCTGCTCCCACTCTTCGAAGCTGCTTATTACATCCATAACTTCAAAGGAAGGTTTGGAGGCAAACTGTTTAGGTATGTTTCAAAAGATTGTGAGGAATGTATTGGCTTGCCCCCCGTATATTCTAATTGTTGTATCTTGATTGGTGCAGGGCATATCCAGGACCGTGGCAGGTATTAAGGGAGGATGCAAACGGGAAGCTGATATGCATCCACAAACAAGACAAGATGCCATCTTTGAAGCAAGTTGCACTTGAAATTCTACCTAAATAGCACTTCTACAAGTGTGCCAAATTAATGAAGAATCTTTTTACAGATTGTAACTGTGATTCATGAATGTAGATTTCGGGACCTCTCCTCTCCCATTCTCGAAACCTCTGCACGAGCCAAACCCTCACACCTGAGCATCGACGGTCCATGATCGTCGATGCTAGTAGATCGAACGCCTCTCAGCAGGTCTCTCTGCCCTATTTAGCTGCTGCTTCTCATTTTTTCTGATCTCTTTCGTAGGTGGTTAGCACGCAGCCATGGCGTCCAAACGAGGCAAGCACTCCTATCGTTGATGGTTCCGTCATCGTCGTCCCTCCTTTTTAACTGTCTCTCTTAGAAGTCGCCTCGGCTGTAGGATTCTGGCGTTCTACCCTGTATTCGTTTAGCTTCAGATTTTTAGCTGTGCACGAGTTCTCTTCGGGTCCTAGCCTAGTATATTCGTTGCGCGCGTGAAGTCTGAAATGCAGCGGCGCGGTGTGTGGATGTTGCGTGGCAGGTGGAACGACGACGGGAGCCAAGTTTCGAGTGACGCTGGGTCTGCCGGTGGGCGCGGTGCTCAACTGCGCGGACAACACGGGCGCCAAGAACCTCTTCATCATGTCCGTCTGCGGCATCAAGGGCCGCCTCAATCGCCTGCCGTCCGGCGCCGTGGGCGACATGGTCATGGCCACGGTCAAGAAGGGCAAGCCCGACCTCCGTAAAAAGGGTGAGCGCCGCTACCGCCGCCACGGCTGCCTGGGAGCGCGATGCGCTGTTTTAGGGTTTGAGGTGTAGTGGAGATTGCGGGCAGATGCGCTCGTCTACTCGCCGTAACCTAGGGTTTAGACGCGTGCTTGCTCGACAGCCGCTGGAAGCACCGGATCTCGCTGCCCGCTTTGTCCGGCGGCGTGCTTCGTTCTGCCATGCGCTCATCGATGTCGTTCCGCTGCCTCAACTTCCACCCGCACTCCCTCCCCTTGTCCCTCACCGCAGTGCTACCGGCGGTAATCGTGCGGCAGCGCAAGCCGTGGCGCAGAAAGGACGGCGTCTTTATGTACTTTGAAGGTCAGGCACTTAGTTTCCTGCAGGGCTAAGTAGGGGAAAGTAGGGCAAATTGGGGTCAATCAGGGCTGGGTGGAAGCAAGTAGATTGGGCCCTGATTCTGCCGCTCCGTGACACTGCGCGCTAGTGCCGTTAGTAGCCAGAGCTTGTCAGTACGTCTGTCGGTTTTCGGATTTTCAGCGCTCGTGGCCCTCCGTGTTCTCTATGCTCGCGGTCTGTCTGAGTCGTTGCTGACGTGGCTGCTGCGTGGATGTGCGGTGGTTGTGTGGTGCAGACAATGCGGGAGTCATCGTGAACCCGAAAGGAGAAATGAAAGGTGAGTCACGACCTCGTGCCGCGCGCGTTCCATGCCCTTGCATCACCACTCATTGCTTGCACCCACCATGCCTTCGCTCGTCTTACGCAACGCGCCCTGACTGTCTATTCGTCTTGCGTGTGCGTGCGTGCCGTTGTCTGTCATTGGTGGTGCGTGCATGACAGGGTCGGCCATCACGGGTCCGGTGGCCAAGGAGTGCGCGGATCTCTGGCCTCGTGTCGCCAGCGCCGCCAACTCCATCGTCTAGACCCCTCAGGTCCGTGCAACGCCCACCTCCTGCCACCACACACAACCACTCCCCCCTTCTTGCCGCCCTCTTCTTCCCCAAAAATCCTGCTTGCTCTTCCACCCGGCTCCCCCCTGTCCCCCCCCTCCCCCCTTCCCCCCCAACACCCGTCCTCGTCTGTCCACTTTTTGTTCTGTGCGAGCCATTGCGGCTCTTGTCGCTGCCTGTGGTGCCATGGATTGCCACCACTGCTTCTGTCTCACCGTGCTGTGTGTGCCTTGCCTCGTCTCATGCAGGCATAGGGGGCGGCGGAAGTTGAGGGCAGCGGGGCCAGACTGTTAGTGGAATGGTGTACCGTGCTGTGCGGTGCTTGTTAGGCTGGCTAATTGTTGTGCTGCCTGACAGATGTCAATGCTTGTGGCAATGCACAGAATGTTGTCTCTGCTGTGCCCAAAAGAATCTAATGGTGATGTTGAAAGCAATATACGATATCAGGAAACGTGCATGTACGGTACTTCAGCATGCCTGAAACAGGTAAAAAGAAATAGCACACCCGCACTCACCCAACTGCAAGAAAACCTCCGCCTGTCACCCCCTAGGTCCTTGCACAAAACCACACCTTCGCGCCTCGCCGCCATACATCTACCACCACTACGCATCGCGCGCCTGCGCATGCCTGCAGCGCCGATGTCACTCACATGACCACTCCGCACGTCGCCGCGTTTCCCCACCCATGTCACATGCCCGCCCCGCGCTTTCGTCGCGCGCCTATCCGCGCGCCACTCCTGTGGGCGCTGTGCCTCGTCTGCCTCGCCCGCTTTCTTCCCGTCGCACCCGTCGCAGGCCACTCGTCGCCTGCTCTCTCCTCGCCATCGCAGCTGTCGCCCACTCTCGCTCGTCGTCGTCTCACCCAATCGCCCGCGCCTGATCCCCCCTCGCAATCCCTCGCCCCGTCGCCTGTGGCGGAGTGGGCGGCAGGCGAAGGGTGGGAGAGGGACACGTGGCGCGATCTGAGTGGCGAGTTCGGTGAGGAGGAGGATGAGGGAGGTGAGGGCAGCAGCCGGCGGGGAAACGAAGACTGGACCGAGCAGGCGCAGGGCAAGAGGGCCGAAGAGGGGATAGGGGGAAAGGCGGGACTGGGGGGCGCAGAGCAGGGTACCGCGGGCGAGGCAGGGGAGGCGGGCGGGGGGGCGGCCCAGAATGCGGGGAAGGGCGGGCGCGGTGGTGGGGCGGCTGCCCCAGAGAGCTCGGCAGGAGCAGCAGAGGGGGCGAGCTGGGGCAGGCGGGCGTGGGAGGGGGAGGGCGCGGAGGGCGAAGCGTGGCAAGTGGAGGAGGCGTGGAGGGAGTGGGACCGAGTCGTGGGTTGCGAGCGATTCCGAGCCAAACACGCAGGTCTGGTAGGTGGCAGGGTGTGTGGGAAGGGGTGGCAGGCTGCGTGGGAAGTGTGGCAGGGTGGTTTGGCATGTGCAGTCTCTGACTCTCCTGTGCTGCCCGTGCAGGCCACAGCAGCAGCAGTGGTGGCAGCAGCTTTCAGGGCGAGGAGGCGAGTGACTGCTCACTGCTGAAGCTGCCCCATGTCACCGTGCAGGTGCGCCCTCCACCCTCCATGCGCCCCACCCGGTCCCACATGCCCCTGCACTCTTTCAAACCTGCTTCTCCCACTGCTGCCCTCTGCCGTTTCCTGGTTGTGCACTGAACGCACTCGCAACCGCAAGCTTCAGTTTGCAATCTCAATTACTTTGACGCGGCGCGGTGCAGATCATGGCGTCGGCGTCGCTGCCCGCATGGCTGGAGGGCTTCTTCGCGTGCCCGTGCGGCCTCACGTGCACGCTGTCGCGCAGTGAGGTGCTGGCGGCGCGCCCAGACGCCATGCTCTACGAGGGGGGCGCGCCCAGGGGGGTGCGGGTCAAGGGCGACCCGCTGCTCGTGCACGTGGATATGGAAGCGGAGGGGGAGGGGGGAGAGGGGGAAGAGGGGGCGCAGGGGGGCAGTGGAGTGGATGTGACGGTGGGGTATGGCCCGGGTGCGGACGTGCAGTGCTCGTATGCCAGCAACCTGCTGCTGGCCGACCACAACCCCCTCGTCGCTGCCTCCAAGTCCCCCGTAAGTGCCCTGCCGCCTTGCTGCCCTGCTGCTCCTGGTCCTGCACTGCCCTGCTGCTCGTCTTGCTCCTTCCTCGCGTTGCTTAACTTTACTAGCAATACCGAATACAAGGCAGAGCAGGTTTGGACACTCATCTACACTCCTTCCTGCTTCCACCCGCTCTGTCCGCTCACCTTACCCCTTGCCCATCCTCCCCCCCCAGGCTCTTACCATCTTCCACGCCTCATCACGCTATTCGCCATGGCGGGCGGCAGCAGCGCCGCTGCTACTGGCGCACCCCCTCACACACCGCTTCGGCCTGCAGACGCCCCTCCCGCTGCGCCGCTCCCTGCGCCGCGCCTTCCCCCACTGCCAGTACTCGCGTGCCCCCAAGGCTGCACGCGCACAGGGTGCTGCTGTTGCAAAGGGGACAGCGGCTGTGGGGGAGGGAGGAAGGGGGAGTGCAGCAGTGCAAGGGAAGGTAGAGGGGAAGGAGGGGCAGGGGAAGGAGGGGCAGGGGGAGAAGAAACAGGGAGAGGGGAGTGCAGGGGGGGCAGAGGAGGGGGCAGGATGGACGGCGAGGGACCGGGAGATGGCGGGCGTGGACGAGGCAGTTGGGGGAGGGGGGGGAGGAGGGGCGCGAGGGGGACCGTATGCGGGGTGGTGGGGCGAGCTGGCATGCGTGCAGTCGCACTTCCTCTTCTCCCTCGCTATCGAACGCCACCCCCGCCCCTCCTACGTCACTGAGAAGTTCTTCCTGCCGCTCCTCGCAGGTAGCCGCCCCACCCCGCTTCAACTTTCCCACCCACACACCATGCACCCCTTGACAGGCTACACGTGTAGCTCAGAATGTGTTCTTGCTCACATGCACACGCCCTTGTGTGTGCGTACGCCACGCCATCCCCACCTCTTCCGGGAGGCGATGGCACGTGAGAGGATTTCGGGAGTCAGAAGCGTTTAGCATGCCGCACCGTGCCACCTCATCCCCCGCACTCTCACGGCAGGCAGTGTGCCGATATACTACGGGGCGGCAGACGTGCGTGAGTTTGCCCCACCGGAGTCGTTCATGGAGGGCGGGGTGGAGAGCCAGGAGAGCATAGTGCAGCGCGTGCACGCCATGCGCACCAACACCACGGAGTACCTCTCCCTGCACGCATGGCGCCGGTGAGCCCCTGCTGCACACCGCACTGCTGTGCTCTCTTCATGTGTGTGTGCCTCTGCACGTTCCTGGCCCTCTTTGCGCCGTGCCCCCACTCATTGCTGCCCGACCCCCGCCCCCCAACTCCCCATCATCTCACCCCCCTCACCTTTCAGGTGCGGAGTGCTGGGGGGTCTGCAGCGAGCGTTGCAGACGGGGTTTGACACTCTGCCGTGCCGCCTGTGCCATCGCATCAGCGCCATGGGGGGGCGCGCACACACCCCACAACCCCGCTCTGCTGAAGAGGATGCTGCTGCTGGCGGGGGTGATGCAGGTGCCATGAACTCGGGCGCAACAGTGATTTGAACTACTCTCCAAATGTCATTGCTCAGCAAATTGATAAAAGTATTCATTGTCGTTATTCTTTCAAAACATTGATGCTGCTGTTCGAATCCTTCCAATTCAACACATGCAAGCAGTGTGCAAGGGCATGCTCCTACAGCCCTCTGCTAGAGCCAGACTCGCCTGGCACCGAACTGAACCAGACAAAATGTGTGAAACGCCCTGTACAACGAGAGTGTGACACGAGGTGGGGCTGACAGGAGGTGTAGGAACGCGCCCTGAGTTGCAATGGCCTTGTAGAGGCAATGGCTGGCAAGTCATATGGGAGATTGTAGGTGCTTCACATCCACTGGCCACCCCCCTGCTGCACCTCGCTGGGGTACAAGGGCACTGGCAGAGGCATGTCCTCCCCTGCCCTGCTGCTGCCTGCCACCTCTGCCCTGTTGCTGCTCTCCCCCTCCTTGCTGCTGCCGCTGTGTGCCGTGCGGTGCGTTGAGGCAGGATGAGGTGGATGAGACGGAGGAGGAGGTGTGGGGGGGGATGGGGGAGAGAGTGGTACGGAGGAGTTGAGGCGGGGGGAGGAGAGGTGGAAGGCGAGGGGGGGTTGGAAGGCCCAGAAGGCGAGGTTAGGGCGGCGCCACCAGAGGGAGTCAAGTGGGTCGTCGACCTTAAAGCCCGCCACCAGGCGCTCTGCACCGCGGTGGGAGATGATGTAGGCGAAGGAGCACCAGGAGAGGGGGTCCCATGCGATGTGAGGGGACAGCAGCGGCATGAAGTGCCCTGCCAGCACCCCCATGTGCCCCACAAACAGGATATCTGGTGGTGACTCCGGGCTGTGCTGACGTGTCAACAGCTCATTGGCCTCGGCAATGTTCCGTTCAAAGTCGGCCCGGAAAGTGCTTGTAGTGAAGGTGACGTCATCCTCCAGTATGATGGCGTAGGGAAGCTTCCTGCGCAGCACCTCGAGCCACACGAGGTAGTGCGAGAGAGCGCACGCCACCTCCCCCCTCGTGAGCCGCTCGCGGCGTCGCTCGGCCAGCTTGTGCCACTTGATGGAGCGCCGCGTCACCGACACCGCCCCCGCCCCCACCAGCCCCCCAAACACGCCCAGGTTCCCCTCCGCCTCTGCCTCCGCCTCCTCCCCCCGGCCCTGCGCCCCTCCCCCCGCGCCGTGCCCCCTGCCCTTGTCCACGCCGTGTGCCACCACCACGTCCCCGAAGCCGTGCTGCTGCAGCAGTGGCAGCACGCGCTGCAGGCGCTGGGGGGAGCGGCGCAGCGAGAGCACGTAGGCCGGCCAGAGGGGCAGCGAGGGGGGCAGCGTGGGGGGGAGGAGGAGCGGGGGAGGAGGACGCACGTTGGGAAGCAGGCGCGGCAGATGGTGTGCAAGCAGGCACTGCGCGGGTGAGAGGTCTGGGCAGAAGGCGGGCGAGGAGGAGGGGATGGAGGGGCGTGGGCCGGCGGGGGCAGGGTCGTGCATGCGCCAGGGGGCGTGCAGGGCAGCGCCAGGCATGGAGGGGTGGGCAGGCAGGGCGAGCATGATGGTGGTGCGGCAGGCGGGGGTGAGGCGCGTGGAGGCGGGCAGGGAGAGCGCAGGGGGCGGCGTGCGGCAGGGCTTGGGCGAGCAGGCGAAGATGGTGGTGGCGAAGAGAGGCGGCTCCGCTGCCAGTATGGTCATTCCCGGGATGGCTCCCGTGCTCTCTGCCAGTGGCCTGCACGGTCAACAGGGGGGCAGCATGGGGTGAGAGCGAGAAGGAAGACAGAAGGAGGTGATGCAGGGATTCAAGAGGCACATGCATGCATGCTGGATGCTGGCAAAAGCAAAGTGCGGGCGGCATGGAGGGGGGCGGAGAGCAGGGGCGGGGGCAGGGGCGGGGGGAGTACGAGTGGAAGCGGGAGAGGGCGAGGAGGCGCTTGGCGCCGGCGTAGGAGAGCAGGTAGGCGTGCATGGCTTCGCTGGGCTGCGCGCTCACAATGCCCGGCGCCAGCTGCTGCTCCGCGTAGGGCGCCAGGCCATGGCGCGCCAGCAGCAGCACGTGGAAGAAGAAGCGGTCGCCGCGCTGCAGCATCAGCAGATTCAGCTCCCACAGCAGCTGGGGGGGGGGGGAAGGGGGAGGGGGGAAGCGGGGGAGGAGGGGAGGTGCAGGCATATGGGCGTGAGGGCAGGGTTGGGCACGTGCGCTGTGGCCGAGCAAGGGGAAAAGGCAAAACATGCATCAGGTTGAGCAAGGCAGCAGGAAGCGCATCCCGTGGCCCACTGCACCCCTTCCCTTCCCCCCAGGTCACCATGTGGAAGCGCGCCTGCCAGGCGGCAACGCCCTCGCTGCGGTTGAGGGCGTCCTCCTCCAGCACCAGGGCGAACGGCATCCGCGCCGCCACCACGCGCGCCCACACCTCCGCGTGCGCCGCACTGTACCGCACGTCCTGCCTCCCCGCCCCTGCTCGCCCCGCGCCCTGCGGTGCTGCGCGGTACAGAGGAGCGTACCTGGGGGCGGTAGAAGGGGAGCGGGTGATTACGGGACGAGCTTTGGTAGACAAACAGGAGAGGACGAGCTTTGGTGTACGGTGGGGGAGAGGACAGGAGCGACAAGCAGAGCGGACGGGGTGGGAACGCGATTGAGTGGGAAGGGCAAGGGAAAGGGAAATGCAAAAGATGGTGGGTGAGGTATGGGTGGGCGTGCGACACACCTGAGAGCACGGGCATGCGACAGACCTGAGAGCACGGGCATGCGACAGACCTGAGGGCGTGGGCATGTGAGACGTTGCGCGGCACGAGGGCAAGCGTGTACTGTAGCCCCACGGACTGCAGGCGCGCATCCAACTCCTGACCACGGCATGGCAGCGAGGCATGCACACGGGGAGCAGCGAGCAGAGGAAGCGAGAGAGCAGAACGTGAGGAAGAAAGAAAGAATGAAGGCGGACGAAGTGAGAAAGCCGAGAGGGAAGCAAGTGGTGTAGAAGAGAGGTGGACTAAGAGGGAAAGCAGACAGAGGGGAGTAAGTAGGAAAACAGAGCGGAATACGTGGGAACGCAGTGGGATAGATGTACAGCAGCGAGGGGAGTATGTGAGAAAGCTTCGAGGGGAAGCTGGTGGGGAGGGGACAAGCAAGGGGGGAGGCGGGGGGCGCACGGGCAGGAGGGGGCTGAGGCCGTGGGCGGGCAGGGCGGCGGAGAGGAGGAAGACGGCGTCGCTGCGCCAGTGGTGGCAGCGCAGGGGCAGCCCCGTGGAGCGCCGCACTGCCGGGTGCAGCGCCACGCGCCGCACGCGCCACTGCCCGCGCCCCTCCGCTGCTGCGCGCGCCCTGCTCTCCCCGCCCCTGCGCACAGGCGCGGTGGCGTTGGCGGGCCCGCGGCCCTCCTCAGGTACCAGCGCCCCGCGTCTGCCCACCCTCTGCACTGCCCTCCCTGCCCTCCCTGCCATCCGCTCACACGCACCCCCCCCCTCATCTCCCCCTGCCACTGCCTGTCGTCGTCCCCCCATTCCCCGCCCCAGCGGCAGCACCTCCATGTCCGCCAGCCGCCCCACCGCACGCATCCCCGTCGCCTCCCCTTCCCCCCCTCCTCCGCGCCCCTCCACTTGCTGCGCCACACCCCCTGGCGCCACCGCGTCCTGCGCTCCCCCCGTGGCCTCCCGCGCCCCACGGCTCTTCCCGCCCTCGCTGTGCAGCCCGCCGCGCCCGCCCCTCGCCGTCACTGCCAGCGCCCTCGCGCTCTCCGCCACGCCGCCATGTGCGCGCTCGTCGCTCGCTCCAACGGCGTCGGACTTGCTTCCGTGGGATCCACCCCCACCTCCCCACCATCCCACCCGCCACACCATCCCTCCGCCCCGCCTGCTTACGCCTGCCCATCTGCTGTTCCCCGTGTTTTCCGTTCCCTTTTCCCCCGACTTCCTTTGCGCCCGCGCATCTCGCGCACTCCCACTTCCCCCCAGTCCGTTAATGCGCGCACTCTCGTCCGCAGAGAACTCGAGGAAGCTTCCGCCATTCCACTTGCGCTTGATGTCACGGGGCGCGCGCAGCCCCTGCAACCGCCGTCCTGTTCCCCCTCTCCCTCCTGCGGCAGTCACGGCGGCATGTGGGTGGGCGGCAGCGGCGATGGCGGTGAGGGGGACGAGGGGGAGCGGCGGAGGGGCCGCGGGTGGGAGGGAGAGGAAGATGCAGGTGAGGAGAGAGGCGAGAGCGACTAGCGCGAAGAGGGCGGCAATGCGGCTAGGCTGGGAGAGATGCGGGTGTGACGGGGTTGGTGGGAGGTTTGGGGAATGGAAGGAGGATGGCATGATGACGGTAAAGAAAGCTAAGGAAGACTCTAATCGTGTTAGCTTGGTGCTATGTAGGCTGGCTCGCAAAAGGCGACCCGTTTAGAGCCAGCCTATAAAGCCTATAATTCTTGGCAAGATTTGATTTGCAAGGTTGAAAAGCAATCTGGTCCCAGTTAGAATATACTGATATGAAATCTCGTTAGATTGTACTGATATGAAACCTTTGTCTCTCGTTGCATACTACATGCAGCAAACGTTTGATACTCATACAGACTAGTCCCATTGTGAACTAGTCTTATGAGGTTTTGAATTGTGCATATGCATGCACTATACGCCATATATTTTATGTGAGCATGTGCATTTTTGGGACAAAATCAGGTTGTGCTTTTAAAGAGAGAAGAATTGAGATCAATTGTTGTTGTTGGCTAGGTATGAAGCATTCAACATAGCAGTACACTACGCTATTCTTCGCAACAGAGGGAAAAGTGCAGGCGACACAGGGAAGGTGCCACAGTTTCACATGTTTGTGGGTGGGCTTGGCTGAAACGAGCCTTTCTGTCAACCACTCCCATGCCATCCCCTTTCATCGTAACCTAACCCTCACAGCACTGCGCTTGCACATCTTTCCACGTATGCTCCTTGGTTTCGAATTTCTGGGTTGTTCTGCGTTCGAACATAGTCGTGTTTTTTTCGAGGCGGTTGTGCGAGTTTTGCGGATTATTTGAGAGACAGCTTGCCACGGTGTCGTGATGTCCTACGCGTATTTGTTCAAGTACATCATCATTGGGGACACAGGTATTTCCTCGTTGATCATATCCCTAGTTCATATTATTTTCCGTTGAGGTCATGACTTGATTAGAGACGTCGGTTCCCCCCAACCCACTCACCCCTCTCCGACCCCGCCTGCCCTCCCTTCTCCCCTCTCCGTCCCCCCTCTCTCGCCTCCTTTCTCCCCGCCCCTGTTCTCTTGTCTCTCCGTATTGGCAGGTGTAGGAAAGTCATGTCTGCTGCTTCAATTCACGGACAAAAGGTTTCAACCCGTACATGACTTGACAATTGGGGTGGAGTTCGGCGCACGTATGATTACTATTGAAGGAAAACCAATTAAGTTGCAGATCTGGGATACTGTGAGTGCCTTTCTTGCTGTTGGGATGTAAGGTTTCCATGCCGTCCTTAACGAGCGTGCTTTCTCGCGTGTTCAGGCTGGACAAGAGTCGTTTCGGTCCATCACAAGGTCATACTACCGAGGTGCAGCTGGAGCATTACTTGTATACGATATCACCAGGTATTGCTTTTCAGTTTCTGCCCTACCGCCATGGGTTGACTTCCGTGGGATGTTCGTCTCACAATAGAATGTTTCGCCCCCCCCCCCCCTTTTTTTTTTAAACACAGGAGAGAAACTTTTAACCATCTCACGAGCTGGCTTGAAGATGCTCGGCAGCATGCTAACTCGAATATGACCATTATGCTCATCGGAAATAAGAGTGATTTGGCACATCGTCGAGCAGTCAGCACCCAGGAAGGGGAACAGTTTGCGAAGGAGAATGGACTTGTGTTTATGGAAACTTCAGCAAAGACTGCTCATAACGTGGAGGAGGTACGGCTTGTTCCTGTTTTCTGCCTCTCGTCCTCCCCATATGTCGACGTCCCTTCGGAGTTTTTTTACCTCCGCATTTTTCTGTATTTTCGTCACGTATCCACTTCCATTGCTGTACCTGTCCCGTTTCCTAGCGTATCGCTCTGTTCACGAGCCAGTCTTGTTGATGTCTGTCTTTGCATGCTATTACAGGCCTTCATAAATACCGCAGCAAAAATTTACCAGAAGATTCAAGAAGGCGTATTTGATGTTTCAAATGAGGTGATTTTTTTTTCCTGTTCTTTGTTTGTTTGTTTGTTTGTTTGCTGGTTTGTTTGTTTGTTTGGTTTTATATTTTTGCACAACTTAACCTGGTATTCAACTGCTCACTGTTTGCATTTTCTTGTTAAACAGACGTATGGTATTAAGGTGGGTTACGGTACTGGAGGCACACAAGGAGCAGGAGGAAGAAATGATGCAGCTGCACAGAGAGGAGGGTGCTGTTGAAATAAACTTCTGTGCTACAACTAATACTGTACACATTGGATTAGGTACTGTATCGAGATTATGGTTCTAGAAATTGTGCTGTAAATTCTCTTCCAAGTATGCATCCTAGTCTGCTAAATGTAGTGATGCAGTGTAACAATGGGATAACGTTCAGGTGTGTTGAGAAAACAATCACAAAATAATTTTATATGCAGTTAAATTATATTGTAGCACCCCATATATTATTGTAGGGCCATAATTTGCCTAGGATTATTAGTGGGTAGGAATTATTGGCGGGTACGAAGCACCTAGCCAGCTTTTGATATCGTAGTGACGACTGCGGCAGCGGTAAAAAAAGAAAACAATCGCCGCTATGCAGTACCCACAGTACCAGAGCCTCCAGCTCTAGTAACTCCAGCTCCAGCACCTCCAGCTCAAACACCTCCAGCACCAAAACGCTCGGAACGAACGCGGCCACCGCCAAAACGCGGAAGGATCCGCACGTCAGGGCTCTCGCTAGGTTTTGGGGCTGTCTGACAATAGCCTGGAAAAATTTTCCCCCGTCTTATGCTCGGACGACGAAATTTTCATGGTCTGCATTATAAGCTGAAAACATTTTTCTAGTCTGATGCATAAGACGAAAAAAAAATTCAGTCAAAAGTCAACCTACTGTAATCCTGCAGAGTCAAAAGTCAACCCCATCACCGTGCAGTGCATTGAGAACCGAAAGGCGCTGCGTGTTGGGAGCGGGGGGCACTACGACCACAATGCAAATGCGCTGGCACGAGACAACGCGTTGCCGTGGATGTGGCTGGCGTCGGTGCCGACAGCCAGCCACACGACAAACTCTTGGCAGCATATGCCGCAGTTACATGACAGCGAGGCTGCTACTGGACACGCGTATTGAATGCGTGTGCAGTTACAGGGCAGCAAATGGCTGTACCTGTGGTCCTATCCTCGTCTACTGGACATATGGCCTAGTGGGTCAAGATCTCTTACTCTGGAAAATCATACGAACCTGAAACGCTTGTCTTACTGATCAGATGAGAAAAAACACAAAGTCTTAGGAAGCAGATGAATACAAAAAATCAAGTCTTAAACTCAGACCATCAGACCAAATTGGTCTGATAACGAGAACCCTGCCGCACGTGTGCAGGAAATGCAGCGGGCGCTCTTCATTCGCGAGCGCCGATGACCGATGATGCTTGCAACCCTCCAACGCTCTTTTCGGATTGGTAAGAGGCCCATACAAGCGCAGCCACGTGACACGGCGTAAGAAAAAACGCTCGTAACGAGCGCTTCCACCCCCATGACGAGGAAGGATCCGCACATGTGCAGGAAGTGCAGCGTGCGCTCTTCATTCGCGAGCGCCGATGACCGATGGTGCTCGCAACCCTCCCACGCCCTTGCTGCTTTGGTAATAGGTCTAGGCAAGCGCAGCCGCATGACCCGGCAGAAGAAAAATGCTCGGAACGAGCGACCAAAACACGGAAGGATCCGCACATGTGCAGGAAGTGCAGCAAACGCTCTTCATTCGCGAGCACTGATGATTGATAATGCTCGCAACCCTCCCACGCCCTTGCTGGCTTGGTAATAGGCCCAGACAAGTGTCAAACATATATGCTGCTTATTGTGTAGGCTGTAGTGGGGTAGCCCATATGGGGTACAACCCAAATTAGGGTTTACTACTTGTACTCTTGCATCCTGCTAGTGCATTCATTCCTGCTGCTAGATTCTAACATGGTTTCAGAGCACTAAGGTCCGTAGGACCGTTTTTTTTCGGGCCCACCTACCGCTGCGGTTACCGCGCTACCCCACGTACCTGCCTGCCTTGCCTTGCCTTGTGACGTGCTGCACTACGCGCGCCGTCCAGCAGCCCTAGCGCTGCCTCCTGCTGCCCTAGGCCAGCGCGCTGCCTCTAGAGGCCCGTAAGGCTCGCACGCCGCCCCTACACGCCCTTCAGGCCCGCGAACATGTCAAACATTGCATGTTTATATTATGTAGGCTGTAGTGGGTTACACCTTAGGGGGTACTCAAAGTTAGGGTTTCCTACTTGTACCAAACTCTGTGCTAGTTCATCCCATTCCTGCTCAGTTATTCTGACATGGTATCAGAGCAGGTCCATCGCTAGGACCGCTCTTAGGGCCCACCGCTACCTACCTACCTACCTACCGTGCGCCTCTTGCGCCTACGCGCTCTCGTGCGCCCTACCCTACGTGCGCCCTCGTGCGCCCTACCCTACGTGCGCCCTCGTGCGCCTTTCTCTCCTTGTGCGCCTTCGTGCGCCCTCGTGCGCCCTCGTGCGCCCTCGAGCTGCCCCTGCAGGTCCGTCAGGCCACCGAGCCGTCGCTGCAGGCCTGTCAGGCACCTGAGCCGCCGCTACAGGCACGTCAGGCACCCGAGGGTTTAGGGTTTAGGGTTTAGGGTTTAGGGTTTAGGGTTTAGGGTTTAGGGTTTAGGGTTTAGGGTTTAGGGTTTAGGGTTTAGGGTTTAGGGTTTAGGGTTTAGGGTTTAGGGTTTAGGGTTTAGGGTTTAGGGTTTAGGGTTTAGGGTTTAGGGGG